>OY288108.1:113915241-114515241 GCA_958431115.1 Syrphus vitripennis
AGGTAATATATTCTAATATTCAGTTAATTTGAAAGATGTAGCTTTCTTTTCTAATATTTCTTGTTATAAATTTTAATACTTATTTTATTAAAAAAAAGGAGCGTCCAATTTAAATACTTTGCGTATTCAAACGTACCTAATATGTTAGATAATAAAAAATATTAATCAAATTATTTAAAATTACAATATTTGATAGAACATTGCAGTTTTTCTCAGTTAAAAGACGGAATTTCAAGCGGAATAAGATTTCTACTCAACTCACCTTGTGACAATTATGAAATATAATAATGTCGCCATTATAATGAAAATATTGAAAATGCAAAAATACCCATTCTGGAAAAGTATATATCAGTATTATTTTGTGTTTGTTTTATTTTTAAGAAAGGAAGGGGAAAAAAAAGAACAAAACGAAATTTCATGCGCAACACGATTTTGTTTTGGTTCTTCTTTCTCCAGTAGGTATGTATTAAGTTTTTATATTTCTTGTACGAAAATTGTAAATTTAATATTTTCGAAATATTTTATTTTAATACATTTTTGGTTTTGTCAAATGCGTAGCCTTACTTAGCAACTCATTTCAAAACATTATTTGTATCTCGAATGATATCCGGCTGATGTCTGCTAATTTGTATTGATCAGATCATATTGAATCAAATCCAAAAAAATCAGAAGTTTAAACTACAAAATGCGATTGAAATTGCTTGAAAAATAATTTTACAATCTCGAAACAATGAGAATTTCGCAAAATTTGCTTTTTATTTATAAATAGTCCTTTTGTTTCGTTTTAACCTTTATATGACAGATACCGTTACTTTTGGAGCCAATACAGTTACATCTTTGGGGAAAGCTTGCAGCATCAAAAAATGCCATAACTTTTTTGAAGATACAAATATAGGTATCAGTAAAAGTCAAATTTCAGATACACCAGGCAGTATCGAAGTCAGCAATGCTAAGTGGTGCCCAAATGTGGGATTATAAGAATTACGATACAGTAGAAAAACTACTTTTTAAAACGGATTTTAATTCTGTTGCAGTGCTCACCTGATAAAAAGTTATTAGTTGAAACCGGTCTCCCAACATTATATGTGGAAACATTGAAGTTTCATTTCAACTACATTTTGAGATGCATTTCATTGAACGAATAATTGATCAAACGGATAGCAAACCACATTATATAGAAAAAACAAAATATTGTTCTACAACGAATGGAAGTCTTTGGCAGAATTCAGTGGATACAATTTGAGTATAAGCTAGGAAAACATTAGTCAATGAAAACAAAAGTTTTAAAATTTCATTTCATCGTTCATTTCTTGGGGAGAGGTCCAGTGTGAAATTAATTTAAACTCTAGTTATATAAAAAAAAAAAACAAGTTTTGGTAGAAAAATTGTCAAAAAGCAATAATCGAAGAATCCATTAATTACTTTTGTAAATATCACCAACCTCGGGCAGATGGCATAAGGTCATTCTTAAATTTAATGTTTAAAACTTACTGTAAGTTTATATCAAAAGTAACCAATAGTAAAAAAAAAATTATTAATTTTTTTAAAAAGGAACAACAATTCGTTAGAAGTATGCACATAATCATACCAAGCTAGTCGCCTATTTAAAGAAAAAACATTTCATGTTTTGAGGAGCAATTTTCCATCTTTGAAACCGGTATTCAGTACAATCTGATAAATAGAATGTTTAGTTAATATTAGTAATTTCTTTTTAACTCATCATGTGATCTTGAAAGAAAGTAGTTTCCGAAGCATCTTTTGCATGTGATTGAAGCTCTTTTAAAGATTATTAGGCAACCGGCCCGTCCTTACAGTAAAATGTCATCGATGTTGGACATCAACGAAATACTAAAGACTGTTGAACCAACAATATGAAACAATAAACTAAAATGCCATTTTCCTCTAGTTATTTTTTTTTCTTATCCTTTTTTGACATGGTGCTAATACTCAGTACGATTGGTTGGAAGAGCTTTTGAGTAAAGTTTCGCATGTCTCATACTTCTATTTCACTTGCATTGGTTAAACTTTTTCGTTAAGTTTAAAAAACAAACAGTGAATGGCTGAGAACAACATCCGTTGGGTATTTTTCTTAAACACATAACTTTTTTATTTAACAGGGTGCTTTCTTATTCAGCGTCAATACTTTGGAAAATAATTTAAAATAGATAAATTATATGTATATCATGTACTAAAGTATTGAACAGGAAGCACCCTGTGTACCGTGATGGTCGCCGGAATATCTTCAATAATCTACCTAATTGTTATTTAAGCCAATATCCTAAAGTAGCCACAGCTTAGTATGGTTTTCAATTACCCATCAGTGTAGGTCAGGTACATAAGAAGATCAAATAATAAATGTGTATCTTGTTACATACTACAAGAATAAGAGTATTTTTCATAGCAGGTCTAAATGAAAAATATTCGAGCTTAAAATAAAGATGAAATAAGAAATTGGGATATGAAGGTATGAGGAATTACGAAGTAGTCGCAATATATTTTCGCAATTATTGTTCCTACTTACGAGAAGATACATAAAATTTTGTAACCCTTTACGTATAAAAAGAAATAAAAACATAACGAATTCCAGAATCATCCATTAGCTGCTGAGTTGCGTAGATCAATTAATTAATTATACTCATTTCACATCAAAAAGGGGAACTTGTAGATCGATTTAAGCAATTACGCCAGTTGGTCAGTATATAAGCTAATTAAATATATGTTCTTATCGATTGATGGTCATTTATTTTCACTTTTATATTCAATATATATTTTTTTTTAAGTCGAAGACATTAGGGGAGTTTTAAATCTGCCAGAAAATTTGTTGAAACATTTATCGTATTAGTATTTGGTAAACTGCTATTTAATCTAAATGGAATTTATAATGATGTGATCAACTCGAAGAAGTTGCGTTTTGGCTAGACTTTCCCAACTATCTTTGAATGCATATTTCGCGAAGTCTTTCGAGCCCTATGAGGACTAATACTATAACATACTCAGCATGTGCAGGTCATATGGTAGTGTTAAATACTATTTTCACAACATAAAAAAGCTCCGAATCTTATCAGTTACTCAGATCGACTTCCATCAGTATTTTTTATAAGTCGAGGAAAGCAGCCAAATTAGCTTCTGGGGGAACCAAGTTGATACATAATGTATAAAGAAAAATGCGGTATTTACCGAGCGCTCTTGGAGAGTTATTAACTTTACGAGGATCTTTAATTAAATATTTTTTTTGGGTATTTACCTAAGAAAAAGAGAGCCTTTTTGTGCAAACAAATTTACAAACTTGAGTCCGATGCTTAACACCGAAACTTTGGCATAGCGGGTGCGGCGAGGTGCGGTGTGGGGTGGCCCCCCGCCACGCCACTCGGCGCCTTGCCCCAGCCGCACCGAAAATTATTTTTCATTTGGAAATAAAGTCGACTACCAAACTGAGACGCTCGACCTTATTTCTCTTTTATTTTTCTACTAGCTGCCCGCTCCGGCTTCACACGGGTATAAAATATATAGCCTATGTCACTCAGTGAAAAAAATGATTAAAATCGATCCAGTAGTTTTGATATACATATAAACCTTCATCTTCAATCACTCTATCTATTAAAAAAAAAACCGCAGCAAAATCCGTGGTGTAGTTTTAAAGATTGAAGCATACATAGGGACAGACAGAGAAAGCTACTTTTCTTTATACTATGTAGTGATAGTAATACAGTAGAATCTCGAAAACATGAACGGTTCTAAAACATGAACAATTCGGAAAGATGAACGCTTTGATGAGACTTCTTTGTTCCGGGCAACAGGCTACTATGGAGCAGTTTTTTAAGAAAAAGGTCTAAATGAGTGTATATTTTGTTTATATCTTTGAACAACTTTGTTATTTTTGTTATTTTTTATGTTTTTTTTTTAAATAAAAGATGCAATATTTTTATGTATAGTTACATGTTTTTCTTAAACTAACTCTCGATGCTTGGAAAGATGAACAGTTCGAAAAGATGAACGGGCCTGTTTTATATCTGTTCATCTTTTCGAGATTCTACTGTAATTGGAAATAAAGTCGAACAAAAGAATCTTAAAATTCGACGTTATTTTGAATACGTTTCGGAAAATAAGTCGATTCGACATTATTGCCTTCTTCTTTATTTGGCGGGACCTTAGTAAGATATAAAAAACCGAATTATTTTGTTTCACTATGTTTATGTTGCATAAATTATAATAAGTAGTTGTAGTTTATAAGAGAAAATTAGTAGAAATCTCTTTACATTTGTTTCACCCAAAATAAATGCAATTAACAAGTAAAAGAAATCAGTTTTTGTTTCACCAAATAAATGAGTTTTACAACTGTTGTTAAATTGTAGAAAAATCTTACAAGTAATATCCTCCCACATACCTTGTACCATTCGGCCACTATGGCAAAACTTCTTAAAAATAATCTTAGTAGGTACACTCATTAGTAGGTAGTTAAGTGAACTTAATCTTAACTCGTCATTTCAAAATGCAAGGGTTGCCATAATATCGTTGCTTAACTTTGTATGTACATATATGTACATATATGTACATATACTTCTTTGCCATTTTTTTTTCAGATTTCGACAGATTTTTATCTAAACAAACATAAAAAAAAATTTGTAATTAATGTTTTGATTGTTTTTGGTGTAATATTTTGCTGAGTGGCACAATTTTCATTTTTATTCACTCTCACTAATACACGGCCAATATTATTATTTGCTACGGTTTTTATTTTCGTCTTCATCCAAATTATTGTAAGAAAAAAAATGTACACAAGAAAAAGGCGCTTTTGCTTTTAATAGCCACTGAAAAGAAATTCATACAAATAAAAACAGAGCCCCTGTGTGGGGATGAATGGCCAAATCTAAGCCGGACGAAGTAACAATTGAAGATGTCTCGTCAATGGAGTGACAAAAGAATAAATATTAGTGTACAAAGATTCTTGCTGGTGCTGTTGGACGTTACGAATCATCAATATACATAAAATGAATAGAAAAATTGTTTTCTCTTGAGAATAATTCAAATCTCTTAATTTGATTAAAAAAAACGAACGCAGGCGTACTTCTCTAGAACCCAGGCCAACCAACTTAATAAATTCGATAAGTAAGTGTATGTAACTATCATTGAACAAAAATACTTCCTATAAGTATAGGTAGTAACCTAACTTACTGGACAATTTTGGATGCGTTAAAAAAATCGAACTTAAAATATCTAATCATGACTTCAGGCTAGACACATACTAGCTGTCTTTCTAACTATGAAATATGTCTAGTCCAGAGACAGTGTTAAAAAAATTTATAGGTAGATTTAGTGTAAACACAACATTTTTCAAATATCTTGCTTTAGGATCATTATACTTCAATTCTATTCGCCCCCTGTTTATATGAATACATAGTAGTTAAAAACCTGAATGCGCTCATGAGACCGGGATTTAAAAATAAATCATATCCGAACTGACTAACTGAATAAAGAATGTTTCTCCTGGGTTCTGTCACTTACGTAGTTATCTACACAATATTTCATCGCTTGCACTAATTTATAAGACACCCCTCGTGTGAACGCATCACTAATTTCAAATTCGGATTCCATTGTCCAGGCGTTATCTGTCTACCTTATATGTATAATCCACTATATTTGTCATGATTTTGATCTCTAATTTGTAATTATTTGGAATAGAAGAGCAATCGTATAAGAATGATAAGTTGCGACTTGCACTCTAATGATCTACATTGTCAATCAATTTTGAATTCAATGTCAATGTTTCGAAACAATGCATTTGAGTGTGTTTATTGGGCTGGGCTGTTATATTCTTGTTTAATTTTTGGTTGTTAAACTGGACCGAGCGGCCACATTGGCAATTTTTAAATGTTAATTTCCATTGCCTTGAATTTTCCCAATACAGATTTTTCCGTGGGGAAGAAAACCTAAACCAGTGATTTGCCAGCTTTTTTTGCATTTATAAGACAGGTTTTTCTTTTTCATTGGAATTTTTTATTTGTAATATATTGTGATTTTACTAATTATGTATAGTCACTTGTAAACGTTAAAAAAAAATAATTTAGTGGTTGAAATAATTTAAAAAATAAGTAACATTCCAATTATAAAAATGTCTGTTAAATATAATAATTCAAAAAAGTAGGTACCGTGTAAGTCACAAAAAGAATATTAGTTTTATTTTTTTAAATAATTAAATGACACTCTAAAAGATTTTTAAAATGTATTTTATATTTGTATTAAAGCAGTTTTTATAAAATTTATTTCTAATAAGAATAACATTTTTTCCCATTAAAAAAAAAATGTTGCAGAAATTGGCAACACTGAAAATGAATTTAAAAGTAGAAGTTTTACCTTTTGACACATAGCGCGTCCTTTCGGTTTAAGATACAGATTGAAAAACTTAGACCATTTATTGAAAATTTATTTATCTGAAATAAATAACTGCTAATTTTTTTTATTAATAACAAAAATTGTTTTCAGAAACGTTGCCACACTTAAAATAGTTTAACGGTGTAGGATTAGTCCAGGCCTGTCTCTTCACATATAGCATTTCCTTTATGAGCCAAGCTTTTAACTTACACGCATGCATATCTAAACCAGTTTTTTTGATAATTCGGAATTTATACCTCCAGGTATA
This sequence comes from Syrphus vitripennis, assembly GCA_958431115.1. Taxonomy (NCBI): domain Eukaryota; kingdom Metazoa; phylum Arthropoda; class Insecta; order Diptera; family Syrphidae; genus Syrphus; species Syrphus vitripennis. Next base: position 113,921,879 of record OY288108.1, read on the forward strand.
AATAACCTTAGTATTTTTTATTTATTATTTTTTCGGTTAATAAAATATGTTTTCTACAACGTGGCAACACTGAAAATTGAAATTAGAAAAATGTTTACAATAAATCAAAAATCGACGAGTTTTTTTTTTTGACAAACATATTTTTTAAATAAACAAACATGTTTAGTTTTATAAATTTTAAATAATTCCAAAAAAAAAAAACTTTATAAAAATTTATTTTACAGTACCTACAGTAAAAAAAACCACACACTTAAATAAACTTTTGAATTATTATTTATTTACAAAAAAATATCTTTTTTTTATTTTGTATTAAACGTAATCTATTTAAAAACACTCTTTGTCTTTAGACAGTATGTACCGAGAGCTCATAAGAAATGAAAAAGACCCAACTCGCTAAGAATGTGATGTAGATTTCCAAATACGTAAAGCATTTCCCCTACCTATAATTCGAAGAACCACATATCATTTGATACCTCTGCCAATAGTCCTTTCAAAGAGAAGTTAAAAAAAAAAACATTATTTTAGAATATACCTTATGTTTATTTTACACAGTTTGTCTTTGATGTTATTGTTATTAATGTGGTTTGTCGGTATGGTTTACTTTTGTTTAATTAATTATTATTTTTTTAACATTTTTATTTTCCATAAAGAATAATTGTATAATAATAAAATTTGTTTTTTTTTGTCCAGTTCGTCTATATTAACCTTTTAATAAAGTTTTTAATTTTTGCATTTTACCATAATTTATATGTCAATAATGGAGTTTCTTAAGTTAAATGTACAATGGTTTTTTTAAGTTATTAAAATGTATTCCTACTTTTATCCTATTTTATTTTACCTAATAAATGTATTTATATTTCTTTCACTATAAATAATAGATATTTTTTTTTAAGATAAACATACAAATATAAATTGAAATGTTCTTCTTTTTTGAATGTATAATAAAATGTATTTTCTGGGATTGTATGGTATTTACACCTACAATGGATCGTTGTATAAATGAAATTATTTATTATAAAAGATTGTTTTGTGTACTCTTGTGTGAAAATAAAAAAATAAACAGAAACATCTATTTTTTATAATAAAAACTATACATATTTATTTTGTTTCTTATATTGCCCTTAACGTCAGTTAATAAATTGTTGAATTGTATTCTCTGGTCAACACAATTTTTTTAAGTAAAGACTAAAATTAGAGACTATACTGTTTCCAGGGATTTGTGTGCGATGAATTCTGATAATTATGAATTTTCATAAATATTCAATCGAAAGACAAAAAATCGACAGCACAAATTTTTTTCGGGATCATTTTTTTCAAAAAAATCTCAAAATCACTCTGAATTTTTCGCTCTCGAAATAATTTTAAGTAATAATTCATAATTCATCGCTTCGTCAAAGCTCAATATTGGGTACCTACGTTTGATTCCCAAGGTTTTCGTAAAATATAATTATAAACATAACGGATTTATCTTAACTGCTAATTTCTTCACATTACTACGGATTTGAGTTCTTACGTTAGAACTTGATAGCGGTACTAGTGTTAGTACTCTGTAAAGCAATAAGCTTCAAGTTCGAATTTTCGTTGGGAGCAAATCACGAAAACAGCCTATTGTGCAAAAAAAAAAACGACCACAACTTGAAACTGCATTTCCCAAACAATCAAATCCCGAATTGTCGTTGCTGCCTATCTTTGAACGACCTCGCCGCTATGAGGTGACTTGCAAATGTTCACAACTGAGGCCGAATCATTTCCTCCGATCGAGCAAATGAAAGTTTATGTTAACCGTGAATCTATAGAAAGTATTGGGATCGGGATCTACGTTAGTCAGCAGAAGGTAATCTATAAAATGAAAAAAAAATGTTCAAAATTGTAATGGTAGAACTATATATGTAATAGTCGAAAGATCACTGCAATGAATTATATAATGCTCATCTACAATATCAGTTTCTCTTTCTTTTTTCAGTGGAAAATAATTTATAGAAAAGGTGTTGCTAAATTTGTATGTTTTCCTATATTAAATAAGACTATTTTAACTTAATATACCTTTTTTCGATACATTCCTAATTACATTTGTTTCCAATGGAACAATTTTGCTTCAAATACAGACATACCTACACTCAAATGACCCACAAATAAAGTAACGCTTTATAAAAATAATAATAATATTAAAAAAAAATGGAAACCATTAGAAAAGTAAATATAAAAAATTGAGAAAATTGAATATTTGAATAAAAACGAATATGACATTTTTTTAATTTCCTTCTTTTTGGCCGCAAATATTAATATTAACTGAAAAATGACAATAAAATAAAATATAAGGACTGCAAATGCAGTCAACGTCATTCTTGAACGCCAAATTTAATTAAGCAACTACTTATTCTTATTGATTACAATTCGACACAAACAATTAGCGGTTACTCTTGTTTTGAATTGAAGGCAGATTTTTCTTGCCTTACTCTCGAGTCACTTCCCATTAAACAACACCTGCAGGCATTTTTTTGGCAGCTGCTAGCCAATCAGAGACAATTACCTTTCCCTTTTTTTTGTGATACAACACCAACTTAGGTGATGGCCAGCACTGTAAACATGTAATCAAGCAAAAATGTCAAAAAATTTAGCTTTTGTAATTTTCAATTTTCTCAAAAATTATTCGATTTTTTAATGTATGTAATGTATATAAAATTTCATCCCTCGAGAAATGTAATTTAAAACCACTTTTTGAACTGAAGTTCTAACTAACAGACGTTTTATAGTCTGTTGTACTCTTCAATGGTTTTAAATAATATTTTTTTATTAGTATATGCATAACAACATATTTTTATAGGTACCAACATATTTTTTGAGATTTAGCTTTTAAATTATATTCAAAAGTATCTATTTATTATAGTGGTCCTCTTTTTTCCTAGGAGATATACATTTTAAACAAATATCCTAACAATAATAATTTAATTCTAATTCCACATTGAAATTTTTATTTTTTTAAAAAAATAATATGTGGTGTCAATATTTAAAAAAAAATTGAAAACATTTTTTTGTACACCTATTATAAAAATTTGAAAATCCCCCGATCTCAGGATTTTCTAGAGCCCCAGAAATTCAAAGCAATAAGTTAAACGGTTGTTTTAGTTTCCAAATTCTTTCTTTCTCGTGCCGCTATTTGTCAACGTAGAAATCATCACAAGAAAATATTTTGGAATTTGGTAAACTCTGCATCGAATCACCTTTGGGTTAAATTTTCTTTCAGTTAAATGTCCTTTTCTCCTAAAGAGTAAGAAAATAATTGTTGAATAAAAATCAATTCCAATGGCAATATTGTGATACTGACATTGTTATAAATGAAAACAAATATAATTTTTCATTTACCTCATCGTGCTACGGTTTTAAGAAGATCCGCAACAACAATTTTGGGCTTTAATAATTTTTCAAATGTTATTTCGCGATATGGTTTTCTTCTTTTGAGTGCTGTTTTCGCTTTTTTTCCACGTTGCCTTGTGGTCGTTTTAAGAATATCCACAATGCACAAACCGAATTTTGAGCTTTGGTTATTTGGGAAAACCCGAATCATGGTTGTTTCTTTCTTTACCTTTGCCCTTTCGAATATTTATTTAAAAATTCAATTTAACTTGCTTTCAACGTACCAATAGTTTAAAAATGACTATGGGTGCGAATGCATTTCTTTTTTAAGTCCCAAATAATTATTAAAGTTTTCAAGAAACAAAATATTTCTAGAAGCGCAGTATTTTAATAAATAGTTTTTATTTCAAGCTGTGATTCAATTTTATTATTTATTAAAATACAAACTTCAAAATTGGTATGTTCAATGAAGTTTTCAAATGTGAAACTAATGTAAGCTCACTTTTGTAATTAAAAAAATGATAAATTCCAAAAATGACAAAAAGTTATAATAAAAAATATATACACATAATTGCCGGAAAATTGCCAAAAGCACTCAAATATAATACATAGCCAACAAAAATAACGCATGTTTCATCAAAATATATTCCTGTTTTGAAAAAAAAAACGGTAAAAATACATGATTATATTCAAAGAATAAAACTAATGTCGTTTTCGTTTGGGAGTTTATAATATGGAGTTATGCCTTTTTGACCAATATTAATCCAAAAGCCTACGGTTGGGTCTTCCGAGTAATGTTTTTGGATTGTGTTTTGTGTTATCGATTTTATAAAGGAAAAAGGAGTTGACTCGGAACACACCAATGTAAATAAATTATTGCGTAAGATTATTTGTCAAAAGTGGAAAATGCTTGAACAAGCAAGGCAGCGTTTTTATGTTCGGTGGGAAACAAAAAATAGTAAAGCTGTTCCAAAATCCAATCGAAAACGACATAATATTTAACAAAATTATGTTTAATAATTTAAGCTTGGAATATAATGCTTAAATGACAATGGGAAAATTAGACGTAAGACCGGCAAATTTGAAATAGGTAGCAACTCAAAGCTAGTTAATGGTACTTAATTTTATTGTATGACAACAAGACACAGAAACCGCTCGAGATACTAGACAGCTATGTATAAACTTTAAGTGTATTTGTAAAAAAAAGTACATTCGTTAATAGCTAAGAAAATTAAAAGGGTAGTTTAAAAACTATTTATTATTAAGATATAAAAAATCCCAGAAAGAATATTTGTGTTTATCTTATCTTATGGAATACCGAAAATTGCGTTGAGGAAAGTTAATATTATGAGCTCAAATTTTTACAGATGTTTTTTTATAACAAACATTTAAGACCGCATCGAATGAAATCAAAAATAAAATACTGAAACAAATACTTTCAATTGTACTTGGGCATTATTTAAGATAGTAACAGTTTTCTAGTTACGAGCAAAAACAATTAGTTTTAAAAGTGTTTGCATTCGTCAGATTCGGATTCAACACTCTGAAAACCATTAACCAGGGAAGAAATCAAAATTGCCCCACAATGTGCTTTGAAGTCTTTCTTGGGATAAATTTACTAGACTAAAAATAATAACAATTTATACATGAATACTAAATATTTATGTATTTCAATTTAAATGACTAAGTTAATTATGACAAAAAAAAAATAAACATTGACAAACAAATATTAAATTATTCCCTAATGTACACTTAAATTTCGAGCATAATTCCCATAACAATAAATAACCACGTTGAAAAAAAAGGAAGTCTATTATGTGCGATTGATTGCTTGTATATTAATTGGAAAGAATAAAATTAAAGAGCGAATCAATTATCCATGTAGGAAAAGTGTTTAGATTTGTAAAAAAATTGGATTGTGTTTTAATTGAACAAAAGACTGGACTTTTTGAAAAAAAAAACTATGATCACAAAAATATAAAATGTTCGATTGTTTAAATCGAGTTTTGGTGTTTGTTTTTGTATTACATAAATTTATATTCGAAATGTTTTATTATATAATGCTGAATTTAAACATTTTTTTTTTCTTAATTAAAATAATTTGGTACTTGTCTTTTTAAGTTAATTTTACATCCTTCGAATTATTATTTATATTAGTGGATTCACTTTTGTTTTTGTTTTTTTTTTTTTTTCTAATTTAAAATAAATGAATATGTATTCAAAATAAGACAGTAGTAAATAATATATTACTCTCGATTTTATGTTGAGTTTCAAACCTGCTCTCAAAGGGGGCTTGTATCGGAATCTCGGTCCTGTATTGCTGTGATAGATTGTTGTAAGGCGTTTGGTGTTAGCCATTCTCTGAAAAAAAAAAAAAAATATTAAAAACATTAAGAAAACGAATAAGAATGTTTGTGTGTTGTTATCAGGATACTAAGTAAGGCCGTGATAGATTTTGCATGGCGCAAAATCGCGGACTAGAAATTAGGCCCCGGCTATTGCATTTTTAAAAATAAAATTAGGCCGCGCGGTCCAGCACGTGGCACACGTGACACTTATATAAAATTAAAAAAAAAAGCAACAAATTTTAAACCGAATAATTTCATGAAAAGTGGACAAACAGTAGTTTGAATTAGCAAATTATTATCAGTGACGTACAGTGGTGCTTTCCCCAGAGTGCTCACTAACTCTGTTGAAATAACATCAACAAAATAATTTTTTTGTTTCAAAAACCAAACCGATCACCACGATACAATTATTATACAACACATGAAATGAGTATGAATATAATTATTGTGTGAAGTTCAAGTGCGATACATAACTCATACAATGTCGAACAAATAACATTTAGCCGTGCAGTTCCGCTGAGTGCAATTTCACGTTTAATCAAATCACCAATGGCCAAAATACATAATATTAGAGTAATGTAGTTTTTTTTTAACAGTTCTGTGATAAAATGCAAGTTAGATTCTAGTCTTACGCTTTAGTTTAATAAAAGCAGCCCGATCGAAATTTCATCAATTTAGTCCTTATAAATTTGCTTCCTAACAAGTGCCTCTCTATTAACTGAATAGTCCAAGTGAGGTAGCTGGAACAAAACGTCAATATTTGTGGACTAAACCCCTTCAAAAACTGTTTTTATTGCTGAAAATTTCCCATGAAAAGAGAAACACTCTCAAATAAATGTGATTGCAGTAGAACAACATTTTGCGGAATCTACAACATACATGTTATGACTATGAGCAGCACATGGTGAATACACTGCCTTTTTTATTTTTTTTAAATTATATTGCTTTGTGCACCGTTGCATTGCATAAATATTTTAGTTTAATTGCAAAGTTTGGTCGAGAAACATTTAAACACTTTATATGCAAATATATAAAAAAGATAATTTTATTCAACAATGTACTCTTATAGTTTACCAAAAACGTTATTAGAGCAACTTCCAAAACCGGCACATAGAAATTTGCAAAAAAAGTTAAGACTCACGAAAATCCACTAGGGCAATAGGACTAGTGACCACTAGGAAAATATTTTTGTGTCAACAAATTTTCTAGTCGCTCGAAAAATACAAACATATTTAGAAGAACCTGCACTGCAGTTCAAATCGAAACCCATTTGTTTCCTAATGGGATCCTGCAGTAGGAATATATGCAACATGTTTAACTTACATTTTTTTTTACAAACACAAATTTGCGAGGGCAAATATATTTGTGTTTATATAACTGATAAAAAAGTTTCTTTAAATTAGAAAGTTTTGTTTAGTTCTCCAATTCAACTCTTTCCTTTAAATTGTCAAAATGTTTTGATTTGTCACCTTTATTTTCAGAGTTATATATATTATATCAGGGTTAGTCAAGGGTCCAAAATCAGCAAGCGTGAGTATTTTTTGAAAGATAACGGACACAAAGGGACTATATTTTTTAAGAGTGAATGATATACCTATATATCTCGATTAAGATGCGTTAACGTGCGTAATCGCAAATATTGATGTGTAAACAGAAACTTAATTTACTCCCGTATTTTTGGAATATGTGTATGCTTACGAAAATAAGATTCTCCGGGCCCTAGAGAATTGCGGTCCCGAGGTTACCCTTCCTACTCAATGGCGCTGTTTATTTCAAGAAAGTGAATTATATACTTAATCATAAAGAAGGAACAGAAGACATCTGATATAAATTGTACACTAAAAAAAATCCTTGCTTTATGTTGGGACTGCTGAATCCGCATCTGATACTTGTCCAGATTGAGTTTCAATGCGCTTGAACAAAAATCGTATAATTTGTAGGTAATCGAATATACTTTCAGTTGTAGTTGGACATTATTAATAAAAGTCATAATTTGCCACTTGCGTTGGGTCACGAAATGCTGTTGCCAAAAAAATAATAAAACAATACATCTATTATCGATTAGTTTTTACCGCAAACAAATATAAAGACATGAGTGGCCCTAAACACATATTCCAAGTATTTCCATATATATGTATATACAGCAAGTTATTGAACTTGGGAATGCTATTGATCAGACTTCTTAGAAATTATAGTTATTTAACAAATGTTAAATTAGGGCATCATTAGAAAACTGTTTTCAATATTAGTCACAAGAGTATGAGTAAGCATCATCAAAATCTTAAGGTTTCCAGTCAAAAGCAAAGTACATACATACATAAACGCTAATAGAAGTAATCACACCTTGAAATTGTTTATAATATACAAGTTTCTCTGATCAAACAGATAACAAGTAACACTCACCTCGGTAAACATCTTTGTAAAAATGGCACACATGAGCTAAAATGCGCTAAACGATTGACCCAACTTGGAATTTCTTGGCCGCAAAGGATCTGCAAAAAAGCGAGAAATAATAAACTTATTTCGTAAATAGAAAATTAGTGCTAACCTGTGTAAGTGAGCTGGAAAAATGATTGCAGTTATTATTCATCAAATGATAGCGATCGCCTCGAAACTGATTTCCCAACTCCTCGACTATCCGCCGAACTTCTTCGTATGTGAAATCTGTACATCCGATTTGTATACTTTGTCTGAATTGAAATTGTTCACCGAGTTCGTCATGGTCGCGTGGTGTGATTTCAAAAACTCCCGTAAACGGAAATGGATGGCCACCATAAGCGAATTCTGTGCCAAATATTTCTACTCCCGAATGGAAAACACCCAAGCCAATAGAGGTTGTATATTCATTGATCCAATACTGTAAGAGACAATAGTAGAAAATGATGGCAAGATGAAATCTTCTCAGGATTCATACCATATCGTATACATTTAGAATCACTGGCTCGCGATTTCCCATATTAGCAGGCAAGAGTTCGTCACTTCCACTATCCTTGGGAACGCCAAGACAACTGGGAAATGGCAAATTACAAGGAAGACCGTTGGAAAACATTACACAACAAAAATTAGATATTTAAACTGACTGCAGAGTAAAGATTCTGATGTCTTTTAACAGACACGGAATGATTTCTAAACTACTCGGCAGATATGAAACGAGTTTTAGGGTGTACGATGGGACATAGACGGTAAGTTATATTTTAAAACAACTAAATAATAATAATCAATTGTACAGATTAAAGAACCAATACGTGAAAAAGGACGACGCCGACAACGACGGACAGAAAAGGTAGTAATGTTCTGGTTGAAGGAATACTATTGATGAATTTTTGATACCGTGCGTTGTTTGAAAAACAAAAATATGACTAGGGGAAGATTTTCTTGCGATGAAATAAACTGAGCTCCATATTCATTACTTTCTTCTTTTTTTTTTGTCGAAGCAACGAATACAACACTAGAATTTTTTTCCAGCTAAAATACTTTGTTCCAAGATTTATTTGGAAAATGGCGAGCGTTGCTCCTTCATAGCTTGGATTCGCCGGACTCAGTTATGTTACGATTGATTTGTAGTTTTATGATTTGTTATTAAATAAAGTCGTATGCTTGTAGTTTGAGAATTTTTTTTGAGGAAATGGTTGTTTACAAATTTTATATGTTGAAGATTTTTCCGTGAGGTAATGACAGCTGGCAGAGAAAATTTTTGGATTTTTTTTTGACAATTTTAAATTGAATGGACAGTCACACGGAACGACAACATTGAGATATAAAAATTGTATTGCTGTGGATGTTGTTAGTGGAACATAAAGGCTGAACCACACTAGACACTAACTAATCCCGCCCACTGTGTGCTTAAAAGCTGAACCTCTAATATCGAGTGGTGTGCATTGCATTGTATCATTGTATATAAAACTTATAGTACTATCATCACGATGGTTTTTGTGTTGAGGGGTGTGGTCGTCTGAGGGCGCACTTGTATATACACAGAAACAGCAAATAGAAAATTAGTTAGGGGTGTGATCGCTAGGTGGCCGACGTGTGGAACGTGTTCATGAGAGTACTATAAGTTTTATATACAATGATTGTATATAAATTTGCATAGTACTATCATCAGCACGTTCCACCACGTCGGCCCCAAGCGATCACAGCGCATACTAATTTTCTGGTTGCTGTTTCTGTGTATATACAAGTGCGCCCTCAGACGACCACAGCGCACAACTTAAAAATCATCGTGATGATAGTACTATGCAAATTGATATACAATGGTGCATTGTATATAAATTTGCATAACATACATACATACATATCATCAGCACGTTCCACACGTCGTCCCCCAAGCGATCACACAACTAACTAATTTTTTGGTTGCTGTGGTCGTCTGAGGGCGCACTTGTATATACACAGAAACAGCAACCAAAAAATTAGTAAGTGATGTGATCGCATGGGGGCCGACGTGTGGAACATGCTGATGATAGTACTATGCAAATTTATATACAATGGTTATGTCCATTGTATATAAATTTGCATAGTACTCCTTTGTATATGAAAACTATAGTACTATCATGGCGAGTTTTTTTTAGGGTTGCAGAGGTCCTGGTGGTGGCGCTGCAAAATGTGAGGTGTAAAATTCGATTTGGGGAGTCTTTAAGCGTCGAAAATTGGTGGTAGGGGCAAGAGTAGACTATTTTTTGGATTATTGCATCCAAAAAATATCAATAAATATCATTTAAAACCTTCATAAGCTCTCCGCAAAAAAAAAAGAGTAAGGGTTGCATAGGTAAACTAGATGTCGCCCCATTCGACTTCCACCATGATAGTACTATAGTTTTCATATACAAAGAGTACTCTTATGAACAGGTTCCACACGTCAGCCACCTAGCGATCACACACCTAACTAATTTTCTGGTTCCTATTTCTGTCTATATACAAGTGCGCCCTCAAACGACCACACAACACAAAAACCACCTTGATGATACTTTGTATATGAAAACTATAGTACTATCATGGCGAGTTTTTTTTTAGGGTTGCCCAGACCCTTGTGGTGGCGCTGCAAAATGTGAGGTGTAAAATTTTGGGAGTCTTTAAGAATCGGAAATTGGTGGTAGGGGCAAGAGGAGACTATTTTTTGGATTATTGCATCCAAAAAATATCAATAAATATCGATTAAAACCTTCATAAGCTCTCCGCAAAAAAAAAAAAGAGTAAGGGTTGCCGGCATACTTTATATGTCGCCCCATTCGACTTTCACCATGAGAGTACTATAGTTTATATATACAAAGGATGATAGTATTATAGGTTCTATATACAATGGTTATGTCCATAAAATAAACTGAAATTGTATCGATACACTGATGTCGAGACACCACACAAGATTAATTAATGTGGTTCAGCCTAAGCAGTGTGTCGATAAAATTTCCATGTATTTCATCGACACAAAGCAAATCGTTGAAATAAGGCTTAACTGCATTCACTTCCTTTTCGCCAAAAGTGACATAGAGATTCCTGGGTGTTAAAAATAATGGACAAATTGTGTTGAATTGATGATTTCAGATTGATTTATTAGCTTAAACAGATTTTCCACAGATCTCTAGGGCATATTTTTGTTTCTCACTTTTTGCCACTTTTGACGAAAAGTAAGTAAATGTAGTTGAGCCCATTGTATATAAATTTGCATAGTACTATCATCAGCACGTTCCACCACGTCGGCCCCAAGCGATCACAGCGCATACTAATTTTCTGGTTGCTGTTTCTGTGTATATACAAGTGCGCCCTCAGACGACCACAGCGCACAACTTAAAAATCATCGTGATGATAGTACTATAAGTTTTATATACAATGGTTGAGCCTATAAACTAGTTTTTTTTTGTTATTTTATATAAAGTACCTGCAGCATTGTATATAAATTTGCATAGTACTATCATCAGCACGTTCCACCACGTCGGCCCCAAGCGATCACAGCGCATACTAATTTTCTGGTTGCTGTTTCTGTGTATATACAAGTGCGCCCTCAGACGACCACAGTACACAACTCAAAAATCATCGTGATGATAGTACTATAAGTTTTATATACAATGCCCGGTATGCTGTTTATCATGAAAAAGGGAGTTTCGATACAACCTATCGATAATACGTATGAAAATATCGATTGTAGCTTATCTCAATTTGTGGTTAAGGGGCGAGTTATAGCGGACAGGAAAATGGATCAGGAAAATTTTTCTGATGGATTATTTAGTAAGTTCTCGATCGATTTGAAACACATAAGCTGAAGTAATCGATGACAAATGACAATTTTAATGCACTATGTAAAAAAAAAACTGATTGAACAAAGGTTTTTTGATAAAAATGCATTTATTTGTTTTCCTGATGAACTTGCATGTGGATTAATTAATTTACTACCCTTCATAAAAGGGCTTGGTTGGAGGAAATAAAAAATATTTGTGGATTAACCAGTGTTGTTTCAGTTGTCCCATTAAAATGTTCAAAACAATTACAGAAGTTAGAGCTGACAGATTTTCTGAAAATGTCTCATACAGCTTGTTAGTTAAGTTTGTTCAATAATTTAAATTGCCTTGAACAACTTTATCTGTATCTATATAAATTATAAATTAAATTTTAAAATTTCGTCAAAATTAAATTTAAAAGCAAATGAAAAAAGAAACAAAAGATTTTATCAATAGGATTACAACTCGCTGAAAAATAATGGTGTATTTTATTGTTTGAGAATGAACTCAGTTATTCTCATTATTTATTTAAATAATTATTCCTTAAAAATCAATATCTTAATTTGCTTTATCTTATATATTTATTATCTTTTCAGATTTATTATATCGTTTATTTAATTGTTTATTTGTACTTAATTTGTCATTATTTATAAATTTCTCTCTATTTTATAATTTATCACTATAATTTCATATTTGTTCTATTTCCTTCATACGTATGTTAATTTAGGTACTCTTATTTATCAAGTGCATAGCAGTTATTTAAATTATATTATATTCCATATCTAGTTTTTTTTAGGCTGACTTAAATTTCTATAAATTTTATACTGTTTTTCTTAAAGCTAATAATTATGCAAAATTATTTCTTCTCGATTACTTGGATCGAGACAGTCAAGAGGGTTGCATCTATAAATAAATTTTATAACGTGGTAATTCGATTTTTCTTTTTTTGCCACTTCACTTCTACCGGCAATTTCATTCTTGGGTCGACGATTAAATTTCATTCGTTTTTAAACAGTTATGGATGGCGTTTAAGTTGTAAATCTTTTAAAAAACGTTTCTTAAATGGGGGAATTCATTATACATAGATAGCGATTTCACACTTAAGCGTTATTTTAAGGTAATTTTGAGTAAAGAAGCGTTTGAAATTTTTATATACTCGTAGATACGACTGTTAATACTCACCAAGTGGAGTATACTAAAAAAATAGGGTTCGTTGATTTATTTTTTCTTTATCGATATCTTTATTTGTACTCGAGGGGTTAGGGTCGAAATACTGTATGTGGAAAAATACTGTATTCATAATAAAAAAAATATTGAAATACACATTATTTATTAGAGGTTAATAGTGACGTCATAACTTTCTTAAAGACACCTGAGATGATACAAGATGGAACTTAATAACAAAGCAATCTTCAATTGTTGATTAATATATGTGTACATTATGTAGGTACCGTATTAGGAGCTAAGGGAAAAGGAGTTAGAAAACAAAATTCAATACTCTAGTTCCCTTTTTACTTAATACGATGAGATCTCACAACATGTTGAATTCTAGGACGTTAATAACATTTACTTCCAATCAAGAGATAAAAAAGTAGTCTTGTTTTTTTTTCGTTTCACATAGAAAAAATATTCAAGAAATTTCATTTAACCTAGTAACCTAACCGTATATGAATTAAATTGTTCTTAAACGAAGATAACTATTACTACTAACACAAAATAATTTAAAAACTTGTACATATCTATTTCTCTGTTGAAGAAAACATGAAAAAAGTGTTCAATGCAAAAGCCAGTTCATCCTTTGTCATGTAGTTCATTTTCAATGCTTCGTTTTGTTCAATTGCGATAGATATTTTTTTTTTCTTTTCCGAAGATAAATGATGATGTATATTGCATAATCCTTTCTATAATTTGTCCTTTCCATATGTAGGTGCTATGATCAATAAGGCTAGTTATGCATTCGGTTAAAAAAAAATAAAACTCGATATTTTACAGCAACACGATGACAGAGTACCTATATGTACACAAAAAAGTGTGTCCTGGAATCCTTTTTAATGCACTTACGTTTTTCACTAGATAAAAAAATTGATTGTTAAGCTCTGAGAGTGTTGGTGGCTGCAATATATTATAAAAAAAACTTGCTTCTATGCCAGTAGTTACTATAAAAAAAAACGAGAATGGCATTAGAGAATAAAATACAAGACTAAGTCGCACGTACTTGCTCCTGTGTGCGATCACATCGTCATTTATTAAGTCAATTAATTTGACAATAGCAATAATTTCACTTAAAATAAAAATGTGATACTTTTTTTCATGTCACGGACCAAACATGTTTGTATTGGGGGTAGAACTCTGTTAGGCTGGGTATTTGGTGCGGATCTTCAATTTAGTTTTATTATATTCGTTTCTATAGAAATAAATTAGAATTTGTATTCAAGTCGAATTATTAAATAAGATAAAAATATCATATTTTATGTTATGTTTATGTATGTATGTAAATAGTGGGAGTGTAAGACATTTTCATACATTTTTAACATTTATGTGCATATATTATTATGTATCACTTTATGTATTTATAAATGTTGAATATCATTAATATTTAAAGCAATCTATGTGACAATCATTTTAAAAACTTATGTTACTTAAGACAACCATTTAAATATTGGTTTTTGCAGAAGAACTTTAGTTTAAAAACATAATTTTTTTTACTTTGTGGCCACTATTTTTTATTAAAAATAACATAAAATATGATGTATTTATCTTATTTAATGATTCGACTTAAAAAAAAAACAATAACCAACATAAATAAAAATTTTTGACAAAAATGTAAATTCTCAAAAAAACTTTTTCTAACATAAGCTATTCTGTCATGATGCCACTTTCTTTTTGTAAAATAATACATTTTTCAAATAAGTAGCATATGAATTGTTCTTACTTTTGTTGCAATGTTCATAAATGCACATATGCATATACATTATGTATAATAATATTTATTTGATTTTTTTCTTTGCTTTATTTTTAGTTTAATATAACATATTTTTAACTAACACTCAATGATGAATGCGACGAGTCCTAATATCTAAAACCCAAAGAGAAAAGAAATATTGTTACAAAAATTTGAACTTGCAAACATTAAACATTTTTAAAACATAATTTCAAAATATAAACAAGAGGAAGTGTAAAAAAAAGAAAAGTGAGTTCTAAAAGTAAGCAATTAAAAATTTACTGAATCCAGTTAATAATATTCCTTTTTCATAATGTTAAATTGAAGATCTAATAAAAAAACCACTAAAGAAGTTGTGAATAACAAAAAACAAACGTTGGGAAAATGTGAAATACATAAAGTTAAAGTTAAAATTTACAATTAAATTTAAATTGACCAATAGAGCCTGCATATTCAAATACATATAAAAAAAAATGACTTTTAATTTATTTGCAAAATATGGAAATTACAAAGAGATCTCTGGAGGGTGGTCAAAAAGATTCCATTTATCAGATGGTAATGCGTCAGTCTATAAACATAAAGCTCTTAGTAGTAAATCTTTTTGAGGAGTTGGTTGTGGCCAAGAGTCGAGTATTAGATGCCTGGGCTGGATTACGTCTCAGCAAAAGAAGTCCCCTAAAAATTTTAAGGAAAACGTCATAATTTATAATTATTTAACTTATATACTTAGGTAAACCTCTACTGGATGAAATTTCTAAAGATGACTTTTTTTACTTTTTTATTTTGCGCGCACTAAAGGGATTATCACTACCCTTAAAATGTTTTAACACAGTGGGTTTATTAGGAAAAGCGGAGAGGGGTTAAAAGGATATACCGATGCACATTGGTTTTAAATGTTTGGACATCACAACGGAAACGAAACTGGTAAAGCATTCCACATTCGTGTGGTGCAGCATTCCTTGCGGTGGGTAATACGGTAGAATTGTTTAAGGGGAGGGAGAGAAAATGTGAGAAATGAACATTTTATTCTTGACGATGCCTAATATTTACATTGAGGTATTCAATTTTATATTTTGAAAACAAATTTTTAATTATTTTTTTAATGAAAACACTACCGAGGCTCTCTGTTCATAAATCTCTTACCACTACTGGTGGGGGGGGGGGTTTAATTTAAGAACCAAGAGTTTTAACAATAAAAAAAAACTGAGTTGTAAATTCGTTTACGTCTTTATTGTAACTAAATGTTAAATCTTAACCTACGCTTATACGTACATATGTACATACAATTTTATTCCTGATATCGATAAGTGATAACAAAACACACATCCCGAACCCAAGAGCATGCAATCAATTGCTTGTTATCGTAATTTGTATGTGTTCTCAATGAACACTCTCGGTAAATCTTGGTCCAAAAATTATGACTCTTTTGGGTTAATGCTGAATGGCTGTAAACCAGAACTATCAGAAGTACATCACATTCCCTCAAGAGAATTTTATTAACAGAGGAAATTTACAATATCTTCAATTGTTAATAGGTTGCTGCAAGCATTGTTGCTGCTGCTATCCTCACATTACCCTACCTCATATGACATTGCTTTTTAAGGCGGTCCACACTAAGACATCACTTTATTCGAATCTCATCAACCGTAAACCGATCACCACGTCCGAACAGGACTCTTAATGTTACATATCTTGGGATTGTTTCCTCAATTGATTTGGGTTCTACGTCAGCAATTTTGATTGGTATGTATTGATTGAATCCAAGTAAACAAGTTTACGATGAGACTGGTCAAGATTCCCTGTGAGGGGGATTTTCTTTGGTTAATTCCATTCTATTTTGGTTTTGATTTATTCTGAGAAAAGAATTTAGTATTTTATTATAAATGATAGGAATAATAAATAAACAAAAATATCCTTAGCATCTCTTCTCGGTCTTTGCCTAGAGTATCAATGATTATCAAATCTAAGACATTTTGTTATCGTTTTGATTTTGTTATTTATGTTCTATCAGTGAATCAGTTTATTTTTATTTGCTTTCATTATAATTCATGCAGTAAGTTAAGTAAGTGAAGTTGGATTGCTTTAACGGCAACTTTGATAGGAATACATGGAAATAAAGCTTTAACATCAAATGAAATCATTATTTCATCATCTTCACTTTCTGTATACATATCTACATTTAACCGAAAAACCACCGGATCTCCTACATTGGTGAGTGGTAAATTTACGTTGGAGACAATTTTCTTTTTACTTCTCCAACTTTATGCACCCGATTTAAAATTTCAACTGCAATTTTAGCTACAGCAATCATAATCACTCTTGCTCATAACAACAACTTTGTTACCTTTATCTGATTTCGTAAAAAAGTATTATGATTTTTGAGGGCTGTGTTGATTTAAGCTGTTTTTTATATATTCTTGTTTAATTAAGATTTTTGCGGCAATAACTTGCAATGAATTAATCTGACCATATACTAACTTGGCTTTTACTAACGATTAATTGTAAATTAAAAAAATAATTTTATTTGAGTTTTTCAAAGCTCAAAAATTTAAGTATTCAATACGTTTTTTGTATAAATTTAGGTAAATTTGCATTAAAATTTTGGTTACATTCAAATTGACCGCTTTTAAGAAATTCGCAAATTAAAAAAATGATTTTATGGGTAGTAACAGTTCCGCATGTATTTTTTTCTTTCATTTAAAGTGAGAGCCAATGTTTATTTAAATTATTGTTTTTTTTTTTTGAAAAAATTCGTCGGAGCCGTTTTCCAGCAAAACCTGATTTTCCAAAAAGGTAAAAAATTTATGGAATCTTTATTATTGGTCTAAAAAAATAATTTAAAAAATTTTATTGTGATATGATCAATTTTCAAATAAATTATTATTATTTAAGTTATTTAATTTAAATTTTCAAAACTGTCCACAAATTTTATGTACAATCATTATTTGCCGAGATATCTGTGAACAAGGGCAAAATGGTACTTTTTTATTCAAGACCAAAAATTTCAGACCAACACAAATAGTGGTGCAGTGGAAAATTGTCAAATTAAAGCTTCAAATTAATTTTTCAAAATAAGTAAAGCTTATGTTCATTCATCTCTTCAAAATCATATCGATCCGTTAATTAATTTTTGCAAGTGTAATTTTGTTTTGACTTAATTGAAAAACATCTGGAAAACACACTTTTGAACTAACAGAGTTGTTATATTATTATATATCAATACAGATGATAGCTAAAAATTTAATCTATAGTTTATGGTAATCTAACCGGAAAGAAATATGTGAATCTTCAATAATTGTTTTTATTGGAGTGGAACAGTATCCGTAGAATATGAATTGCAATATCGATTTGGAGGAACCCTTACGAATATGTTTAGATTTAGATGGATTGATATCTATCAATCAATTTTTTTTTTAATAAAAAGGGTTCAAGATTTGTATTTGTTCTAAAAATCCAACAACAATAGAACATATTGGTTTGAAATGTAGTTTTTGCATTTGAATGCCGTACACTAGGGAATTGATTCCTCTGGGTACTGGAAAACACAAAGATGTCATAAGATTTATAAGGATGCAAACATATTTTTTTTTACATTCTTAACTTCCATAAGGATCAACAGGATTTTCAAAACAATGCACATCTAATGAGATTTTTATTTTTTTTTAGAGATTTCCTTAAATCGCATTGGTCTAACCTCAAAAAACCACGACATTCAAAGTACAAAGAAAGTTGGAGGTGAATCAACAACATTACCCCATAGCTCTATACATATTTTTAAAATTTGTTATAAAATGTTTAAAAAACAACCGTTTTCAAAAATCTTGAATTTTTTGCAAGCGGCACGCACAATTTTGATAAATTTTTTGAGTCTATTAATATTATTACAACCTAATATAAAACAATAAACAAGTTGTACCTATACAAGTTGTGCGACCCAGTCGTGAATTTTATTCTTTTTTTTCCTTTTTGAAATAGTCCTTTAAAAAATAATCGCTTAAATTATAAATTGTCTTAAAGTTTACAACCACAATATAACCATTATAAAGACTTTCTTTATTTACAAGTAAACGTTTTTATTTCGCAAAATCAAGTCAATAGTGTATAATAATATTAATTTTCATTACCTAGCATTCCCAATACATCTTGCACAAAACTACATTACCCCATTAAGAAAATCAATCAAACCCAAACGATAAAATTAAAATCAATATTTATTATTTTTCAAACAACATTTTCTTTCTGGTCTGGTCTTTTAAAGGCAAACAAGAAAATCATAAACCTTGTCCATTATTTTGATAGAATAAGTACGGCAATAAAGAAATAATGAGAGAAATTTTGAAATATGTTTGTATTGACATACATACATACATACTCTTATACACCATTTTCAGAAAGAAGGTCACGATTTCTCATTATCTATGAAATAACATCAAAAAGGAAAGATGAAAGAAGACAGCGAGTGACATGTCTCAATTATTTTAAAATTTATAACAAAAAAAATTAGGATCTGAAGCGAAAGACAGGAAAGGATATCGTTCCTCAAAGTTTGTGTGTTTTTTTTTCTAATGAATCAAAATTAATTGAACTCTTAATCAAGAAAGTTGATATAAGGTTATTCACTAGAAAATTGAATTAAATGCATGACTTGGCCTTATGATTCAAAAGGCTAAGAATTTTAAGGGCCTTTTCTGCCTTTAACTAAAAAAACACGAATGTTATCAAAAAAATCAGGGAAATAGTGGACGGAAAAGGGAGGCGGAAGAGCAAATAAAAAAAATAACAGGCGAGAGATTGAGAAGGCGCCTTGTAACCTTCAGGGGAACCAAAACATGTTAATATTTAAAATGCAAAATAAAAAAGTAATAAGTACATACTTAATAAATAAATAATAAATAAATAAATAATAGTAAAAAGGGATTAATAAATTCAAAATTATTTTTGTTTCTGGGTTCTTGATATGATTCTCTTGTTGACTCCTATATTACTTACTAATTATAAAAAAAAATATTCCCTGAAAAAGTTTTTTTTTTTGTGGTTAGAAATTTGAAATTATGAATTATAGGGCAATCCTTTTTTTCATGGTATTTTAAAATAAAACAAAAATTTAAAATAATATAAAATAATTTATATTTATGTATCTTCAAAGAAATAGCTTATGTTATAACTTAACAAGGAATACACTCAGTCAAGAAAGTAAGTATACACTTGGCCAACAAGATAACAAGTTTTCGACAACACTGGGCTTGGGAAAAAGCTGTCTCTTTGTACAAAAACATATTTGATGATCTGAAACTTGTTTTTAAACAAGAGAAAACGTTTTTCTCAATTTGGTCTTACAAAAAACTGGTTTCTTGCTAACTTTCGAGACTTGATGTACATGTAAATACCAGCCTAAAAATTAATTGAACAAATTTCATTAACATTGATGTATACAAAAAAATTTAATACAATAGTGAAATGCCGGATCAATGTAATTTGATAAAATTTTTGATTTAAAGTTAATTTTAATCCAGAACTGAATAATATGGCTGTTAATAAAAACTTTATTTTCCTTACGAAAGACATTTCTTTGGAAAGACATCACCAAAGAAAGCAATCTTTTAAAATTTTACAAGATTCTTGAGGTTTCCTTGCCTGCGGTAAGAAATATATTATAATTTAAATATATTCCTCTATTTAAATATATGTATGCATATTATACAATTATACATGTAATATGCATATAAATGTATGTATATATTTCTCACCGCAAGCAATAGCTGTCTTAAGTAAACTATCAACATTTAAAAAATCGCATACCTTTCCTTACAAAAACCAAGTAACTGTCAAAAGCAAAACAATTTTCCCCACTGATATGTAGATGTTGTAGAAAAATATTAATTGTAGGAATGCTTCAGTTCTGGAATCATTGGTGCATTTTCTTTTACTTTGTAAATCTTATGACAAATATGACAAGCTGCAAAGCTAAATATTACAGAACATAAAAATACATTCTCAAAAAGATACATTTCGTTGTTAGTGCAAAGCACGTTTATAATGGGGCATATTCATAGTCGTCTGACAAGTAGTTTCTTTGTCTGTTCTAAGCTTGGACTCGCTTCTAAAGTTTGACTATGAATATGCCCAATTGTTTCACTCAGCAATTACAAATGTTTGAAATATTGTATGAATTTTCTTCAATTTCATCATTTTGAACACCTATCCTCTGGCATGTCAAGTCAAAATGTGGGCCACAATTGAAAGAGCTCAACCCTTTCCTGCAGATGTGGACTAGATTATTCTACAATTTCTATTTCTGCAAGATTTTAATTTGTCATTGGGAGTGGTCATAATACTGTTTTCCAAAATTCTGTATCTGTATGACAAAAATCTGTATGGTCAAAATACTGTAAGACCATAATGTCATATAAAATACTGCGTGTAGCTTAAAATACCTCTATTTAACGTTACATAACCTTTATAAATAACTTTTGGACGTTTAGAGCCATTGTAACTTTACGCAGCCTCTATGTGGCCTTTATAAATACGACTGTTAAAGTATTATTATAGGTATGTATATGTATATCACAACTAAATAATTATGTTAGAAAGTAGAAAAACCCTAAGAAAAACATTTCTTAAAAATAAATACAAACATTTCACCAATATAACTCCAGTCTCATTTTACTCGTCAATTTTGTATTAAATGACGTTTACAAAACAGACGGGAAAACTCAAGAAATAATTTTAGATTTTAATAAATAATAAAGAATTTTAAGATTGACCTTTTTTATATTAGGTGGTTATAAGAAAGTTATGACGTCATTATAAATAATAAATAATCTGTAAAAATGCTGTAAAAAGGAAAATCGAATTTTGAAATACAGAGTACAGCATTTTGCACATAAAGAGTTATGACGTACAGTACATTGGCATAAAATATTTTGAATGCAGTATTTCCACCACAACCCTTTGTCATTTATTGTAAGTTGACATTCTAATGAGCAATTAAATTAAAGCCTCTATCTTCCCCATAGCCCTGAAGTTAACAAAACTCGATAATATAAATCAGGAGAACCGAACAGATAGCATAAAAAATGTTTTTCATGGGAAAATCCTTTTTATACCTTTTTTTGCTAACTTGATTGTAGCATGAAATAAAACACAAAAAAAATAAATCCTACTTCAACAAGTCAGAAATACGTGCCCGGAAATCCTCAAGTGACTTTATATGTTGAATACTAGCAAAGTAAAAAGACAAAATATACGATGACAAAAAGTATTATTTTCAGGTGTCAACTCTTTAATAGTACCTACCTACCTAGAATATGAAAGTTTAATCACTAAAGCTAAAAAACTTGTCAAAAGAAGATGGTACATTAAATGTAATGTTCCTTTATAATGTGAATGTATATACAATCCCTAGCTTGTCACATGAGATAACATAAGAGCCTTTAACGGATGCAATACTGTTAGACATATAGGTACACCACTTTCTATTGTGACACATAAAATTTAAATATATATATAGATACACAAAAATGTCTATAAACAAAAGGAACAACTTGCAATACCACAACGACAACTAGGTACAGGTATGCGAATATTTTTGATTCAAAATATTCATTTATGTAAGTTCTGAGGTGAGTCAAAGGATTGTCATATTGCATGTTGTATGGAAAGAGCTCAAAATGTATTAAAACTACATAGTCATGAAAGTTTAAGTTGTTATGAATGACTTAGGTCTTTTGTTTTTTGTTTTACTTTGAAAAGAAAATGTATTCGTAATTGCAATTTAGGTTATCTCCAAAGAATTTCGGGGTAGGAATTATAAAGATTATAATAGCTTTTAATGAAACCATACTAGGCTTCAGTTTTAAATTTGTATAGGCAGGTATTTTTGCAACATTTTGAAGTTTTTTAAATATTTCATTGTCTCAAATCTGGAACTCTTGAATACTTAAAGACGTCTAATCGTGTAGCTTAAAAAACTTGTGAAATGGTTAATCCGTACTTGTTTAAAAACGATGCTGGCCAGAACGTTACAGTCAATGATGACCGCTATAGAGCTATGATTTTTAGAACAACCAAGATGTGCAGGAGCAAAGGTTACAACAAGACGTGTCGGTCGGCGGCGCAACATGTCTCACAGCTCGAATTGAAGGAAACGTTTGGTAACAGTATAATTTCATGCTAGATATCTTCTGTGGCCCTGTGGGAATATGTGAAATCGCTTTTTTACTTCCGAGCCAGCCGTGACGTTCGTATGCCAAAAATCATATTTAAATTATAATGCCAAATGGTTATCTCTGAAGTAAAGTCAATATCATGTCAATTCTAAAAATTTAATTCTAAAAAAAACACTCTTTTTACTGGTGGTGGAGATAATTTAAATGAATTTATTGTTGTATGGTGCCTGCATACTTCACCTGACAATATTTTGCATACATACCGACCCTTAATAAAAAAAAACTGATACTTCAAACCTGGTTCTTAGCTTAAGTAATTCATGGATTATTTTTTTTTAACTCCAGAGTCCAGAAAATTTTTAATCCATTTATATGATAACCTGAGAATAATGTTTGAAATTTCAGTACTAATATAGTTATAAAAAAAAAGCTCGAGCGATTACCTCGCATCTTCAAAACATTAAAGCCTCAAAAAACGACGACTTGTTTCAAAAAGTTTTTAATCAAATGTAAAATACCATTTGAATTAACGATTTGATGAACAGATTTGATGTGAAACAGAAATAAAAATCGTAAGAAATATGTTTTTGAAGAAAAGTCCTGTTTATTTGAATGGAGATATGTATGTACATACATACATATAATGCCGGCTTCTTAAGTCGCTTATTATAATAAATGAGAATTTTTTTTGTACAATATTTAGATAAGGTATATTTTAAAACAAGATTCAAATACATACATACATATTTAGTCACTAACATTTTTATAGTTTTTTTTTACAAAATCTTAAATATTAACAATAATATTAATGTGATTATAATTGAGAAGACTTATTCAACTAGATCCTTACAACTAGGCGAAATGTAACAGTCTCTTTGAGAAGCAGCTTTTGACCAAGACACCCGCAGTCGCTCGCGTCATAGATATTTGTTCGAGCTTAACATCGGTGTGACAGCTGAATGGCCGTTTACATTATTCTCTACAAATGTTGTTTGCATTGTCTGTATTTAATTAAAAAAACAAAAAAAAAGCATAGGTATTAACAAACGTACATATATACAAGTTATAAAAATAATAGCCAGTTGCACCAAAAAGCACCACTTTGATGAAATGGTGTTTCAATTCATCGCCATAATAAAATAATTTGTTTTATTCTAAAAATGTATTTCACATAGTGTTCGGCCATTTTGAAAAACCAATACCTCTAAATCCGTACAAAAAAGGTGTTGTTTAATTTATAACTTACCGACTGAAACTTTGCTATTGGATCGAGGACAAGATATCTTTACTTCCCCTACTTTACTTAACATTTTACATACCTAACGCAAAATATTAATTTTACATCAAGAAAATGTTACCTAATTCAAATCTTGTGTGAATTCGTAAAATTCTGTTTAATTTTACATGATTTTTGCTCTGAGTACATTTTCCAAAAAATTGGGACAAGTGGGTAAGCTATAGATTTTGAGTAACCATTGCATTTTTAGATCTGAAAAATTCGTAGTTTTTTAGAGGTCTGAGCCCTGACACATCACTTCTTTATAGAAAAATTAAACGAAATCGATATGACATTGGAGCAACTAGTCATAAACAAACTATAAGTAAAAGATACTATGTAGATACCTGCCGTGAACTTTCTCTTGTCAGTGTGATGTCTCTTACGCTCGTTAGATTGTAGTTGCTTCTCATACTGGGACTGATGTTGTGAAGTCTGGATAGAGGGTTGCTTTGATTAAATGATCTATCTTCCACACGAATGCGACCACATCGGCACTTTTCAAGAGCATTGCGAAATTCTCGGCGAAATTTGCCTTTAAAATTCACAGAAAAATTAAGATTATTAAATGATACAACTTGAGAGTTTAGTTGTTATAAGGCCGAGATCGAAAAATAAAATAAGACCGCGCACCCTTTCTTCATTTAAAAAAATTAAATAGGGCCGTTAATAAAAAATGAAATGAAGTTAAGTTTAATATTTAACTTACCGCTCATGAAATTATAGATAACAGGATTGACTGCACTATTAGCATAACAGAGCCAATGCGAGCAAAGAGAAAATATTGTTGTTATTTCACCACCATGTAAGTTTCCAGTGTATCTGAAATAAAAATTATCATGTATGTTTGATTTCTTTTCTTAACGGTAAAACAGAAGTTAGGCCTAAGTATATTGGTGAAAATTTTTGGTGGAACGAGTACTGGGGTCCGAAAGATAGTTACTGGTGCAATGAACACGAAACAATAATGAATGATCTGCTTGTGGACATTGAGTTTGAGATTAAAGTCCGTAAGGGAACATGGGCTTGGCTGAGAAAGAGTTCGAATAGCAACGTCATTCGTAATAAGGATAAAAAGGGACTGAACCAGGCTAAATTCTGAAAAATCTGAAAAAAAAAAAATGAAAAAAATTTTCAAATACGAATGGTTCACTTAGTCCAAAAACGGCTGGGTTGAATTTTTTACCATGGACATAAACCTCAGAGATGACGAATGTTATACCTACATGCATTAATTTTAAAATCACTCGCCATGACAACAACAATAACAGAACTCCGGCGAGTAAAAAAAAAATGTTTTAAATATTACCCCTCAAAAACAAATGAGACCATAGATGTTATGTCCTTATGGCATAATTATGCAGATATGCATCTTGATGATGCACCCGATTACCGCATAAATACAGCCGTTGTGCACAGTGCAAATAAACTGCAGTTTCACCACGACTTGACCACAGCAGCACACGAATAAAAGATGAAAGGAAACAAAAGAAACTACTACTAAATGTGATTGTAGGTGATGAGTGATGTATAATTCTTATTTTTTTTTTATTTTTTTTGCATTAATTAAATAATGCGTCACACAATCGACACTTGCCTGCACTGCTTGTGCAGAATTCAGGATTAATGTTTTTTTTTTGCCACAACTTTTTTTTTTTAATTTCAATAGCGGAACTTAAATGTAGGTAAATTATATTTGTTATTATTGATTAGCACAGATGGACACATTGCTGTCTTATATTACGTTATACACTTCGCTTGAACTGTTTAAGCAAAAACATTTTCTTACCCATTTTTGTCTAACCTTGTGCGTGAATGTATCATTTGATTATGCTTAGATACTGTTTGCTTATGATGTTAAAAAAAGAAATCATAAAGTCTAATTTACGGAGACAAGTATTTTTCATCACAAAATCGAAAAAAAAATGTATTTAACTTCGAAAATTTTTGTTTTTTTTTTAATGAACTTTTTTTTCTTAAACGAATTTTAACCTAGGTAATTAGCTAGCTCTTAAAATGCAACAAATTCAAGATGGCAGCCACCCCTTATGGAAAATGAGGGAGGAAAACTAAATGGGAGTGGTCTGGTGACTAAATTAAATTTTCATTCACAATCTTGAATTTAAAAATGTATTCAATAAATTGTAATCGAATCGAAATCAAATTAAAAAAAAAACTTATTATTCTCACCTTAATAAATTAAAAACATGCACTGGAAAGTAGCAAGTAGCAAACATAACAACCACCGCAACCAACATCTTTGCCGCTTTTCTTCTAGCTCTCAATTGGCCCATAGTACTGGAGTTAACCATTGTACTGTTTCCTCTCAAATCTGAAAATTACAAGGAAATAAACATTTATTTAATAATGCAATTTCAAGGCTATAGTACCTTACTATTAAAAATCAAATCTTAAAATTATAATGTAATATATTCATAATCGGATATCATAAAACCCTGTGAGAAAGAATAATTAGATCAAGAATAGAAGATGTATAGGTATCTGAAAATCTTTTCTTCTTCGCTGCTAAAAACTTTTACTATACCTACAAATAAAACGCAAACTGTTCGAAAATGCAACAGGAATTCCGAGGATCCACCGTTTTTAAGGAGCAATTTTAGGTATTCCCAAAAGACTGGACAGTTCAAATCCCATGTTTTCAATAGGATCTAGATGCCTGACTTCATAATCCTATAGGGCTGTTAATGAAGAGGTTCTTTATCGATTCGTTGAACGGAATGTTTCGAAATGCTAATGCCTCCAACCTGTTCTCAAATTGAACGCCTGGCAGACTATTCAATTGCAGCTCCATGTTTCTTAAGGATAGGACCGTTCTCAGATGGTTGACAGTTGACACATTTCCGGTTCCCAATAAAGTATTAGAGCACATAAGAATACGATCGCGTGAAATCTAAGCGGGAAAACACGTCTCACATGAAAGATCGAGTGAGTATCAAAAAATTGGCTTGCACACAAAAAACACTTTTTTGAAAACACCAATCAATATTGGAGACTGAATCTATTTAAAAAAAAAACTTCCGTGCCACTCTTTATAATGAATTTTAATCCTTGACGATGATGGTTAGGAAGGAATTGCCTATTCTGGTTCACCTTACTACAGTAACTCCGATCTACGCATAAGCGGAGCCAGAATCGCATTTTTATACAAAGTGAAACAAAAAAGTGAAAGCAACGCTTGTCAGTGAATGTGAAAACATTTACAATTCACCTTTTCACAGCATCAGAATAGACCATTTGTCCAATATTTCCTGTGCAATTGGAGAAATACTTCAGTACCTATTTAGCTTGATAAACTTGAATCTCCCCCGACTCTGAGACTCTTAAAATGCATCTGTACAAAGTTCAAATAATGGGATTTTAGGTGAGTTTGGGTATTTCTATGAAAGTGAAGTTCAGAATCGATTAGAATAATAAAATTTCATGAATTAATTGTTTGCATTTTCCAGAGTATTTGTTGCCATCTACCTGCTTAAAAAATCAAATTAGTTTATTTAGTATGTACTTACATCCACATGAGTATTGGTGAGTTCGTGATTCTCTATGACCTGGTATTGTATCGGATTTCCAAAGAATTCGTACAATTTTGAAGTAAGCAATCATCATCAGCAGAAGTGGTAGTCTAAAAAATACAAAAATATGTTTTAGTCAAGTTGAATAATGAGGCACAAATTTTAAATTAAATAAAAATCAAACTCGAGATATTAATCAGATCTTCAATTAGTGGGTCCCGCAAATCGGTTTATACATATGTCTGTCAGTCTGTAACAGCCTAAGCTACTGAAGAGATTTTCTTCAAAATCCCTAGAGGAAATTGATTTTTCATTTCCAAAAATTACGTTCAAAATTAAAATTTTGAAACATTTTTTTTTGTAAAAATATTCAATAGAACTTTAAGTTCTTTAAGTTCCGCCTACGGCGGGATCTGAGGCCTAGTTTGTTCATAGCGGCTTATCTTTCGGATACAGATCTCAGATGCTAAATGGTTCTAATCAACCGAAATTAGCTAATTAGCTAAACCTAACCTAACCAACTCAAACTAACGATCCTCTGAAAAAAATAGTTTACATGCTCACTCTATAGGATTTACGCGATATTATGATTATTCATGATTATTCAATCATGGATCAATAATAACCCACTGTGAAAAACTGACTCTTAGATTTTTTTTTATTTAGGAATTAAAGCAAAAACGTCGCGCTTTATTATACCTTATTATATGTGTACGCGGTGTGTTCATAATGTATTATCTATTAACTACTCAATTCAAACAACATACTCACATGTAAAGCAATACAAGTTGAGTAAGATAGAAATTCATCTCAGTTCGTAGATCCCACGTTGTACCACATTGAGTAAATAACACCGATTCAAAGCGTAACTTTGGCTTCTTCAGGTGCAATGCCAAGAACTCCGGTATATCTAAAGAGTAAATTTGCATAAGAGTACCTGCAGTTTAAAAAAAAAATCTAAGCCCACCTGATAGTAGTGCTACAATCCATATAAAAGAAACCGATGCAATTGCCCGACTTATTTTGGTTCTGTATCGAAGAGGAAAGCAAATAGCATACCATCGGTCTACGGATATAAAGGTGAGCGTAAGAACGGAAACAGTCACGGATACTGTCTGTAAAGAAACAAAAAAAAAAAAAAAAATTCAACAAGCGAAATTTATTATTTCCCAAAACTAGGTCAAAAAAGGATTAATTTTATTTTTTTTAATCTCAGCATTCCCAGTGCACCTTTTTTTACGAGGTAGCTAAAAAGCTTTAAATGTTGAAGATTTTGTGAAAACGAGTAGAATTCCATTTTACAGAGGCCACTTCATGCTTACCTAAAATAAGTTTTCGAAATGTGAAAGAGATAGTGGTATCAACAGATAACTTCTGTTGATACTAAATGACAAAAAAAAAATGACAAATAAATTGCTATCTAATAAATAAATAAAATTTAAGTACAAACATTTGAAAGTATAATCCCTTGATTATGTATGTAAAGATTTATCCATTTAAAAAGAACGAGTTTCCGGTACCATACTTAATTAATTAATTAACATTTAACCCAACTGGATAGGCTTCACCCCAGCCAAGCAATCATACATCATAACATAACCACACCAAAAAAAAAAATGTTTAACTAAGATTCTGTAGTGCATTCTAAGAGGGAAAATATGAAAAAGCATAAAATTCCATATTTGAATTGCAAAAATAATACAAATTGCAACAAATGTTGTATAGAAAAAATACAGACATAATTCTCAAAATTTTTTAGGAAAAAAAAAATGAGTGCGTCAAAGTTCTTAGTATTTTAGTATTTAACAACATTTAACACACATTTAAAAACAAAATTCCTAAAAAATAAAAATATTTTTATTTTATTATTATTATTTCATTTTGAAATTTTATAAAAGTTAGTAAATAGGCTTAAACCGCAACTTTGAACGGCCCAGCTTTCAAGGATACGTCCCGAAGTTGGCAACCTTCGTTGTTGAAATGTTTGCCACTTTCGAAACCAGTACTATGTTTCGGATAAGTAATGAAAACACGTTGACGCATTTTGCCTATTTTACCTCGGGCAAGTTTAGGTCTACAACTCGTAGCACTGTATTACTTTACAATGGAAAATATTTGGAAGCCCTCGAAAGTCTAGCGTTAGACTACTCCTTGGGAGCCTTTAGGTGACAGGCTTCTGAAAGCCAGGTTCCTGACTTGTGTACGTCGCGTCACCATCATACAGTGTTACGCCAAAGGGAGCTCTCCTCTGACGAGGAGGAGGCTTTTTATAGCCGGCTAGGGGCTGCTTATTAAAGTACGCCACTTGGAGACAACAAAATGGTGATGAATGCCAAGGTCGATAACGACAACGATGGACTCAGACATTTTATGGAGAGGCATAGTGTTAGCGGTCGCAAGAAAGCCACAGTGCTTGAATATCGATCGAAGAAAGGAAATACCTCAAAGCTCGCATGGCAGCAACTCCAGTAGTAGAAAGAAACGAGCTGGAGACTACAAACGGCATGAAGATGACAGAAGTTCACAGTAATATGCCACGTGATAAGTGTAACTGCATAACACCTGTGATACAGAAGCCGAAGAGGCTGCAATTAGGACTGTAAAAGTAACGACAAAATGAGTATATGTTCTTGATTTTGAAACGCATACTTTCAGTTTAATTTCAACAACTTTCAAGTTTTACTTGACCTATATTAAAAGTTAAGATATTACCAAGTTTTCAATGGATTTAAAACAAACTAGATAGTTTTTTGCTTTTTTTTTTACTAAGCGTTCTTCTTGGAATAGTATAGTATAAACTAAAAATGAATAGTTTTTCTTAGGAAATGTTCTGGTTTTATACAAAACTGTATTTTAAACTCAAAATGAATATCAATTAACAAGTTATGGAGATAACAATTGTTATTTTTCAAACTAACCTTACAAAAACATATTTAATTATTTTCTGATACACAATAAATAAATAAAAAAAATTCAAATTGATTCAAGGAACACACATTTTTTTAAATTGATGTTAATTTTTATTGAATGAACGGTTGAATTAAATACTAGCATTTTTCAACAACAACAAGAGTAAAGTAACAAAGAATTATAAATACATGCATTAACAACACACATTACGTTTTTATAAGTCATTTTAAAAGATGAAAACGATAGAGACGGAATACAGAAATATATTTTGAAGCCAAATCATCAAGTTCTGGAAATAATACATCGGTGATTTTTCAACTACTTCAAAGGATCCTGAAGAATCATTGTCTTGTAGTATTTGATGCAACTATATTGGATATTATTCCAGTTCAACTTGTAGAGACTGCTTTGCACATTCATATGACTCAATCAAACTTCTGTGTAAATGTTCTACAAATTAAAATGCAGTATTTATTTTGAAACGTATAAAACAATTTGTCTATTTATTTATTATTGATCAATTGTTAATTTGTCAATCGGTTGGAAATGGAATCTGATTTGAATCTCAATAAATTATTCTTATTCAGATTTACAGAAAAAATGCATTTACATTGAACATGTACATACAGACAAAACAAACTACACCATCCAAACATAACCTTTTCACTTCCAATCTCCAATTTCAGTACGAGTGCCAGTACATTAACATAACCATATAGCACATAACTATACTCGTACTAGGTACTACATTATTCATAGAAAATAGAAACGTGCCAATCCACTTTTGTATTTCCTTAAACATACCTGGGTGGATAGTTAAAATTGGTATCTGGCATGTTTGCATATCTGGTATGTTTGGTTACTTTCGTGCATTTTTAAGTATGAAATCGTGCAAGTAACGTAATCGTGCGAGTAACGACATTTCCTCGAAGACACATTTGATACCAAACAAGCAGGATTCTGCACCGAATCTTCCTGTTTGGACCCCATTATCATTTTACGGATCATGATCCAATAGTGTATTGAATATCGATCACCACTTCATCTGCTATAGGTATTCATCGACTTCGAAGAGGCGTTCGAAGGTGATGATAATAGGCAATTTATCTGGCTAACTTTGCACAGGAAGATCCAAGATAAATTAATTGCTATTATTAAGTCATAATGGCTGGCGTGTCGAAATGTCGAGTTCTGCATAAAGGAAGATTGTCATTGGAATTTGAAATCCAAAGTGGGGTTAGACAAGGCTGTATACTGTTACCAATTCTGTTTCTGTTGGTTTTTACTGCATGTACATATGCACGCAGCTTTATCGACAGGACACGTAGGTGTTCAGTACAATTTGCAATCATACCTCAAACACGTGTATTATATCCAATGATGAACGTCATACAAGAACAGATCAGGAACCCATTGATTCTATTAAATAAAGTCGTAATTGGCAGGGGATTGGTAATACGCCAAGGTTCACAAGGTATAGCTTAAATATAATTAAAGAATTTTCTAGAAAAAAAGAATTAGATACTAAAGATAATAAAAAATTATTAAAAAAAACAATGGTTTCAGTTAAGCAACATCTTTTTAAGGCAAAATTTTATTATTTTATTTTCTTTGATTTTTTTTGATTTTAAGAAAATTTGATTCATGAAAAATTAATTTTCGAACTCAAAATTTTGAAAAAAAAAAAAGAATTAATTAAATAATTACGTCGAGAGAGAACGTAAAATAAAATATATAAAATTACAAAAACGAACGAAATACAAAAAAAATATAAACCAACAAGATCATGAAAATTCTGTTCTTGTTTTTGAGAAGTTTGAAATATTTTTAATAAAGTCTTAATAAGTTGTAGCTAGTTTTTTAAGTTTTATATATAAAAATTAAAAAAAAAATATTCAGAAACGCCGACCTAACGCACCCGCAACGCTGACCTAACACACACGTAACTTGATCTAAAACGCACGTACAGCCAGACCTTAAATTATGAGTATTGCTAACCTAACGGGCACGTATAGCGCTAACCTAACGCTACGGTAATGCTCCGGTGATGACCGTAACGCCTACCTACGTAACGCTTATTTAAAGCAAACCTATTGGGCGCAGACCCACCCATCACATGCATAAATAAAAAAAGAATTAAAAAATATATTTTACTAATTTCTTTTAATTTTTTTTCTGTAAGCGTTATTGTTTGCGTTGGAGCATGTCTGCCTGTCGACTGGGCAATCTGTAAGCTGAGGAACAGAATCGCGTGAGCCTGAAAGTATCTGAAAAAAGAGAGCTCAAAAATTTTGCTCTCAATATACAAAAAAATAATACTAAAAGTGTCGAAATATTAATTGAATTTTATCTTGGAAATAAAAAGCTCCACAGAACGGTTTAATATTATCAAACAAAAAAAATGGATAAATTTGTCCATTTTCATGCACTTCCTTTAAATACAATATAGAACCCAATTAACCTTTATACACTATCCCAGTTTCCCAGCAAGTATTAACTCAAAGTTCATAAAAAAAAATTGAGCACTTGACCTGTGTACAGTGTTAATACTCAGTGGGATAGGGCAGCTACGAACAATTTGGTTTTTATTGGTACTTTATGGGCACTTCGGCACGAAGATCCGAATAAAATATTACTCATTTATACATCGACATTTTTTTCACAGTTGAAAGTGTATCTATGGCTATATTAAATTTGTAAGATATCGAAATCAGCTATAACCGAAAAATATCTTTAAGAAGCAAGATACACGGTGCCGAACCGTGAATTTTTGCCGCCCTAGGCAAATTGTAATTTTAGCGCCACAAATTAAAAAAAAAAAACAGAATTGATTGTTTTTCTTTGAAAAAAAAAACTTTATTCGCTTTTACTCTGATTCTTATTCAGAATTGTAAGTCTGAAATACTTTTACAATTTAAAACTTATACAAAATGACTGTTCGAGTTCCAATAAATCAATTTCAATTTCTGAATTAAGATGATATTTGCTATGAATTTTTGTACTAGTTAAAATTTTAGTGTTTTTTTTTTCACTATAAATTGAGCTAATTTTGAGTGAGTGCCGGAGTAAAATGGGCGATTTTTCAAGTAAGATTGTGAAGCGTATACTTGTCTGATAATAACGATTAAAGTATCTATGGCCAGAAAAACGTTCTCTAAACGAACCATTTGAACCAAAATTAAATATTCACTTGATTCATTTTATCCGCAAGCACCCAAAAAAAAAATGGCGAAAGTTACCACTTTTCAAAGCGCATGTAGATAAAATTATAATATATTTTCAGCTTAAGATTTTATAATTTCAATAAAAACCTTGACCTTAAAAGTTACTTTTTTTGGAAAAAAATTCAGATTGGAAATTGTAGCTTATAAATTCTATCTACACAAAGAAGATTACTTTTTTTTTTCATCAGAGTTGCCGATTTTGAGGATAACTTGGAAAAGTAGGGACTACAGTAACTAATGTAAAATTGTAAAATTTTCCACATCTTGTGTCAGTGTATATTTTTTTTTTACTAAATCTATAGGTTTAACAAAAAAGTGTCAGAATCTTTTTTGTGTAGAAATTTTAAAGCTACAATTTTCAATCTGAATTTTTCCCAAAAATAACGGTTTTATAAAAGTTTTTTAAGCTTCTGAAATTTGCTCTATTTTTACCTTTCAATAAATCTGTTCGACGTAACCCACTTCAGGGCGCCCGCCCTGGG
Source organism: Syrphus vitripennis (assembly GCA_958431115.1). NCBI lineage: Eukaryota > Metazoa > Arthropoda > Insecta > Diptera > Syrphidae > Syrphus > Syrphus vitripennis. Next base: position 113,956,324 of record OY288108.1, read on the forward strand.
CAACGTCATTCAATTGTTAAAAATCCCAAGGTTTTTATTTAACATCGAACACTTTCAGAGCTAAAAGTTCCAGTAGCTGTGCTCTTGCCTATGCACAGATCATTGTTTTCGTCCACTTCAGTATATATTAAGATATTTTGTGAATATTTATTTTTTAAATTAAATAAATAATACATTTATTAATAAATACTGTACGATCTAAATTTTTACTAAAAGTTCTTCTTGAAAGTCCACTGCTTCCCAAAATTTCCACAGCTGATTTGGCTCCCTGAATTCTAAACAAAAGAAAAAATGGGGTCGTTCGGAACATTCTCTGAGTTCGCTCCGATCTCACATCGAATACAGGGCGAAAAAAAAAGATACATAAAACACTTCAAAGCGGATCCATTGCTATTATTAAAAATACGATCCATGATTGCGGTTCTTAAAAAATATTTTTTGAAAACAATTTCGAAGCACACTAATAGATTTTGATCATTTTGAACTTTTAGGTAGGTTTATGTTAATTTTAATTCATAGAATGGGAAAATTCTACCGGTAAAAGTTCAAAATTTTCAGCAACAATTGGTAGAAGTTATATGTAAATATTTCTATTTCACAATTCATTCCGCACTTTTTTGGTCAAGCATTTGGAATTTTTTTTACGTATATCAGAACTATTTTTGGAACCCGCGAATCGCCCTAAGCAAGGTGAACTATTTGACTATTTCAATAATTGAATTCAGATAAATATTATAAAAATTAAAGAGAAAATAGAAGAAGATAAAATAAAAGGAATAGAACTTTTTTTTTAATGTATAGAAATACTTGTGAAAATACATAACTACTTAGTATTTTGTTACGTGACCACACACCGACAAGTTACAGAATCAACAAGATTCTTGAAAAATTCTTTCTCATTTTTTTTTTGCACCGCGCTCCACAATTCCACTTTCTGCTAAATTTGTCAATTTTTCTTTTGAAACATCTTCTTTTTAGAATCCCATTTAGCAATCCAACCTTCATAAACTCATCTATTACGTAAATTCCTGAAATGGAGAAATTCTATAATTTACGGGTAAGACTTAAAATGTTTCAGGAACTTCGGTAAAAATTCCAAATGTTGTATTTCCATAACTCATTCCGCATTTCAAGGGAAATGCATTATTAAATTTTAGATTTAAAAATACTTTTCTGTCTAAAAGTCCTTTGGTAGGAATTGTAACAAAAAAAAAAACAAACATTACATTGACGCCAGTCTAGAGACTTATGTATCTCACGAGTTGCGTGAGCGAATCAGCGCCTCTGAAAAGGAAGGGCATTAACTTAAAACCCTCGAAGTGACCCAGCTAATCAACTTTTAATAATAAAAATAAAATTTATCAATGTTTGTTGACAAATTCTAGGTTTAATCATTTAAGAAATTTACAGTAGAATATACATATTTATACTCAAACACTTTTCTGTAACAAGCCAAATGCAGACAAAGTTCCAACACTTTCGCGTAGAAGAAAGGCAAGTGTAAGGACTCCTGGATCAAACAAATGAACACCTGCATTTAGTTTTATTTTTTACTTATATTTTGCGCGCACGGGTTGTAAATATTCAAGAATTGATAACTGTTTGGTTTCTTAGCTTCGATGTAAGTGATGCTCATGGATAACGGCATGACAGGTGGGTTCCGCGTTAACGACAGAAGACAGCAGAGTTTAGAAGCATTATATTCTACGAGGTTCATACGTTCTTGTTATACATATGTTCTTGTTATACATCTCAAGGACATATAATCTTAACACGAATATGAGAAGCTGAGAGTACTGTCGTCAGCAATACAATATAATGGTTTAGCAGTTCAGACAATAGACAAAAGATAATTCATGAAAATAAGGAAAATAGTCGGAGAGAGACTGTGTGGCTTTAGAAAATTGGAAACTCACTTCTTCGGTTTGATATTTTTGGTTCTATTTGGAACAGAAAAACATAGCGACGACTATAACAGTTGGCTTTCTCGTATTGCTATCCGGTTCTCTTGGTTATATTTTCTTTAACGGAGATGTTGGAGCACGAGAAATTGGCTGCTAGAGGTGATAACACAATTACCTATAGAGTATTTACCAGTATGAGAGTTATGAGACGCGAGTGGATTTTGCCGGAGTGACCTGCAACGTTCGGTATACGAGTCGGCTCGACAAACTGCGTTAAGTTGTTTGACTCAGCAAAGACATGAAAACCGACGTTTTTGAAACCAACTTGATTAACGTTGAATGTGAGAATTGTGTATTGTGGTTCCAATAGAGAGACTATAGGGTAAGTAAAAAATATATAATGCCAAATTCTGTCGGTCTATCAGTTTGTAGGTCTGTACCTTGAACTGAGCCCTATAACTGAAGGAATTTTCTTCAAACTTTGGATTTGGTTGTAACAACATTCTTCAGGGAGGAAATTGAAACTTTTTTTAGCTCCAAATTTAAATGTACCTGTCATATAATTCAAAGGACAAAACATACATATTTTTGCTTTTAAAACTTCTCCAACGATTTTGATGAAATTTTTTTGCTGGGATTTTATAAAAAAAATCATTTTTTCCTTTTTTAAACTCAATTATATTTGTAAAAATGTAGAATATTTTTTTTTAATTTTCTTTTTTAGTGTACCTACATACTCGTATATTATTAAATCCTAAAAACTTGCGTACCAATTTTTAAAACACTAAGAACAAAAATATTATTTTTTTTTTAAATGCCGAGCATCTTGTTTTAAGCTCAAACTTCTTTTAGCAATTCAAATATTTTTCTCTTGCTTGTTTTTGAAGCAAATTCGTGCGATCCAGTCATGAAATGTATGGGTTCCTTACAAATATGCATTCCAATAATTCATTAATCAAAATAAAATCGTACCTATAACATTTTTTCAATCTCAGAAAAACAGCTTGTTATTAATAAACATAAATAAAAATATATTTAAATACATACTTTCTAATATCTGTTATATTTCTTATCTAGCCTAATCTGTCTCAATAAACAAATCCTGTTTGTATTACATACTGTCCCAGAACACGTTTTAATCAAAAAAGTTCAATTTCATACGAGCTCACTTCATGTACAGATAAAAAACGATCCATTTCTTTCTTTTGCATGAAAACAAACCAAATTTTTATTCTACTCAGAGTTCGTTTGGCATGTGCATTGTGCACGCATCGAAAGCATTTAAAAATTTACACAGTAGCTGTCATATACAGTTTCTCTTCGGATGGGGCAAACATTTGAATTGGACCGGTTGTACTTTCCTGTTAAGTGTTTACAAGTTTGGATGTAGTAGCTACAAGCAAAGGTCAGTAATTGAAAAAAAAAAATATTCAAAAAAGGAATTCAAAACATGAAGCGATAAACATTTCCTCGTATTAATATAGTAGGACTAGGCATAAGTACATTGTACCTACACCCACAGAAAGGCATAGACACATCAAATCAATGGATGTGGTCATGGTCATATGAAGTCATGCCCTCGCCCCCAAACATTCATTCAGGATACATTCATGCACAAACAATCTTCTCATAGTCCAAAATATTTTGAAAAGAGAAAATCATATTGTTGGTCTTAAAGAGGTTTTTGTATATGATTTTAGATGTACATACGCGCAGTGCATAGTTGCCTTTGAAGAATTTGAAAAGGTTGGTTTCCGAAAACGGGTCCTGAGTGAAAAAAATTGCCTCTTTACTTAAGAACCTAAGAGTTTTAACTGTGCTTTTGAAATTTCTCCGACTGCTTTCCCACCCATTCCGATTGCTTATATATAGCGAATTGAACATTCTATTCGAAGCGAACGTTTTTGAAATCATTCATTTCGGGACTCGAATTTGTATGTTTTAAGATTATACTCTGTTCGAAAGTCCAATTTCACTTTGAGTAGAGGGCCAAAAGCATATAGTTTTTAAATTAACTTTTATAGAAAAGAATTCATAAAACGTGTTATTTTAAGTGAAATCTATATAATCTTGATATATATGAAGGTTGTTTTGGCCTTTAATTGTTACACTCATTTTTAAGGTAACTATAACGCATAACGGGATATCAAACATTAAATTTTTTTTTTTAACAATAACTGATGAATAAACATTTTTAATTGATAGAAAAAAGTCACTTGTACGGGGTTTATAAAAATGTACCTTTTTTAAAATTTTGAACTAAAAGTAAGAAAACAATATCATGCTGCATCAAGCTGCACCAAGCGCACATGCGCACTTCAAAACTAATAACATCAAAACAATTTTAAACCAAAAAAAAACTTTTAAAAAGAAGACAGTTAGGGGTTTCAAAAATGTATATTATGTTTATTAATTATGTTCCTTTCTGCGGGTTTTCCTTTAATCCTAATGAATGTCATATTTTTTCGATTTTTGTTAATAATAACACTCAATTTTTTTACGATACCTTTCATCTGCAGTTCTTTTGTTATCTTCTTATCTTTAGGGTTGCAAACAAGCAATTTCAGTTGGAAATACTATTTCAAGTTTCCTTTTGACCACTAGAGGAGTACCTCAAGGTTCAATTTTAGGACCACTCCTTTTTTATCTTTATATAAATAAACTTCTCGCTTTTAATATTTCGTCCCTCTCAAAATACGAACGCTTTTGGCTAAAACACTTGTTTTACCAACGAAAAGATATGATCATGTGTCGATTTTTTTAAATAAATTGTATAATATGTCCCTCGATAATCTGCGCATTAGAACACTTTTTTATATACATAACTGTTCAATGTTATCCGTTCACATCAACCCTGAAGTCTTTTTAACAGGTTACAATTTATTTCCTCTAACAGATCTCAACAACTCACTCATCCCCGTTATTCTTGCCTGACATCAAGTCGAAAATTTTTTATCAATGCTTTCGCTATCCCATTGTGGAACTCTTCAACCGGATTCCTAGAAATTTAAGGAGGGTTTCCGGCGAATCTCAGTTTAGTAAAGATCTTTATACTTATTTCAAAAATTAATTCCGTTTTTCTTTTACCTTATCTTTTTTTCTTGTTTTTTTCTTTACAGATTTGCAATCTATTTTTTTCTTTTCCTATGAATAATTGTTAAAGGTGTATATAGTTATTTTCTTTTTTTTTCAATTAGTAAATTTTTCTTTCTGTTGACTTTTTTTTCATAAACATCTTCAGCGTATGGTTCCTTGGTCTCTACATAAAAAAAATTATCTTTTACATTCATACTACTCCTGTTTTTACTTTTTTAATTTTTTTTTGAATACAAATTTAAAAGTACTCAAATATTTTAATTTTGTTTTAATTATAAATATCTATGCTTCGTAAAGAAAATACATATGTATGTTTGTTCAATTTTTTCATGTTAAATAAATAGCCTTGAAAACTTAAACATCAGACGAAACGTCAGGAAAACTAATGAAAGTCATTCAAAGTCATTAATCAGACCAAAAAAGCCAAAAACAAAAAAAAGAAATCCTAAAACTTATTTCATCTAAGGTTAAATGTCATTATTGTGAAATAACATACATATACGTGAGAGCGTTCGATGATGAGGAGCATTTCAACAAACCCAACGAAAATATAATACTTAATTTAATTAGTAATGGGATTAATCGCCTAAGCGCCCCAATAATAATATATGAAATCTTGATGAAACTAACAATGACTGCTCATTTCCAGCAACTGCCAACTGCACAGTTTAGCAAAATAAAACAGCGTTATAAAAGTAAATTGAAAACCTATTCATTATAGAATACAGATGAGGGAGTTGTAAAAATGCATTTTTGCAGAATGCAATTAATTGAGAACTCTGTTGAAACTAAAGGGAGTGTTAAGTTTAGCAACTATTCACAGAATTTGTTGATTGCTCTCCAAAGCGATGGACAAGCATAAAGTCCATAAAGGATTCCTTCTGACTATAAGCGGGCTTTATACTGTACCGTTGTTTAATTTGTAAGTTAAATAGAAATGTAAAAGATTTTTTCAAATATTTTTGGGGTATTATGTGTTCATTTAAAATTATTTATAAAAGAAACTATTATTTAAACCAAGTTGAAAAAAACGCAATACTGGGCCCTTCGAACTTGCTCCTTAGGTAAAGTACTAAAAAACAAAATTTGTATACAGTACCTACACACGAAATTTTTATCCATTTTCTAAGAACTTGATATTTTATTAATTTTATCAGAATTCTGGAAACCGTTTTCGAAAAAAAATATCAAAATTGCCGAAAATTTTAAATTTTCGAAAACGATTTCTTAACATTTGTACTTAAATCAATTATTAAAACAATTAAAAAACGGTGTTGTACTGCATTTATACATACATATATATATATTTTATATTTATATATATGTACATATATATTGTATATATTTTATCTCCAAAAACTAATTTAATTTTTTTTTAAACTCAATTTTTTTTTTGAAAATTTAATACATTTTAAATGCTTCTGTAAAAAAATTGATTACGACCGTTTTTGAGAAAAGCGAAAATCAAATAAATGATTTAAAGGGATGTGATGGTACCTTCCACATTTTGGATTTGTTCTTTTGAAGCGAGGGAACATTACGAGAATCGTCCCTTTAAAAGAAGAATTTTGAATTTATAAACGTTTGTGCGATTGCACCAAACGCTTTTAGGAATTTGACAAACTTTTAAGTCTTAAAATGATGTTTTTCTCATACAAAATACGGCATTTTAAAATTTGAAAGCATATTAAATATTAATGCAACGGAACGTTATTAAAATGAAGACAAATAATTTTTTTTTCTTTTTCCTTGAGAATTTCTCTTGCTGCCGCTAGGACTCTCACCACAACACCACCCCCGCATCATCGCCAAAGGCAGCCTTCTAGAACACTCCATATTAAACCACCAAAAAGCAGCCATTAACACCCTTCTATATACATATATCTATGTAAATATATATTCATATTGCAGGTATAAACACTTTTTGCTACCTTTGCATTTTAAAAGCATTCTTCTAAATAAGCTTCAACTTACCTGAAAATAGAGAACTATTTTGCACATTGATTGGCCCAAGAACCATGTTTCAGTGACATCCCATACAACGGACGGTGGCAAGCACACAAGTATTACTAAAAAGTCCGCCACAGCCAGATTGACGATAAATACGTTTGTTACAGTCCTCATGGAATAGTTTGTATAAACAGCAACGCAAACGAGTGCATTTCCAACCTGAAAACGAAAATAACATTTGGAGTACTTAACTGATTTGAAAATTTTCAACATATGTAATTATATTTTTATTAAGTCCGTTCTTGCGTTTTTTGTCCATAGTGGCACCTAAATAAATTTGTCCTTTAACCGGATATATAACACCCTCGAAAATAATCACCGTGGGTTTCACCCTCGTACTTTTTTACATCTTTTATTCGGCAACAATAGCACGAGGTTTTTAGTTTTAACTCCTTTGTAATGGGTCATAATTCTAATTTATAAACAAGTGGAGCAACAGAGTACAAAAAGGAGAATAGAAGAATCCATAAAGCGATCTTTTTTCTACTTCACGGAAGTACTAATAAAAGTGAACGGGAATAAGACTCGCGAGAGTTAATCACTGTATTAAATAAATTATGAAGGGTGTCTTTTGTTGCTGAAGGTATAGAATTTTAAATTGTCAACACTTTATTAACTGGAGGCCATTTTAACAGATGTTAAGTGATTCGTGTTAAGTTTGGTTTGGCCTGCCAAATTGTGCAAATTTATTATAAAAAGCCTAATTCTGTTCGAAATACGTAGGTATCGCGATTTTCATAAGATAATTTTGTTTGGCGATGAAGCCCACTTTTGATTGAATGGCTACGTCAATCAACAAAATTGCCGTATTTGGATTGAAGTAATTTTCAAGTGCTTATTAAAACACCTTTACATCCAGAAGAATTGACTGTTTGGTGTGCTTTATATGGGCTTGGTCCATACTTCTTTAAAAAGATGCTGGTCAAACTTCACTGAAAAGCTCTTCTACACTATGGTACTGAGTATTAATACAATGTTAATGAAGTATAAGAAAATGAGACATATGTATGTCAATACTGAGTGGGACGGTGTATTTTCGTTTAAACTTGCTTTTAAAATTTATCTGGAGGAATTGTTTCGTTCATTGGCTTTCAGCTTTACTTTAAATTTTTTTGCTGTAGAAAAGAAGATTTTGAAATTTCTAGAAAGAAAAACTGACAGAAATATCACTTTTATCACTTACTTGTTACTTTTTAACAAATATCACCACATATTCTATAAGTGTACCAATAGTAGTACCAACAAATACTGAAATAAATTTGTGAAATTAGTTGTTTTTCGCACTTAAATTCAAAAATATAATTCTACTTATTTCACACATTTGTTTCTCCAAAAACACCGTAAAGATGTAGATGTGGTGTACTTGGACGTGAGTACTCTTCTTCTGAAATCAATCTTATCGGGCCACCTACAGGAAAGTTAAGAACAACCTCTACCGGGCCACCTTAATATACGCTATTCTTTTATTATATGTATAATAATGTTGGCCTATGTATAAGTATGTTTTGAAGGTACTTGCAACCTACATTCTGTACAGGAAAGTCATTATTTTAAATAATAATAACTTCCTTTAAACGCATCTATGTACATATATATGTCGAAATAAGAAACAACAATAAAGGTTTATTAAAGTGTGCTGTACATACCAGCCCAGTAATGAAAACAACTCCATGAGCACAAATTAGTATCCATTCAGATGTTTTCGGATACATATAGTCAAAGAGGAACTGCATATATTCTGATTTTGTTGCATTACAAGGTAGATTGTCGTCAAAGCACGTCTGATTCACAACAGTGCAATTCCCATTGTACTCATATCCTTCAGCGCATAACATGTGCATTTCCTCACCACGAGCTTGTTCAAAATGATTAAAATTTTCTTCGGCGGATGCTTTACTTTCGGTGTCCATCAGCGCATAGCTAAGTGATGCATTTCCTCTCAAAACGGATGTGACATTCATATTAAAGGCAACCGCTATTTCCTTAATATCTTCATTTATTTTCGGTCTCTCATCACTTAAATTCGTATCAATATAATTCATCATCATCCTGTTTAAATTCAAAACATTTACATTTTCTTTTGATTCAGTTAAATTTGAGGATAACTGTATTGCATTAGTATAATCAATTCGTTCCATGGATACATCCGCCAGATTACTGTCATGGTATCCTGCTGAGCTTTTAATCTTTAAATAAATTAACACAATATATATGATATCCTGTTTTTGCAACGTCATATTTCACTGCTTTATCTCAACAACTGAGATGTATTTTTTTTTTTATTCCTCCTCACTCCTGTAATAATGCCTTATTGTACATACCAACTGATTGATTGAACGGTTCATTTTTCATTTGTTGCTGACTTTAAGGTACTTAATGGGGTACCTAAGTCTTTTGTTGGGAAGTAATTACGTTGAAGATTGTTCCCATTGAAATGCATTGATATGTTTGTAAGTCTTAACGAAGGTTGACCTGAAAGATATAAAAAAAGAATGATAATGACAATACTACAATGAGAGTTGAAAATTAATAGGACTTTCTGTTAGTTTTGATGGGTATACAAAAGCGTTTGACCTCTGGGTGGTAAGGTTTAGAAATAATTGAAAAATGTAAGATTTATGGTTTGTGTAAAAATGGCGTTGAAAGTTAAACATGGTTTTTCGGTCGAACTTTGAAAATGCGTATATTGACATAGGGTTACTTTGAAGGAAAGACAAGTTAATTTTTTTTTAATAAAATTCGATGGAATGTAAAAAAAATAATTTTATGAGGGTCATCTACATTTTATCCTAGATCACGCTATCCAATACGTGATTCCCAAGGGTCTGTGTTGGATGTTAAAAAAAGGACCAAGCTTATACAGGGTGATTCAAGGTTGGTTGAGACAAGAATATTAATCTAGGGTTAATCCACTGTTTTATTTTATTTCGTTCTCATAAAACTCCAATTAAAAAAAAATGAACTAACCAACTAAAAAGTCCAGCCTCGTTAAAATAAAAAGAAAGATTTTTCTTAGAAAAATGTGGTTTTTTTTTTTCAATTTCTTGAAAACGACATAAAATGTTTGCACCTTGCGGATTGATGGATCCAAATATCATATTCTGTATAATGGAAGGTTGAAAGAGGAATTTGAATTACAAAGTGGGGTTAGGCAGGGCTGTAAACTTTCACCAATATTGTTTCTGTTGGTAATTAATGATGTTTTGCACGCAGCATTGTCGAACATTGTCGAATGGAAATGTTGAAATTTAGTGGACACATTAATCAGCAATCATACCTCAAACACTTTGACTACTCAAACGGATGACGTATGGTTGCACTCTCATAGAATCATGGATCTCCATCAAATGACATCAAGAGTGGAGAGAGATGCTGAAATCGTCGGGCTAAAGATCGATTTGAAAAAACAAAAAGGATCAGGATCATTGCAAGTCAAACGATGCAATGCAATCCTTTCACTCAGACAGGCAGACGACCAGGTCGACCAAGAAGCATTTAGCGAAGAACGGTGTAGGGGTCCTGTGCCCTTAGGGGGAACTAACGGTCGTAATAAGTCTGAGGATCTAAGTAAGTAAATATTTGTAAAATATTTTATTGCATATAGTCATCCGTAAAAAGTAATTGATGCCAAGTTCTTATTTGTTATTTAACTGAATAAAATTTGATTGTCAAAGTTCTTTTAAACTTCCTTCCTTTACGACCCTCTACATCCTCTCCATCAACACAATGTTATAAATTCGTTTTTGAAACATAACCTTACATCACTGCATATATGTATATAGTATTTATCAATACGTCTGAAAAATCCTTTTTAAGTTTGAAATTATCACTACATCAAGAAAATTAAATAAGTACATTTTAAACCCAACCATATTTTTTATTCTCCAACTTTCTCTCAACTGAATACCACCATGACTTAACATAAACCCACTTATCTACATTTTTTGATATTTTCGGATAAATATTTCTATAAAAAATGGTTTTAAATTATGTTTGAAATTTCTAAGCGACTAACTTAATATTGCCCATATTGAACATTTAATTTCAATGTTTTTTTTTTGTGAAATTGTATTTTCTTTCTTTTTGTTTCTTCTCTTCTTTTCTTTTCCAATGACACGCTTAGTTGTCAAAATAATCACAGGAAACTACAAAAGAGGAACTTCAACCCCAAGGAGCCTAAGTATGCAATAAGAATACGATACAACTGAGATTTCACCTGAAATCTTATGAAAATTCAAGTGGATTTAAAAAAACTCAACAAAGAAATTTTAATGAAATCCTTCGGAGGCAACAATTATATAAAAAAAACATAAGTTTTCGTTTGGAAACAAAAACATCTTTCCGTCTTTTTGTTCTGAATATAAAATAAAAACTTGCTCCTATGTTAAACTACTTTAGAGTAAATAAAAAAAAAAATAACAAAAACAAGAATAGGTATCATAAGAATGTCATTTGAAATACGAAAAGCATAAAATTCAAAAGCAATTCCTAGAAAGAAGTTTGAGCTCAACACTGAAGATGACATCGTAATTATCATAAAAATGTGAATTTTTGATAAAAAATTTATAAAAAAAATGTGTACAAAATATATAAAATATTTTAAATATTTTGGTGTGCAAGTTTTTAGCATTTAAATATCAAAATATTGAGTTTTCAAAAACAAAATCCAAAAAATATTGTTTTGAAAATTTTGATATGGGATGTTTTTTAAGTTAATATAGGACCTCTTTCATGAAAATTCATTTACATATATATGTCGATGGTGATTTTTTCCTCTGGATTAATACCGTCTAAGGTCTTTTTATAAATCTTCTGTGCATTTTATTGAGCAATTAAAATTATTTAGTCGAAAAACATTTGTCAAGGAACTCATATTAACGTTACCTGCATAGAATCAGATTAACTGGGTTGATGTTTTTTTTTAGTGTGTATCATTTAGTACTAAGAACGGGTGTTTCTAAAAATAGATAGGGATATAATTTTTGTTTCTTAAAATTACACTTTTTTACATACCGCTCATATCTCATCTCATCAAATCTAAGGTCGATTTTCTACCGTTAATCAACATAAGTTCCCTAACCCGTTTTTTGTAGTGCTTCTCTTTTGCTGATTACAAAGGTGCTAACACTAAATACAGTAACAGACGTTCTATTAATAAATAAATTATTATTATTATTTATATATAATAATAATGAAATGATGAAACAAGTTTTATTTATATTTAATATTAAAATATTATATTAATGTCGATTTAAGAATCCGCAGCGCAGTGATTTCATTTCCATCTATGCTCATTTGTCGTGAAAACATTGGATTCCATTATCCACATAATCTTCATCAAAGTGAAATGTAAAATAACAATTTTTCACGACATTTTTAATACTTTGGAATTACAAATATCATTGTTCGATTTTAAAATAAAAACATTTGTGATTTAATTTTTCAAATTTATCGATTTAAAAACTTCCTCTACCTTTTTTTTAATTCCGAGATATATGTACACCCAATTATTTCGAACATATTTTTCAATTGTTGACGCTTAACTTCTTTTCCGTACAAAAAGGCATGACATCTAGCTACATATGCATTAAAATCACAATACTAATGGTTTATTCACAATGCAACATTTTTAAACCGATTACCTTTCACCGCACCAAACATAAAAATCGGCATCGACAATATTTGATTCCATTGATGATAACCGTAAACGGAATTGAGGTTTAGGACTTATACAATATTGGTATATAGTTATATTATTTTCATACATTTTAAACTATATTATTTCATAATAGATAGAAAAAAATTATAAATTATCCTTTTATATTGATTTAAAAAAAGAAAACAATAGAAATATAAAACCAAGAAAATATTTCAAAAGCTACTTAACTTTGTTACTGGGTCACGTAAAATTATACTATAAATACCCTCAAATAAAACTCGAGAAGATTCTTTTGCCGGAAAAATATTTTTTAAGTGTTTCCAGAACAACAATTCTTGATACAAAAATCTAAAGGCTATGGTCGAACGAACGTTGGATGAATTTATTATACCTGAAAGGAAACCTTAACTTTCAAAATACATAATGCACATAGGAGTATTTCCAACCAAAAACCGGACAAAAGTCGATTTTTCATATTCGTACAGCTAAAATGAGAAATAATTGTTACCCATTCCTTCAACCATTTATTTTTTTTTGGACGGTATCGGGTGATTTTATGTATAAACTATTTTATGTTTTAGAAGAGATGAAAAGTCTTAAGAACGGCAAAATAACCCCATTATTTGATTATAAGGAATGCACTTTAGAACTCACCCGAATGTTTCACTTCAAATTTTATTGAGTGTAATCATCAGCTTTTGGCTACACAGGTTTTAGCGGTGCGTAGACATTTCTATCTTATGATCGATCTTAGTATCTGAAGTGAAAAGCTGTTTTTATGAGAAAGATCATGAACTTAGCTAAAAATGCTTCAAATGTCATAGCAATCAATAACTAAACCACTCCGTTAAAAATATCTATAGTCAAGGATAAGAGCCGCCCACGAGCAAGAATTTCAGTCTGGTCTCAGCATAGTATGACTTGGCCCCGTGTAGGTCTCGTCCTGGTACCAACTCAAAATTTAAATTTGAATAAAAAATTCCGACTTCGGGTGCAGAATACTATTTAAAGTTTCTGACTTAAAGCTATTTCTGAGCTTCGTCTTATTTAAATTTATGAATGGAAAAAAAGCGTATCAGCCACCAAAAAATGCGGAATTATTTTTAAAAGAATGAACGATTAAAGTGTTCGGAAAATTTGTAGCGTTTGAAGGTGGAAACACATTCTTAAGGACCGATCTTGCATATAAAATTCTTTTTGGCCGTGGTTTTTTAAAGAATGTTTTAAAAATTTGGATGGCAGGTCTATACTGAAAACATAAATTGAATACTACATGAAAAATAAACAAACATAAGTTTAAAAGAGATGGATATATAACACTACCGTTACTCTGATACATTTGTTTATTTTGAAGGGTTTTAATTTTGTCTGGATTTTTCAACCAAATACTCCTATGTACAACAAGACAAAATAATTAAAAAGACATTTTATAAAATGCATATACCTACAGTTTACTATACTTATACTTGCTTAACTTATTTTCACATTTTAAAACAATGAAAATCGTTGCAAGGATCTCAAGCTATACAAACACCATTTTGCTTAACATCTTGTGGCAGGAAAAGGATATTTAAAACGCATTAAAATATGTTGTTGAGTGAAAATCTTTACGATACTTTTGCAGTGATAGTGTCGTAAGTGATATTAATGTGAAAATAAAATATACCTTGATAAAAATTAATCTTGTTCAAGGGGTTTAATGTGACATATAAGTTCTTACCTATTTTTACTTAAAATAGTGACTCTAAGGAGATGCATACGTTAATATTTTAAGATGCCATTTTTGAAAAGAGAATATTTCCTCTTTTTTCTAATATTAAAATTTACTATTTAACTATACCTACACCTGAAGTCAAACATTTCTGTGAAGTTGCCATAACACAGAATTTTTGCTGACAATAAAGTCAAGATATTTTTTAACGAGCGTCTGGAGCTTTTTAGAAGAGCTTTAAAAAAACCTGGAACAAGTTAATAAATTTTTGATTTCAGAACAAGGACAACATGAATTTTCCATTCAAAGTTATTTGGACTTTTTGATATAGTAGGTACTAGGACATTAAAAAAAATTATTTGAAAATCTGAGATCACAAAAACGATTTCCAATTAGGTACCTATAATACGATATATCGTTAAACACATATTTTAGGAGCTTCATATGTTTTGCCTAAGATTGAAAGCATTTAATTAGATTTTATTTAATAAAAGAAATTACCGAGTAATTAACTCGAAGGATGAATTATTTTTTTGGTTTAAAAAAAAATAAATATCTTATTATAAAAAGGAATAGAACTCCTTAAAATGAAAGAAGTCATTTATTTAATAATGTTGTAAGGCACTTAATAGAAATCTTTAAGAGAGTTGCGCAAGAATCAACTATTTAGTCTGCCTACATTTTGATGTAACCAACATGTGTATACCTTACCTGGAAGTATCTTACATACAATTTTCGTGTGACTCCATTTGTTTTAAGATACCAATCACGGTCGACTATTTTGTCTCTTACACAATCGGATTAGGGTTACAGAAAATGATTTAAATTTTTTAGATTTTAACACTTTTGAAAACATGAAGAAGTTTTACCCTTTGTATATGAAAACTATAGTACTATCATGGCGAGTTTTTTTTTAGGGTTGCCCTGACCCTTGTGGTGGCGCTGCAAAATGTGAGGTGTAAAATTCGATTTTGGGAGTCTTTAAGCGTCGGAAATTGGTGGTAGGGGCAAGAGGAGACTATTTTTTTGAGGAGACTATTCCAAAAAATATCAATAAATATCAATTTAAACCTCCATGAGCTCTCCGCAAAAAACAAAAGAGTAAGGGTTGCCGGCATACTTTAGATGTCGCCCTATTCGACTTCCACCATGAGAGTACTATAGTTTATATATACAAAGGTTTTCCCTTTAATCGTAGGATAAAAAAATATATTTTTTGTGGGCTAGACGTAAACCCCCACAAAACAGGGGCCGAATTACCGCATCAGTTCACGAGTAATACGTGACTGAATTGTGCGAGTTTGGCATTACCGCTCACGTTATTGAGCAATCTAGTACAGTAATTTGACATTTCCTCATCAGTTATCGAGCAAAATTTCATTCGATAACTAAAGAGCTCACTGATTAGAACAAAACTGAAGGAAAATGTAAGAATTTTTCGATCACTGATGGCACTCACTCACTCGTTCACTGATGCGGTAATTCGGCCCCAGAAGTTGTCCTCAATATAATAAATGATGTTCCACTTTCCATTTAAAATGAAGCTAAATATTTTGGCCTAAATAAATGATTCTAGATAAAAAAAAATTAAGTTGAAAACCTAATATTCAAGAAAGAATTAAAAAAGTCATAGTTTCCGCAAAAAAGCAGCGGATACCAAATGGGTTGAACTTTTTTTCCAATGAAAAATTTATTTCTGTATGAATAATTTTCGTGATAATATAATATGACACATGATAAGTGGGTACAGTTTGGATATAAAAATCCAAGGAAGAACATGTGTTTTTTCAATACAAATCCTATGGAAAACCCAAGTATGCATTAAGGAAGGTCTAAACGTTACTATTATGGGCTCAAATTTGTTCAGACATGTTTCCTCAACAAACTGAAACTTTTGGGTCTATATCAAAGTTACTTATGTAACTATTTTTTAGAACACCCTAAAATTGTATGTAATTATCTTTTATGTTATTATTTTTTGTAACAATTTATATTCTTTTTCTATTCACTATACCAGTTTTTCTTTCAACAAATAAATAATGAAGTTAAATGGTCACAAATATGTTTTGACTAAGTCGTTAACCCCCATAATCACCTCACAACAATCCTAAATAAGATTAATTTTTAATCTAGTCGAAAGTAAATATCGAAAAATTCTAAGTTCTCAAAATATTATTGTTATGCAACTATAAATATGTATATAACAATGTAAGTAGGTAAACAATAAATAAATTAATTTAAAAATAAAGTGAAAAACTAATTAAATGTTTCTGTTGAATACTAGTGGAAAAAAAGTAATAAAATTAACATCTCCATCCGAGAATGATTCCAAAAGATACGATACTTAATGCTACGTTATTATAACTCGAGTGTTGATTTACAGTCGATCTGTCTAATAATTCAAGCGCTTCAACCTATTATTCTAATTTGTAATAAACAGAACAAACTTATTTTGTAATAGTCACGTTTTCCATTAACATATTTTCTAATAAAGATATCGTAAATTAAAGCATTTACAAATTTTGCAAAATAATTTTTAGTTGTTGCTAAGATTCAAATTATTTATGGCGGGAATACCTTAGACATAGACATGCATAATTTGAAACTAATTTTTTAAGGCATTTCAGATAATGTATTGCTATTTTTAATTGTTTATTGAAATATGCCTAGATGAACGAGTATAGTTCAGTCAAGGTTTTGTTTTTTGATCTACCTCAATATTTGAAGGCAATAATCGATTTACAAAATTAAAAATACTTTTTAAGGTTACAGTAGCCGAGTTTCAATCGAATCGGTGAGTATAAGTTTAAAATTTTTGTTAATATGGAAGAAATATTTAAAATGCTCTAAAGGCTTTCCAAATAAATAGGATGATTTGCATAAGATTACCACTTTTATCGTGAAGAGCAATTTTTTGGCTATAGGGAGGGGGTGTAAATACAAATATTTGTTATGCTTTTAACTTTAAGGAGCAAGTAAATGAAAATTCACTAAAAGTTACTGTTAATGACAAAACAAAATAAACATCGCAGTAGTTGAATGTAAGAAACGTAAGATTTGTTTGTACTGTTCTTATATTCTTACACTCAATCAAGAAAAAGGGAGTCGAGATTTGTATGAATTCGGCCCTCGAATGAATTGTTATTTTACTGATTGGAAGGTTTACACATGTAGAAGAATTTTCCCTTTTCAACTCTAACCCCGATTTTCGGCGCGAAATCAGTTCTTTGCACTTTTCCAACAAACCAAAAATGGCGTTTGTGGGTTTGATATGAAGCTGAAGATGGATGCATCTATAAGAGAATTTTTTTTCTTTTAGGACTGCGGCTAGCGAAAAGTATCAATGGTATGAAAGGCCGTATTCAGGGGGGGGTGGGGCATTACAGGAGTTTGAACCCTTGAACATCCTTAAAAAATTAACTTTTTTTAAAATTTTGTTTTTCAAATCAATAGCTCGAAAAATACTAAATCAGTTTTAAACCTTGATCAATTTAGTGTGTTCACACCTTAATTGAATTTGAATTTTCAACACTTTATACGAAATATGAAATTTCTATGAATTCATGTTGAATTTTCTCGACCTTTCAAATAAAGTATTATTTGTTGAACACTGACTTGTGTATATTCATAATAATTATTGTTTTTATTAAAAGAAAATAACTTTAATGTGCACATCAAAAGACAACCAAAACCTATTTTTTTTTTAAATTGAAAAGAATGAAAAGCAGACTTCAGATTCTGCTCTAATTACAAAATGAAAAGCCTCGTCAGACAAGCGCTAGGAAATTCTTGTCAAATTCAGCCTGTTGGAAATACGATTGTGATAGTAAATCGGTTGGGAATTTTTTTAAACTATTGGCAAAACGTACACATTTATTGCAACAAAATATTAAAAATAAATATCCTTTAACTAAATGGAAGAATTTAAAGGCAATGTGTGAAACTCGATGACTTGATGGATTAATAAGGTTTAAAGAATTTTTTAAAGGAATAAATTAATAAAAGCTCTGGAACACGTACAGCTAGTGACAAATAAGTTTCGAAAAATTCGAGAAAATGTTATTGCTGAATTCAAATACATATATCTTTGAGACTGCTAA
Source organism: Syrphus vitripennis (assembly GCA_958431115.1). Taxonomy (NCBI): domain Eukaryota; kingdom Metazoa; phylum Arthropoda; class Insecta; order Diptera; family Syrphidae; genus Syrphus; species Syrphus vitripennis. The sequence goes on from OY288108.1 coordinate 113,974,804, forward strand.
ATATTGTGGGCAATCGTTTACAACAGTAAAGATGAAAAGATATTTTTCAGAAATCATAAATCCCCCAAATATTTGTCTGGCTACGGCCTTGATTGTGTGGTAACATTTTAAACACAAAAATGTTGAGCATTTATTTTTGCGTAGATACAAATTATACCCAAAAAGGATAAATATATGTGTATTAAATGCACACAAAAACTAATGAACATCTTCTAAACTGTTAATTTATATTGGAGGTGCTGTTGATAATGTCTTAGTTGCAATTTTTTTATTTTGTTTTTAATAGGCCGTGCTAAAACTAAATTTGTTGGCGGTGCGATTTAGAAAAAATTTGAGATTTTTTACAACGGGTTTTTGTTACTATTTAAAATGGAGGTATCGTTAATAATGTCCTAAATTATTTTCTTTATTGTTTATCAAAATTTTCGGTCGGTATAGTAAATATAATATAAATAAATAAATATGTATATGAAATTCCAAAAATATGTACACATAGATTCGGTTTTGAAATACATATACAGTTTTCAAAGAATAACCTAATGTTTTTTTTTTCAAAACTCAAAATCAATGATTTTTGGCTTCCTTGTCAAGTTTGACCAAAACCTCAAGATCGACATTTTTTCACGAATCAAAAACTTGCCTCATAATAAATACCTTTAGTTTTAAGTAATAAAAAAAATTGTATTTGTGTTTTTTTTTATAGGGGATTCGGGATCCCGGGCCTCCTTTTCTGTTTTGCGATTTTCGGCCTTCGCTTGAGAGCTGGGCAGTTTATTGTATATCACTCGACTTATTGCCATTGTCTCATTATCAATTCTGCATTAAAACAGTAAGGTATCTTCAAAACAGTACACTTTTTCGCAACATTCAATACAAATTTTCTTACTGTGCACCCTACCCCATCAATTTTTTTTACTGAAACTTAAATGTCCTATTAACACATACCTATACCACAGTTATCCAAGTCATGAGAATTCGGCTGAAAGCTATGAAGACAGTTATTATATTTTACTAAGAAACACGAGTTAGTAAAACAAATATTTAAATCTTTAATTTGGCGAAGAAATTTCGTTAATATCAACAAGTCCCACAGGCATTCCCCGCATTTCTTCCAAGCATAACTCTTGGTTATGGTAATCCCTTAAGAACAAAGGAGGTATATTTGTGCTCCATGAACAAACATAATGCTCTGGTTGCGTTGAAATCGTTTTATAGGCGGGCGTTTTATGGCAGGAAAAAAAACAATGCAGATTAGAATTTATATATGCGAAATCGATTTCTTCGGGCCATTGGTAACGAATACCCTATCCTATACGAAAACTAAACATCGCTATTCTGGTTCTTTTTTTTTTGTTAATATTAAATCGTACGAACGATACAAATAATTTTATATTATGAGTTATGAATATAGAATGAAGGTTCATTCTGAGATTGAAGGATTTTGATGAGCTCATTTACAATTGAAATTACATATATAATTCACCAACTATGGGGGTAGGCGGTAGGGTAATATGGACCAATCTGACAATTTGGAACACTTGATTTTCTCGTTTCACTCAAACGCAATCGAAGTGATGATTGATTGAGCATGTTTGCGACCTGAGTATTGTTTCAGCGGTCAAGAAGGACTTCAAGGACACTTTTCGAAATTGTGCTCAGAAAGTAAAACACATCAAAGGCATTGATTATTTTTTTCGAAATGTTCATCCATTTTTTTAGAACACTATTCTCATTTTGATTCGTTCCTTCTTCCAATACCTATAGGTTTTACTGCTTGTAAAAAAAATTCAATTTCAAGGTTGTCAAGCCTATCAGTAGATTTGCCATGGCAGTTGCCTAGAGAATTTTATGGTCAAAACTAAAGATCCAATCTAATGTATTGGAAAAATATGAACCATGGACATTTTTTTTGATTAATATTTTTTTTATTTTTAACGTTTTAAATTTTTAGGACTTTCATTTTGAAGGTACGTGTTAGATTTCCAGCGTCGAGTATTCAAGATTATTTCTCCAAGAATATCCACTTGTCAAAAACCACCCTATAGCATTTAGAATTTGGAACGCACACAGAAATGGTTGAGAGTTGCTTCTTCATGGACTGTCGCGCCACCAGATTTATTTATTTATATACTGTTTTAAAAAATCAGAAATAATGTCTTTTTACGCTCCTTATAGTATATTTTCATCCAGTTTTACAGTATTTTGAAATTTGGAGTTGTACGCACTAAAAGTTCCATACATTTTCTATGGGAAACTTTAAGTGCTCGGTTAACGTTGTTCGATTTCGACAAAATTTTGCACAGATTTTCTATTAATTATTCTTATCATTTCTAGAGGGCAGACTTAGGAAATTTGCAGACTTCTAAAATAAAACCTACCCTAGACATAGACAGAAACATTTACTTACATATGGTGTGAGGGACCTTTATGAAAATTTAGTATTTATAAGGTTACAATAACGACATTATGAGATTGGGCTACAATTTAATTTGAAAAAAGCTTAAAAGTGTGTGGATGTAGCTGTTATGTATTATGATTATGTTTTAGAATTCAGATTTTTTCAGCAACGTTGGTAAATTTATTTTTTTTAAATACAAAGGTCAACTTCTAAGGATTTTCACGCCATTTTTCGGAGGTGCTGCCCCCCTCAACACAGTTGAGTGAGTTCTACGCACTACGTAAAACGTTTCGTGAGTTTCAACGAACTTTCGGACAGAGCAGTTTTTTACATAATAACAGTATTTATAGTTACATAGATATAACAAAAGCATCAAATTAACATCTACTTTCACTTTATTTTTTCAGAGCAGCGGGCCCCCAGAGATCGCTGGACCCCCAGGCAGTTGGCTTTTGTATTGAGGTAAAAGAAGGCATTCCTTGCAGCACATCCTCGCTTTGTCTTTGGCTTTAGGAATGGGTGTTCATTTTAGTGAACAATCATTTTAGTTTACAATCCACGGAACACATAAATTGTTTTTTAACATTCAAAAGACTTTTCAATTTCAACAATCAAGCCAAATGTACATCCAAAACGATTAAACGATTAAGCAAACTCTCTCTTTCTTTGTAACAATAAATTTTTTTTAATTAAATTAATTCAGACTAAACTGTGTTTGTATATTTATAAAACCGTTCATTACTACCAAGATTGTCTTTTGTATACAACCAACCAAATCGTTACAATAAACAGGTGTATAATATGGACATAGGAAGATATTTCAAAAACCACTACTCCAAAAACAATGCATTAATTCAAATTTAATTTGAAGAAGAATTTATGCTGCTTATTCAATCTTTTGGAAATTAAATTAAATTCGTTCTTACCCAAAGAAGCATTTCGTATTAAGTTTCGACAGTTTTTGTGGTTCTTAACCACATCCTTTGCCAAAGATTTGTTACGTTGCGTTGGTGATTTGGGTATAGCTGTATGTTAATTATTGAAGTTTGCGGTTACTGGGTTGGGCATGGGCAGTTTAGTTTGAATAGCTTTTATATAGTATGGTTGAAAAAGTTTTTAGAATCAATTCGAGGAATTATTATTCTGTGGTGGAAGGAACAATAGCATTTGTTCAAGAGCTAACAAAAAAAATGATTTTTGAAACGTGCCAGCGGTGAAAATGATATTGGAATAATTCAGGCCTATATGATGGAGACAGGTCTACTTTGGACCACGCGTATAGGATCTAGGCTTGAATAACGAACATTATAATTTTGAAAATTCTTTAAAAATTTAAAAAAAATACCTTTGTTAAAACGTGTCAACACTGAAAATTGTGTAAGAGTGAAGGCTTTATCCAGGGTTATCATTCGAAACATCCTTTTTGAAAAACATGTTTAAAATATGAATATTAAAAGTGGGGGATAGTATTTTATTTATAAAAACCCGTGGAGACTGACCGATTCGAAGTTCTTTTTTTAATTATTGAAAAAGAAACATTTTATTCAAAATAAACAAGCCCTCGAAATTTGAGTGCCAAATTATTTATACTAATTTCGCCCTATGGCCAAAATTCGAGATATTTTTTGGAATTTTAGAATTCTAGTGAATCGACTACCTAACTCGAAACTTTCCAAATAAATTTGATTTGTTCTGTGGTGTTGTAAACGGCAACCAGAATTTTGTATTATTATTCTCTTTGATGATTTTAGCAAGTCTTAAGCATAGAGTAAGAATATATATTATATTCTTATTATATTCTTACTCTATGTCTTAAGTAATTGAAACTTTAAGGCAAATGGGTAGGTAATAAGGATGTAAATCAAAATTTTAAACCAACGAATTTATAACAGAACCAATGCACCTTGACGGCGGCGCACAAAATCATTGGCTATTTTTAATTATTGATGATAATGTTCTAATAAGCGGCAAACATGATAATTTTTTTTTTTTTTATTTTGTTTTTCGGTTCTTCTGTGGGAAAATAACTTTAACACGGTAAATAATTGGTGCCCATTTGCGTCATATAAACTTCGTAAAATGTACTTCAAAACAAAATGTTTGTTTTCAACGTGATTGGTGGTGTTAAAAAATAATAACATGGGATTTGGTAAGATTCTGTTTGATCTTCTCTGAGAAAATAAAATTAATTTTTAAGAAAATTGCTCTAGCAATTTTTGATTTTTTTTTTCGGAAATCCTTATTTTTTCCGATTCATTATAGTTGTCATCTTCAGTTTTGAGATAAAACGTCCTAATGACTAATTTATTTATATAATGAACGTGGCAACACTGAAAATCCATCTTTTCGTAAGTTTGTTTTAAAAGCTAGTTCGTGCGATCCAGTCAAACAATTTATTAAAAACATTTTTCAACTTGTCTTTTTTTCAATACTGATTGCAGAATTTCCTCAAATACTCCTATAGCTTTCAGAACACACACAATTCCCCTATTTTCTATACAAGAAGTTTTCCAAAGCTATTATTCTTTACTATAATATTTCAAACCGCAAGGCACGCTGATGAATATGCAGTAAGGGAAAATTTAGAAACCAGATGATTACAAGAAAAACATCTGAAGTGGGAGTAAACTTTAAATACATGCGAAGATGACTATCATCATCCGAAAATCCTACATACATATTAAGTATAATAAATGAAATTAATTTGTAACATTTATTCAAATTAACGAGAAATGGAATTGTTTCTGCAGATAATTTGGTTAATTTCAATCGGAGATGCGGTTTTACATCGAAAATCCGGTCTCTTCCGTTGAGAACAAATAAAGAAAAAGGACCTTCAGAAAGATATAAAGGCCACACATTTATTAATTTTTTTTTTTATTTTATCAAGCTTAAAGCTTGATGACATAGCTAAGTTATAATAATAAAAAATAAAAAAATAATAAGATATTAGTTAAACAACAGTACCAAATATCAAGTTCTTGGAAATAAGTTGTTGGGGCAAATAAATAACCCTTTTTTAATTTTATTAGCTTTTCTTTATTTTTATTTATTTTATTTGCGTAGAGGCCAGATATGCTTAAAAGAAGTTTCTTAAAAATTTGCGGATAAGCTGCCAGAAAAAATCCACCCAGCAGGGGCCTATAAACACATAACAACAAGTCAGCTAGTCAACAACTACTTGTTTAAAAATGCTTTTTTAACAATTGAAAATTACTTCTGTAACACAATAAAAAGAAAATGTAAATTTTGTTCTGGCATGGATATCGGTTGAACGGGTAACGTTTCAGCTTTTAAATGTACGAAAGTGTAGACTTACGATGGCAGTTTATTTAAGCTCGACATCCATCTAAAAAAAAATATCAGGTAGTGCAACGAAATCTTCGTCCACCCTAATGTATCTGTATAATTTGATACACGCATTTAAGCAAACCGAACACATTTGGCCAAACATTCAAAGATTAAAAAATATATTTATGCTAATCTATATTTTTTTTAAGCTAAAAATAGATATATGGATAAATTTCAATGTTTTGATAACACACATGAACCAAAAAGTCAATATTAGAATAACCAAACATAGAATTTAAGTTACCCACCAAAAAAGAGAATTTATTACAATTGCGGTATGTGGGTGTGTGGGCGACAAGTACCTCACTTATCCCATAATGTTTTCACAACCCACATTATTTATATTACATCATCCGCATCCAATGGTATTATATGATTATATACATATAATGATCGTAAAAAGGAATACACTTTATAAGGCGATAAAGTACTATCTATGTATATACTTACTTACATAGGTAAGCAAACACAACATTTAAATATGTGTATTTCAACAGGAAGCTGATGATAGCAAATTTAGCAGTTAATTCCAGACACAGTTTCAATGGTAATCATTTGCTCTTTTGACATAAACCTTTCCCATTGAAACTCAAAATGAGACTGAAAGAAAAAGAAATTTCGGGGTATGGATATGTATTTATGCGTATGGTAGGGTGTGAAGTCTTTTTATCACTTATGTGCAACCTATAAATATGACAATAAAAATGTCCTTACGGTACTTTTTAATCTATGCTTAAATGAAACAAACAAAGATATACGAGCGCCTTGAAACAAGCTATATAGTGGTTTCGTCTAAAAAATAAGAGAACATAATAGATTTTTTCGGTAATAAACGGATAGCTGGCTAAGTATTTTTGGGTCTATTTTCCAGTTTAGGACCTATTTTTTAGATTGAAAAAAAAGACCTAAAGTCTTAAAAATAAATACCGAAATATATTTGTTTTTGTATTTGATTGTCATAGGTTTTTCTGTAAACGGAGTTCCCAATGTGGTTCGGTCGATAAGGTCTTATATTTTTAATATTTAATAACAAGAAAAAAGGGACCAAAGCCTCTGAACCGGTGTGTAAGACTATAATACGTAACCATGTCTTAGAATATAAGTATTTAGGGTAAACAAAGGAATTATTTGACAGGATTTCGAAGATTTGTCTTTTCGCGAAACGTTTCAACTTTCTTGCTATCTAATATGTTCTTTTCTTTGTTATCTTAGTTCTAAGGTTGATATTGATACCTTAATGATTTATACCTGTGATATTTAATTTAAAAAAAATTTAATTGGCAAAGCTTTCCTTACCACGGGGATGGGGACCGTTTACCTCAAAACCAAATACAGTAAATAAAAAAAAAAAAAACTTTTACAAAACATATTTAAATTAGTTGTTCTAACAAGGAAAAACTTTGAGTAAATTTCCAAAAAAACATGTAGCGGGGAGCCTTTGCCAACTACCTGCTTTTTTTGAAAATTTATTACAACTTTTTTTGCTTCTTAGAAACTTATTTCATTCAATACTATTTACCACAAAAAATATATATAACGTAAAGTTATTAAACAAGAAAAAATAGAAATTAACGAATATTGCATACCTTGTTAATTTAAGATTCAAACACTCACAATAACAACACTCGGTTGGTGTCTCAATTTTGTCAGAAGTTTGCATAAACAAAAAATAGATTTTTTTGATATTTTCGTTCGGATGGCTATGTAGAGGTAACTGAGGTCCCTCTGTGGCAACCCTAGATATGTACCTTCCAAATAAGCATATTGTTGAGACCACTATGAAACTTGTAGCTGTCTTGCTTCCTTTTCGTTGGTTTTGAAATCTGTACTCGTATTTACATTTCTAGAGATGAAACTAATTTACGTTTTCAAACGAGTTTCTCGTTTTGACTTGTTTTGTCTAAGTTTGTTTTTGACACCAAAAATTGAAATTCAAACAATTTTATTCCTCTTGGCAGCCAAATAATATATCATAACGGTCCAGTAAAGAACTCATAAGCCTCGAAAAGCTTATAGAATCATTTGACCGGTCTAAAAAGTGAACAAAAAGACTCGTGCATTTTTTCATGCAGTTTGCATTGAGTTTGAAAAGTCGACATTTCATTAAATCAGCTTTGCTCATCCTGCGACGCGAGGACGGGTCAGCGAGTATTACGATAAATAGCATTGAAAATATATACTTTGCTATTCTACTTTCCTTTTTTTTTGTGCGTAAAATCTAGAATACTTTTTAATTAAACTATTTTAAAGTGTTCAAGAACAAGAATACATTTTATGCGTTTTCAAAGTAAAAAAAAACCTTCTGCCCAGTAATTGAAAAGCTCGACCCCCTTTAAAAAATAATTAAACTATTTCTGACCGCCCTAGGTCAAATAAAACCACAATAAAGCCGTCAAAAACAAAAATGCATTTATAGTGTTTTGGAGTACATACATACATATGTATACTCGTCAGTCGTTTGTAATGGAAACTTAAATATATAAGTTTAAATAAAACACTATGTCCTACTTATTGCGTTGCATGAAATCATCTCAATTTAGGTGGAAGATGAAGCAGCGCATAAGGTACTTTAGTTCATCTTATTGCAATTAGATCTTAAATATTTTCTAGCAACCGAGAATAAACAAGTTATGGTGTTCATATATTAAAGATGACTATGGGCAAATGGCGCTAAAAAATATCAAAAATTAATAAAATGGCCAGGGCCACTCGTATCCACACGTTTCATACAAATTTTTTCATTCTGTTGCATACCAAAATTGGCTAACATCAAAACGAAACTCACAAATAATTTTAAATTTTAAAATATAATGCAGTTATCGGCAAAGCAAAATATATTTCTTTTCATTAATTAGTAATCTGAATAACCAGTAATTTTTTTGGCTTTACATTTGTATTTCATAATTTTTGATAAAGTCATTTTGGGTTGTTCAAGTCCGGTTCTATTTCTTGTGGGATGAGGAATTAGGTGACTTTTATTCGGGGTGATAATTTGAGGCAGCGTTCTCATAGAATTTCATAGTTTTGGATCTAGCAAACCAGGCAGGAAAGCAGATTCGTGGGGGATAGATCTGGAAAATTGCTTTTCTTCTGGCTGAGTCCATATTTTCCCACATTGGGGGCTGGATGAAATGAAAAGCATAATTCGCCTTTTTGATGATGGAGGGTTGAAAAATAATCTCCCGTTAAAGTTGATACATATGTAGTTATCTCTCCGATGATTTGATGGTCAGTATTGTGATACATCGAGTGAATTGAAGAGGAAGCTATGGCATTTTTGTGGCTGCCTATGTGCGTCCTGCGGGTCTTCTGAAGCAAGAGCAAGTCAACTTGGATTTGGCTGCGTTACTTTTGATGTCCCGCATCTTGTGCAGACGTCTCAAGTGCTGTTATACTATGCTGTAATGCCCGGTTAAATAAATTTGACCAACGTCAGAGAATTAAATCAATGTGCATGTAGATATTTCATTAATATATTGTCCAGTTGCCTTACATTCTTTCTCGGACAAGTAACTTTATATGTATATATCAACATATATGTATAAAGGAGTGCATATACAATACATACATACATAGGAACCTGTCTGCCTATTTATTATAAACTCATCAGAAGTCAATTTTTTTCATTTAATAATAATAAAATGAAGATAAAAAATGTTATCGACAAAATATCTGGAGAGGACACCGGAGCTATTGACAACTATGAAGCTTTCGAAATATAAGCATAACGCTTCAGTAGAAGAGGTGACTTTAAAGGCAATGGGGCAATGGGCTGCTCCTGCTATTCATAAAAAATCTAGCAGCTCTCGCTGTTTATTATTTTGTATCTTCTTTATTTAATGCTCATTTTCAAAACGCATATGCTTTAAGATTTTGCTATGAAATTACACGGAGAAGTTGAAAACTTATAAATCGTTAAAAAAAATCGTATTTTTTTTTAATTCGAAAATTTGTAACTAAATAAACTTTAGTCCCATAAATTAAATGTTCTAGAAGTCTTTATTGGTGAGAAATCGGATTTTAGGAAATCTTCCCTATTTATATTTAAAAAAAGATTTAAGCCCACTTAAAATAGGTATATATGAAAACTAGCTAACTTGTTGTTCTGACACATTTTGTGGTTGATTTTTTTTGCACATAACCAACAAATATTTTTTATATGAGTCATTTCGTTCATAAGCGAGGAATTTACCAACAACTCGATCACAGCGACACCTATCGGGTCCAGATTTTTGTATATTATAAATATGAATCATTTTTTATATATACCTAAATGTAAAATTTTATAATAACTTGACTTATCGGATCAGTTGATCTACCTATAAACCTTCTCCAAAATAAAAACATATATGGGCCGATATGTTGATCGGTCAACAAGTTTCGAAGTCTATACGGTTCGTTCACACAAAAGTCAATTTTTATATATGTTGGTATATATGGAGTAGATTAACCTTCAATTCAATATCTTTTTCTTTTAAATATTTATTGCTGTTAAGTTTGTTCTTATATTGCTTCATGTTTTTGCATGCTTTATCCTTAACCTTTTAATGAATTATTTATTTTTTTAGTAAATTTTCTTATTCGTACCTTAGGAAAAGAGGAAAACTGAATATTTATTTTATTTTTTAAACTTCAACTGGTTTGAGCGAGCCAAAGACGAGAAATATGTTAATTTTGGTTTACAAATTCTTTATCCTGAAATTCTACTGCAGCTATTATGAGCACTATTACATTCAAAAATTAGAGAATTATTTTACTGCTATACTAAGTCACACCCTACTGTATTTAAATCTATATATTACAAATAAAGGATTTTGGGTTTTTGTTGTGGTATGTGGGCAAATCCCTTCTCTGAATCTGACAATGTTTGGAAACATTGGAAATAGTTGTTAAAAGTTAGTTTAAGAAATATTCCTATAATTAAAAAAAAAAAACTCAACCCGTCTCAAATTTGAAGGTTGGTAAAGCTAATGGTGCTACTCCTGTTGGTAGTAACCCTCCTTTCCCTCCTTTCACAAATAGTGTTAGTTTTCTATAACCACCATACTATTCAGTCCGGATGAAAATCAACTTTATATTCAACAATCAAATTCAGATTCATTTAATCTGAATGTATCAAATCCATGCGTGTCCTCATTTTAATATTAATTGTATCTTGGAAACAGTTTAAAAGCATTTGAACTAATCTGACAATAGATTTATAAATTCAATTGAAGTCCGATTTAATGAGTTTATAATATGAAATTAAACTAAATACATCTGGATACAAGTTTCACTTTATATTAAGCAATAGAATAGTAAGTAAAGTGGTAATTGAACAGTGCCTAAACATTATGAGGTCGAAACAAAGTTTCTAGCCGCAGCAATAACAGTTTTGTTTTCAATTTATAAAGAAATATTAAATACCTCCCTAACTTGTTCCCGTGCTTTGAAATTTTTAATCAACAGCAGTAAGTAAAAATATAAATAACTTTTATATAGACTCCATTCCACTCACCACACAAATTGGATAAGCTTAAATCTTAAAATCAAAAAGTCATTCAAATGAAAAATTTCATCAATTTCCCATCACAGTGGGTGTATGAGCAACCGAGCAAAAATAGCTGGTTCAATTTGTTTTTTATCCAGACATTTTTTTTTTACTCCACCAGAAAGAAAGCTAATATAACGAACCCTCTTAACTGTCAAATTCACTTGATATAATGAAATGGGATGTCATCGTGTCACTTACCGACTGATGGGCGGCTTTGCCGTTAGAAAAAATGCGAATTTATCCAATCAGCAGAAAATTAATTGACACAAACAAAAAAACAACACTGTTTTTCAACCGTAAAAACAAATCATTTTTCCAGCACACTTCAATTTTTTCTCATTCCATTTCTTTTGGTTTTATTTTAAAACCCAATTTTGTTTACAATTAAACTTCGATAAAATTGTTTTCCATGAAAACTAATATAATAAAATGATGTGTTGTATTTGTTTGCAAAAACAAAACAAAAACCATAAATCAATTTTCAACAACAATTAACTAAAATATTTTCGCGACTTCGAAATGCTATTTTCAACACCCTCCGGAGCGGCAGAAATAGTAATATGATATATCGAGTAAATTATGCCGAACGAAACACGTTGAAATCACTAAAATTTATCAAAATTAGAATTGCAATTTCATACATCAAGCCCACACGACATCGACACTTGGACTCTCAGTTCATTTCACATTCTATGGATATCGGGCAAAACGAAGCACCTCATGCTGATACTTTCGAATGCTTTTAGCCTATTAAACAAATCGAATTACATTCGCGAAGATACTGCCGAATTATTTTATCTTTTTTCGGTTTCCAAATAGAAGCACGTTTTAAATTTCACAGATTTACGTCAGCAGTGGTTCGCAATTAGTTGATTCGCTATGCTGTTGCTTTTAATAGTATTTTACAGTTCGAATTAAGTGAATAAAATGATTATTATTCAAGGACAGTAGCAGAGGTTTACATTATTTCTACATACCTCGTCGAATAACGGTTAAGGACTAAATCTTTATTCGTTAACAGAACCTAACATTTGTTGAGCATTGGGTTTTTTGATTGAATTTTCGCCTCATTTTTTGAGATTACAAACTACAAAGTGAATAGGGAAAAGCTCTGTACGCATTTTTGCTCTCAATCTCAATTTCCCCGATTCTACTAGAGCTTTTTCGTTAAGTTCATCCTCTTAGTCTTTGTTTTGTTTCACCATCCAAAAAGAAAAACGTGTGCTTTGCTATAGGTCTTTTTAAATGGGGAGATTGCTATATGCTGGCATGATTTATGCCGACACTACTACTTGTTGATTATAGTTTGTTGTGTTATGAATGAAATTGAAAACTCCCTGAGAAATCACTAAAAGCATGGTCATGTGAGCTAGGGTGGGAATAGGAAGATAGCATAAATGGGTGATTCATTGCAATTTGTAATTTTTGTATCCTGAACTTTATTTTTAATTATTTTTAAGTTTGTTATCAATTTCTTCTTTTAAAATAGTTTAATTGACGTGACAGTGTACTCAAAATCTACAGTCAATATCATTGTTTTTACTTAAATATTTTTCGTCCAGTGCCTTTTTAAAACTACCTCAGTTCATTTTACTCTCCCCAAAATGATATTTCCTATGATAAATAAAATTCGCATTTATCAAAGAACTCGAATAGACCCTTTTACAGAAAACATCACTTTTATGCACATACATATACAATACATACATATACAGTAGAATCTCGAAAAGATGAACAGATATAAAACAGGCCCCGTTCATCTCTTCGAACTGTTCATCTTTTCAAGCATCGAGAGTTAGTTTAAGAAAAACATATAACTATACATAAAAACATTGCATCTAACAAAATATCAATTCATTTTATTTTAGAAAAACATAAAAAATAACAAAAATAACAAGTTGTTCAAAGAGTTAACCAAAATATATTAGACCTTTTTCTTAAAAAACTGCTCCATAGTAGCCTGTCGCCCGGAACAAAGAAGTCCCGTCAAAGCGTTCATCTTTCCGAATTGTTCATGTTTCAGAACCGTTCATGTTTTCGAGATTCTACTGTATATTTTTTCGGGACGTATTTTTTAATTTTTTTGTTTTACCGTTGGTAAAGTCTACAGTGTTCCGAAAGTCATGGCGCTTTCAATATTTCGTCCCTCTCAAAATACGAATCCTTTTGACTAAAACACTTGTTTAAAATACTTGTTTTAACAATACTCACATACGAATGTGAGGTGTTTTAAAACTGTTTCTGTTTTCGGATTAAAAAGATATGATCATGTGTCGAATTTCTCAAATAAATTGTATAATAATATGTCCTTCGATCACCTTTTGCGCTAACCCTTATATTACTGTTCAATGTCATCCGTTCACAGCAACCATTTAACAAGTCATCCCTGTTATTCTTACGAAACTCAGTTTCGTAGAGATCTTTATAGGTACATAGATACTTATTTCAAAAACGAATTCTGTTTTTCTTTTCTTCCATTTGTCTTTATAGAGATGCAATGTACTTTTTCCTTTTCTTTTGAATAATTTATTATTAAGTTGTACATACATAATGTATGTACATATATCTTTTTTTCAACTAGTCAATTTTTCTTTATTTTGACTTTTTTTCAGAAATGTTCATTAATTTTTTTAGTTTACTTATTTTTTATCAATAATTGTATTTGATGTCAAATTTATGATTTCATGATTTGTAATAATCTTTACACTATCTTAAAAGAAGTATATTCTTAATGTATATAGGCATTCATTGATTTAGATAAATACTAAATACTAAAATACAATAAAAGAAGGCGAATAATTTTTTGATATAAAAATGAATAATATAAAAATAATAGTTTAAGATGCTGTTAAATGATACATTTTAAAATCAAAAATATTATTGATCAATTCAATCGCATTTTGACGAAAAATGTTAATGTTTTTTATGGAAATTAAATTTATTATTATGTTTGATTTAGCGATAAATGTTGTAATTTTAGTATTTTAAATTCAAAACTTTTTTCAGTCAAATTGCGCCTCTTGATTTTGATTACTCATTCAACAAAAAAGCTGTCAAAATTTTTTGTTTTAATGTACGCCTGGAGAAAAATCCTAATTGCAAAGATTTTGGTTATCCAAGAGCGTACCAACTATACTTAGATATCCGGTATCATTTCGTCAAAGAAGCAGTTGCAGATGAAAAAATCAAACATGAATTCATTGGTAACGAAGTCATGCCAAAAAACTCTATAACGACTTACAAGAAATGTTTTCAACGTTAAGGAATGTTTTTTTGTGGATTAGGCCAAAAATATCAATTTATAATATTGACTTAATTTCATAGTTTTTCATTAATCTTTTTTCTTTCATCCAATTATATTTTTTTCTTATTTTTATTGTGAATTGAACAATTTTAAAAGTTGTCAATTTTTAGCGATTTATATTTTACGTTTTGTGATTTCTTTCTTCAAAACCTATAAGAACCATGATAACAAACCATAAGGCAGAATGAAGGTATTAGATCTGCAAGGTTTTTCAAAAGAGCAAGAAATAATAATTTTACATAATTTAAAATTTATATTAAACCTACAGAATTTTAATACTATTCAAATGGAACATTCTCAAATAAATGTAAATCTTAGTTCGTTTTATTAAATTAAACAAAAGTGGCACACTCCAACGGCAATATGATTGATCTGTAGAGCGAAAAGAATATTGAATGGCCATCACAGAGACAGAGACAACGCAACAAGGCGTTCAAAAGGATATGAATCAAACGATTTGACGTGTTTATTGCCTTCACTTCAATGTTAGTTTTTTTGTATCAGACAAAGCCCCAACAAATTTGTTAACGGTTCAGTTAAGTGGAAACCTCCAAGTTATCCATTTAATTATGTCATAAATACATCACTCAGAATTCTGAAGTCGGAACAAAAGACTTAATATCGATTGGTCTTTTCGAGGATGGCTGCTCTCTGCTCACTTGACTTAATTCAAATAATTAAATGAAACAGAACGCCTAGCCTAGCCTTCGAAATTCAAGCCCTTATTATATCATTAGTTATTACATTTTGGAATTGATGGAAAATTCGAGAAAATTACTCATTTAATAGATTTTTATTATTATTTTATTTTGAACATACAAAATAAAAATAAAACAAAATCCATAAGATCCATGAATGTTATGTATTTATTCTTTCTAGGGTTGTCCTTATAAGTGCAATCGTTCTTTTTTTTATGTTAAGTCCATAAATTTATATTCTCTTATCCTTTTTTATAAATGCACAAAAAAATAGTTTTCGACTTATCTTGGACAAGCCATACGATAATGTTATTGAAATATTCATACCTAGCTTTACTTCTTTTACTTTTATTCGTATGTTTTTGTTTAGCCAAGTTTAATTTTCCAAAGTTCTATAAACTATCTAATCAAATCTATGTAAGTATTTGTTTCCAACTTGGAAAACTTTTCTACTTATTACAGACAAAAACTTATAACAGGTCGTATACATGTACACCTGATTTGCTGTTGTACTATTTAAATATTCTTTTCAGCTAAAAGGGCAATTTGAAAACACATTACCGTTAAGCTAGCTTAAGTGATAAAAGCTTAAGAAAGTAATAAAACAATTTTAAGGATTATCCCAGTACCAGTTAACAGGAGTTAAATTTGTAGCATAAATAAATGTCAACTATAACAAAATTTCTAGAAGATTAAATAACCCAAAGAACGGGAGCCAAGGTCAAAGAGCTAAAGGCACTATGCAACAAAAAGAGAATTAGAAATGTGGGATGAATTTCAAAAATCAAGAGGCCTTAAAATGCTCAGTCAGTAGTACCTAAATCCTATGAATGTATACATATGAAATAGGATATCAGCAGAAGTGGAAAAAAGGCATGTGTATTTTTGGTAGGTAGGCGGTTACACCCATATAAACATATAATCCCCACAACAGTTATAACAATTGGTCAGAAGGGTGAGTTGGGCTTATGTTGTCATGGTGGTTGGATTTCCAGTTGCTTTCGTGATTGGAATTTTAACAAAAGGAAGAGTAGGTATATTTGAAATTTGAATCTTGAAGTTATTGAAAATTTCACAAAATTAAATATAAGATCATTACTGAATTCACTGAATAGAAATATTGTCTATGCCACAATTTAAAATGTATTATAAAATGTATTATATATGTAAATGGGTTCTTTTCTTTGATTGACGTCAAATTCACAATGTTCTTATTGAAAATGAATATAATTACCTCAATTGCCATCGCTGTTTATACAATTAGGAATTAACTGTAGAATAAATTGAAAAAAGTTTCTTTTTTTAGAAAATGTTTTTCCTTGAAAATAAATTAAAAAGAAACCCTGTCATTTCTAAATTGTGTAATTTCGCCATGAATCAATGTAATATTTTTTTGTTCAAATTCCTAACCACAAGATTTGTCAATCTAAATTAGTGCCCTACTTCACTGGATCGCACGAATTTGCTCCTTTTACTTTGGAAGAAACTTTAAAAAATTCAATATTTGCATTGATAAAATTATCCAAAACAAGAAGTTATAATTCAAAACTAAAGATGGTATCCAATGTGTCGGAAAATTACGAATTTTTGAAAAAAAAAGTCACTCTATCCTTTAAAAATAATTTCAATGAATCATAGACAAAACTAAAAAATAAGTTCTTCGTGTATACTTTAAACTAAGAAAGATAGAAAAATAATTAGCATAACATCACAACTTTGAGTACAAAACAGAGATACTCGTATCTAGAATGTTCTTTTCGTTTATTTCGTTGTGGTTAAGAAGTTTTAACTAGCCACCTCGATTTCCACTACACCTCGGATTACCATCTAAGAAAACTATTTTCTTTTAGTCGCAAATAGAATTCTGGAGAAGAAGACATGGTTGAGGTAACTTTTATCATTTTCACAAAGTATAAAAAAAAATCCCGCATCAGTGAGCTCCTTACGTCACTAAATTGTTTCAATTGGCACTACTAAAAAAAATTATTCAGCAACACTTCACCCACCCAATAATGCGTGAATTCTACCCCTAGCTGTAAATGGAGTCCCTTAAGAATTTAAAACAAAAACACTATAAATGATATTTTGGGATTATTAATGTACATAACGAGTTCTTTGCTTAAAATATCGATTATTCATTATTTAAACCGTTGTTCAGTGATGTATACCTTGTCTTGAAATATCGATTACTTAAAACTTCTTGCATTTATCATTGATTCCTTTCTTAAAATTTTGATTATTTATTGTGATTTAACTCCACGGATTAGCCGACATTGAGCTTTGGTTTAAATTCAACTATCCCAATTTAATGGATTTTACTTCAAATGATGCACTTTGATCGAAGCACGAAAAAAAACTCTTTTAAGGTCGACATTTGCATACACATTTTTGATAGGTTGTGCGAGCTGGTAGTTGGCTGGCTGGCGTTGGAACCGAGGACGAAGCATTATTTCGTATGCTATTTACAAAGGACAGAATATTTTTGCTACCATTGGGTCATTGTAGTATTTTTTGCCTCAATTTCTGGTCATGAAAAAATTTGGATCTTCGAACAATACATCTAAAAGTATTCCTGGCTTCTTTGAACTTTATCCGGCTTTATGACTACGGAATCTTAGGTCTCTTATCCTGATAGCTTCTTTGCATTTCAAATCAAACCATTTCATAATTTTTTTAGGGAGCACTTAAAAACAAAATTTAAGTATTACATATCAGTGTCCATTTTTCCTTTAATTGTTTCTCATGTCTTTGATCATTTTCAGTACGGAAAAAATATTGGTGAAATCATTTTGAAAACTTACATACATTTTTGTTTATGCCTTAACGCTTATGTAACACCTTATACCATTGTTTGGATCTTAAACAATATTTGCAAAACATAAAAAATATTCAGGATCAGAAAAAAAAAGTTGTTAGCCCTCTTTGAAAAATTACGGCAAATGGATAAATATTTCTAATGATGTTTTTTAAAGTTTCAGTTTGCTCAAACATTTTTGTTTGCCTCCAATAATAATTGCTGATATATTTATTGATCAAAATTAAAACGATGTTTTTTAACTCTAATTTTTTTTTTTAAATTGCAGACCTTCAGTTTTTTATAATACCTTTAGAACGCATTTTGTTTTACAACCTTTACATACAACCATTTTTTTTTAAAATACACTTTTCAAAAAACACTTATACCGGATTATTAATATTTAACAGAATTTTAAATGTTTCTAAAGAATAGGTTGTATGGGACAAACGTTATTTTATAACTTAAATGTCTGTTGAATTTTCAAATGGACTTAATGAAATCGGCTATTGGAAATTAAAAAAAAAACGTTCCTTAATTTTGTTACTAGTCTATAATTTGAAAGTTTGTGAAATTTTGTTCTAGGTGTAGGTATATTTTTAAATACTAAAAACACCCATGACAATTTTTTTTAGATAAAAATACATGAAAAAAATTATATTTAAGAAATTATTAAAAAAAAACGACTTTAACGATTTTTGAACTTTTTTTTAAATTGTATTTTTATGATACATATAAGATGGCATCTTCAATTCTAAGATCATGCTTCTATTTTGCCTTATTTTAGCAATTCAATCTTTTTTATTGTAATTTTTTCTTTGTTCTGAAGTACTTAATCATAGAAGCATTTTATTCTGTAAGTTTTTGTTATTCTAATAATCATAAATTCTGTATTCTCTAATAACTATTTTTTCTTGCAAAAATTAGATTTTTTTTCCAATTACAAATTAGTTTTTAAAATAACTTTTAATATAAGTGATCGGTATAATTGATCGATACTGTCGATCTTTGTTTTTTTTTTATATACAAAAAATTCTTCACTTTGATTACAAAACGCCAAACTTTATAAAACAATCTCAAAAGTTCATACACAAAAATGAAAAAAAAAGGAATGTTCGTGAATAAGCTACAAAAGAATAGATGACGAATTAGCATAACATTATAACTTAGATCACAAAACAAAGACATACCAGTGATATTAACATAAAAAATATTCACTTTTTTATTTTTGTTTTTGGTTGAAGTTCAACTTGCCACCTCGATTACCACATTAAAAACAATTTTTTTTTTTTATAAGGGAAACAAAAAGGTTTCAGGAGGGACATGTATATGAACTTTCTCCAGTTCAAGATATTTTACGAAAGGATTGCAATAAAACATATACATATTTCCGGTGTCTCCACCACCGTCACCTTTGATGGCAAGAAAGGGCCATCACCCATAATTTACAATACAAAATTGGTTCGGCTCATCATATCTTACTATTTCACTTAAGAGTATTTTTAAAATATATGTAGCAGAGATAAGATCTTATATTTATTCTCGCAATAAAAGCTTAAAAATAATGAAGATACTCCAAAATATCACGAAACGATTTATTACAATACCTAAAAGGGTCTATAGATAAATAAAAAGAAAACATTCAACACAATATTTTTTGTGAAACTTACATCAAGTTGTGGTGTGCTTTTTTGTTTTTGTTTTTTTTTTTACCCTTGCTATTTTTCTGTATGAGATTTTGTGCTAGCTATTTTGTGGCACTTTTATTTAAAATTTTCGATTTCTGAAAAGAGGGAACATTTTTGTGAAATTTATAAAAAATTAATATTTTGGAACGAATGTCTGGAAAAAAAATTTTAAATAGCCGAAATAGATCTCGAAAAAGGTGGTCCAATAAAAAACAAGTTTTTGTTTGTTGTAACTTCTTCTATTTTTGTGTTATTTGAAGCAATGATTTTTTTGAAAATTCGGTTAGGAAAGTTTTTCATTTTAAAACAATTTCTATTTTATTTTATACAAAAATATTTTAAATAAAATCATAATCAAAGATTTTACGACCAAAAAACAATTTTAACGATGTAAAATAAACCTACATCGTTAAAATTGTTTTTTGGTCGTAAAATCTTTGATTATGGATAATTTTTGAAAAAATTATGGAACGATGGTATTTGGTTAAATGTCTCTTTGGAGCATGTTACATTGGATTCTTTGAAAAGGTGCGATGGATATTAATTAAAATGTGTCAAATAATAACTGGAATTTGAATTTTGTTAGCCACATCAACAAAACAGCATGCTGGTTTGGATTCTTCCGACACTAGCTTTTAGAAACAAAATCTAGGGTTTTACAAATTTTGGTGATGTCAAATCTAGTTCGACTGTACCTACTATACAGTATTATATACTCGTACACTGAAAAATGAAGAATTTTAAAATAAGACAGCGGTTTATTAAACGCTTCCCTAGGTGGGAAAGAGCTAAGGTTGATATGAATATCTTACCATAAAATTACATTGTGTGATACTGAAAGTAGAATAGGAAATTGCAATATTATACGTGAATAAATTTTACATGACATTTTTTGAAGGTAGAACAAATAGAAACATATAGAGAAGTTCTAAGGTTGGCAAGGTGGTTTATGTGAGATAATATGTATTTGTTTTATTAAAAAGAAGACCGGCAGAGGAAAAAAATAAGAAGAAAGCACTGCTTCAGTAAAAGATATATTTTCCAGCCTAATCTGTATGCAAAGACTTTGACACGTTGCAGATGATTTTTTATAAATTTGAATTTTAGGTTGATTGCTAGAGAACATTATATGTACATTGTACGTATTGTATATCCTCACTAGTAGGTACATTTTATTTTACTTTTCAGTTTAGTTAAATACTAAATAATAAACAGCACAGATTTGTTCTTGTTCGTTATCTGGAGAATATTTAAAGCCTAGTAGTGATTTTTTGCGCAAAAAAAATTTAACTGTTTACGAACCCGAAGTGAAACAAAAATTATTCATTGTCACTACCATTGTTTTGTGCAAAAAAGAACTGGAGCTTAACAGATACATGGTTTTTTTATTGCAAAATTATTAATTTTTCTCACTACATAAAGAAAAAAATGCGGATCTATTTCAGATGAGCTGCAGTGTAAGAAAAATCATTGAAAATAATCGATTTTTGAACTGCATATACATAGGTATCTATATGAAACATGACGTCTGAATAGCAATTGCTCATTCGGTTTAACAAAAAATCTGTTTTAAAAACAAGCATTTCAAACCGAATGTGGGTGTTTTTGTGTATAACCAATATTTATTGCTTCTTTATTGCAAATTTTTATTTAAAAAAAGAAATATATACGAGTACATACATAACTTCAAAGCAATAATAAAGAATAAATTAGTTAATTTTGATGAACAAATACAAAAAATATAAAGAAGCAGAACGTATTTTTTATGTGCAAATACATTTACATATTTATATTGCTTTCCTGTTCAAATAAAACACAACTTAAAGTTGATACATTATTTTTGGAAGTAAAATATATTTTTACAGTTACTAATACCGCCCAACGCAGCGGTCGAAACTCGACCATTTAACCCAATATTTAAACGTTCTTCAAATCGACTCGAATTTAGTTTTTGAATGATGTAATTTTCAAAAAAAAAACTATAGTCGACAAGAGCGAAACATGTACCAAACCTGTAAATCAATGGCGTATAGTTAGGGTGACCATCATTCATTTTATAATGAAATGTTCATTATTTAAAGAAATTGTTCATTATGTATTATTTTATTTTCAAAACGATAAAAACATTCGCTACTCACTATAGGTTCAGTATTTTATTTTATTTTGTTCAAAAAAATACCAAAAATTGTACAAATACAAATAAACAACAATTCAAAATAATTTTGAAAGTCTAAAAACTCATTGAAAAAAAAAAATCTACCCAAATCCAAAACTGAATAATATGGCGGTAAATCTTTTGACGGAGTGTATTTATGTAAATACTTGCAATTTAATCTTAAATTTATTTATATGTAATGTAATTTATGCCCAGTGCTTCGTAAATTTGGATTTAAATACTCCTAGAGAAATATGAAATTAATGGGACTGGTTCACAGTAGAATTCAAATATTTGTTTGCGTTCACTTAAGTTCCGAGATCATTTCGTGCAAATTTGGTTTGAAACTATCTCATTTGGAAAAGTGAACTTGTATGGGAAATTAGATAATTTTGGAGTTAATTCAGAAATAATCAACGAAATTACTCAGAAAAATACCTTCATAAGATTAATCACAAAACCTAAATAATCTAAGTTCAATGCTTATATTTTTTTTTTCAAATAATCTTTCGTTTGATTTCACTTATCATATATTTCCAGAACCTATGGAAGTGGTATCACATAACCCACTGTAATAACACTGGCCTTAATTGTAAAGTTTGATCAAAATCACGATTTCGAATTTTTTATGACTGCAAAATTTTCCATACAAAAAACCTATTTGGATATATGTATAGTATAAATTGCGATTAATATTAAACAGGGTGAACCGTATATCACTTACTTTCTTGGGTCTTCGGACTTATGTATTATGTCTGTTTTCCCTTATACGGTTCCTGGAGACGCATTCCACCTCTCTATACAACTCTTTCCAAGTTGTACTGATTTGTCTCTCTTCTATAAATATCTAGTTCAACCCCACCATAAGTAGGGATTATACATATGTACATACTTCCAAGTATTGAAAATTTTCTACCATCTCTATGGTTGTCCCGAAATATCTACCAGAACAGATGAGAAAGTTCCAAAGCTGATTCTTTTTGTTTTAGCGTATTGATCTTTAGCCCAACGATTTCAGCTTCTCTCTCCACTCTTGAATTCAGTAGTATTGCAATTCTAATTATTTTTGTTTCCACTTATATTTAGATTAATATTCTTTTAACTTTTGATTAACAAAATATATATATGTACATATGTATGTAGTTTAATCAATTACAAAAGTTTTTGTTTTTTTTTTCAAAATTTGAAGTTTAAAAATTAATTTTTCTAAAATTATTAGCTAAAACAAATTGATTTAAAAACAAAAATACTAAGTTAATATTTTGCTTTAAGAAATCCAAAGCATTATATTGTACATGCTGCGATCTACGATGCACCCTGTATATCCGAATGGCAAGTAAGAATGCCGAGTGTCTATACCATTTCAAAGAAGTTAAAAGAAAGACATCAACAATAATAGTGCTAATAATTAGTAAATTGGCAATTACCAAACACCGGTGAATATTAAAATTTTATGAGAATAATATCGTGCCTTACTATATACATATAAATAGGTATAGTTTTTAAGTCAAGTAAAAAAGTTATTTAAACCTTGAGTTAGCTTCTAACTTTATCATTTGTAAATATTTCTCCTTATTAGAATGAAGTTGTCTTTATTTTTAGAAATTTGTGTAGGTTTGTAAAAATTTTTTTTTTAGAATAATTTTGTATTTTGAACTAATTAAAGCTTTTTTATCAGCAGGTTTTGTTATCCTTGCTATTGGAGTAAGTTTGGCAGCTGCTTTTCCGCAAGACGAAAAGTACGCCAAGATGTTTCTCAAAGAATAATTTTTTTTTTCTTTAAAAAATTATAATTAAAATTAATAACAAATAAACCACACCCACATACTAACCAAAAATCACGTGACTATTATGAACAATTTGGTTTTTTCTTTAGAATGAGTACATTAACTTACAAAGTTATGTACGTCTATGAATGCTTTCACAGCTCTTCCAGAGCTGGTCTTAAAGCTAGTAGCTTACAGTAGTAGCTCTCGATGCGCTTAAGAGCATCTAACGAGCTACTACTTTGAGTTTGAGAGCAGGAAACCGCACTTTCATGTAAAAGAAGATGCCCTGAGAACCCAATTCAAAAGGCAATGGCACACAACGCTCCAACAATATCGCGGAAAAAATGCAGGCAGAAAAACTTCTTGAAGAAGCAAATGCAACGACACTTACATTTAGTTGGCCTCAAGCATGGAAAAATCCGAAACCGGAACCGGCGCACGCCACAACTGGATTCTTAGTGTGAAGCAGTAAAGTGGGAGAGTTGTGGTCCAAGTCTTCTAGAAAAAGTAGATTTTTTGTAGTCACGACCCCACAGCGACGTTTGAAACCAACTAATAGTTTTTTTTTTCTCATAGTTCAAAAATAGAAATCTGAACAGAGTCTGAACATTCCGAGCTTACTCTGAACATTTTCTGATATGAACGTGTTATGTTTTGAATGCTCTGATTAATTTTTGGAAATATATTTCATAAGATATCACCTTTAACATGTATCATTTCACTGTTCCCATTCTAATGTTCAGCTTTTCAAATCAGTTTATTCTGAGCTCTTAGTTAATATGTGCATAAGATTTGAGCAAGTTGTATACCATACTATTAAGTAATATATCGATATCTTAGAGCAGAAGTACTGTCCATTTTTAGGAAATAGTGGGATAAATAAATGAATAATAATATTATAATATTAGTAGAGTTATGTACGCACAGTAACGTAGTTCTGAGTTTTCCAAAAAATGGACATGGAACATGGAACACGGAACTTTTGTGCATGGAACATGGGACTTTTATTTTGTTCGACATGGCTTTAACGGGTTTGGTTCTAGAAATGAGTGCCTATCTAACAACAGGTTCCATTTTATCATCTTTTACCCTAGTATTTGTCAAAAATATAATGGAAGTTGACCAAACATCTCGGCACATAAGGGTGTCCGATATTTCTCAATCTACTCGTCCAAATAATCGGCTAGCTCATCGAATAGCATACTACAGAACGTTTAACACTCTGTTTAACTGAAAAACAACGGTTTTCTGAAAAAAGAAAGCGAACTGCACACAATGTATATGTAAAAAAGGTCTCGGTCAAATTGGATGAAATTTAGTATGCCGTTGACTTCTGATAAAAAGTGGGTTTGAAAAATCAACCGTTTTCCATGTTACAGACAGCAGCGATCTTAGCCAATTCAGGTCATAATGGCTCAAAACTGAAATAGATATATTTTGCAATAAAAACAGTAACTTTTGTTAAATGTTTATTGAACAAATTATATGACTTAGAAAAGTTGCTAATTAACATTATATGACTACAACAATCAAAAAACAAAATCGTATGTGTGATCCCAAATTTCATCTACAAAAATATTTTATTTAAGAACATTGATACACATACTAATTTGTTAAATAATATTTGTGTTTGTTTACTTATTTATTGAAATTTTCCTTTTTTTGTGATCTCTTGATTCAGAAACACTCATTCTAATCTGTTCGATTAGCCATTGGACTCCTTCTTCTAAGCCTTCACCAGTTATTGCATTGCTTGAGCTTATGTGCCATGGTTTATCTTCAATGTTTTCTAGTCCTAACGCTGTACATTGGGTTTAATAGTTAACATAGTCTTATTAAAATAATATTCATACTTCTTTACCAGCAGCAATTTTTACACTTGAAAGAGCATCTGTACAGTCCATTTTGTTTCCATAGAACAGTAACGGCACTCGACGGTTTGCCAAATCTGGATGTTGTAACAAGAGTTCCAGTTCATCCTTGACAACAACTTAAAATAAAATCAAAGTTAATCTATATATACATATCTCAAAGTAGAAAAGTAAAATGTGCTATAAATTTAAAGACCTCTTTTACACAAAACAGTAATCAAAATACATTTTTTGATGCTTAAGAAGTGGAAACAGTGTGACTATTATTATTAGTATAAAAAAAAAGTACCATGTTTTTCATATAGAAAGGGTTCACAGTTCGATAAACAAAATTTAAACGTCAAACATATTTTTTGCGCAAAAATTACTCCCATAAGAAATGCATGTAACTTTTTTTCGTTGAGGAACTGAATTCTATTATCTTTGATACTAGGCTTAAAGATTATTATGAAAAGCTATGTAGTTCTCTATCAATATCTTACGACAAGCTTATGTACTTACACAAGCCGGCACTCTAAAATAAACTATATAATAACAACTTTGAAATTGAACCGCTTTCATATTTGGAGACCCCAAGTTATTTTAGAAACAGCAACCACACATTTTGATGAAAAGTTTGAAATATTGGTAGCTATTATCCCTTTAAAAGTAATAAATGGAAATTATATCTTAACTTACCTAATCTCATGCGATCACTAGAATCAATAACATAAACGATTCCTTGACAGCTTTTAAAGTGATACTCCCATAGATTTCTATATCTACTTGAACCCGACATATCAAACGCTGTGAAGCCAATACCCTGATCTGAAAAAAAAAATCAAAAAAATGCATAGATAATTTAACAACTATTTACATAAATACATTTTTGCTTCTATAAGTGCTAACAATTTTTATTTGCATCAAATATGTATAAGGATTTGGAATCGATTAATTCCAACTCAATTTAGTTTTAAAAACAAACTTTTTGAATTAAACACGATTTCATCCTGAAGATGTTATATTATTTCCGAAGCATGTCGAAAGTTATACTATAACAGCCGCGTTTTATTATCTGCGAATCTATATGGATCTTGATTATCTTTTAACATGCAATAAAAAAACAACATGGGATCTTCCGTTCTATCTAAATCTATTTCTTAGATCCGAAATTTAGTTTTCGTTGTGAAAATCTTGTTTTGAATTGGTTGCTTGAATTTTTTTAACTCTGATTCTCTTAAGCTTAGGAGCACTCATAAGTGAATATCGTCCTATGATAGATCTTAAATTAAAATTGCTTTCCACTAGAATTATCTTTACAATTTTACATTGTAATTGTAATAAATAAATAAATAAAAAATTGTTTTACAATCCCATCATAGAGAAAATACTTACTTAAATACTCATACTTAAGTATTTTCTCTATGATTCCCATTTTGCTCACTCTGAAATTGTTCAACAGTGAATCCAACTGTTGGAACTGATATAGATGTTCTTTCATCAGAAGTCCTGAAATTGTTTATTATCGTCGATTTTCCACTGTTATTTAGTCCTACCACCAAAATAGTCATTTGTTCTTTCTTCAGTTTAAGAATTTCTGCCAACTTATTAAAAATTCCCATTTGGTTATATATTTAATATCTGTAGTTGCTTTAACATTGCATGAAAGAAAAAGAATTCTTTGTTATAACAAAATATTGTATTCTTCAAATTATTCAATTTGATAAATTTGATACTTTACGTACCTTTACTTATATTGACTCTTTATACATAGTATTTAAATTATTATATCAGACGTAGGTTTTAAATATACTATATATTATTATGACCAAGATAGGTAGTACCTACTTTTCAAAAATCTTTGAATGATTATTTGTCATGACAATAATAAATATAGGACTAGGTGGAGAAATAAATATTGTTTGGGTTAGGTTGCCATCGCTTCACTTTTGGTTGTAGTTATAAATGAGACAAATATAGTTTACCTATTACTACTTTTGATGTGAATAAAATGTAATATATGGATTTATACGCCAATCTGTAAGCGAGAGTATGATACCATAGGCGATTTCATGCCCTATTATTCAGTCATTTAATCCAGGGATTAAAAAATTGGGGAGAGTACGATACCTCAAACGATAAAATTTAATGACGAACTTCTGTAGAACAGTTATTTGAAAACACTATGGAAAGTGGGTCTATCTCCCAAAGTACCTACTTAAAATGGAAAAAAATAGTTAAAAAATAAAAGTAATAATTAAAAATTAAGCATTATACTCGTTTATTTTATATACCTATGTTTTTCAAGCCAACACTCTACTCTTTTAGCCTGTTTTTTAATGAATTTAAATCTTTGCATTCTTTTTGAAAAATCTAGTATGAAAGTCAAAATGTTGGCAAAAAATTGTAAAAAACTAATTTTAAAGTGAATTTTTCAAAATCTGTAAAAAAGCGCTATTTTAGTTCAGCTATTTTTTTTGTTTTTTTTTTGTTAATTGGATATTCTTTGTATATGAAAAACATGGCGAGTGTCTTTTAATGTTCCCCGACCCTTGTGGTGGAGCTGCATAATTTTAGGTGTAGTACTATAGTCTTAGAGTATATATAATATGGAGTGCTTGTTCCTATATCAAATACATTGTAACGCCAGAAGCACAGATAGGGGGCGCTAGTATCTACTTTCTTACAGTTTCGGGAAGCACCAGCGCGGACCTGTCGAACTTCAATCATAGTTTTTTTTGTATTTTTTTGAAGAGGGATGGAAATTAAAAAAAATTTAATTTAATTTAATTAAATTCTGGAGAGGGATAACCACTAATCAGTGGGGATAACGCACTCTTATTCGAGGTCCGCGCTTTTGCTTCCCGAAATTAGTCAAACTAGCTCCCCCTATAAAAGCTTCATGTTTGAAATTGAACAAGCACTCCATGTTATATATGCTCTAAGACTATAGTACTCTCAAGAGCACGTTCCACACAGCTGTGTTGTGTGGTCGTTTGAGGGCGCACAGAAACAGAAACTAGAAAATTAGTTAGGTGTGTAATCGCTTTGTATATGAAAACTATAGTACTATTATGGTGGAAGTCGAATGGGGCGACATCTAATTTACCTATGCAACCCTTACTCTTTTTTTTTTGCGGAGAGCTTATGGAGGTTTTAAATGATATTTATTATTATTTTTTGGATGCAATAATCCAAAAAATAGTCTACTCTTGCCCCTACCACCAATTTTCGACGCTTTAAGGCTCCCCAAATCGAATTTTACACCTCACATTTTGCAGCGCCACCACCAGGACCTCTGCAACCCTAAAAAAAACTCGCCATGATAGTACTATAGTTTTCATATACAAAGGTAATCGCTGGGGGGCCGACGTGTGGAATGTGTTCATGAGAGTACTCATGAGAGTACTACGCGATAGGTTTGGAACGTTGTGTGTATTTCGTGCAAGATGGTATTTTGACATTAAGGCTTCTTCGGATTTTCTTGCTTCTCGTTTTTGAAAACCTGCGCAATACAATACCTTCTATTATGTGTACTGTCGCAAAATGCAGTTCATTTTTTTCTACTACGAGCTATTTTGAAGTTTGGGAGAACTGACTATTTTAAGTTAAGTCTACGAACACACCATCTTACTTTTGTTTTATGAACTAAAATCAACAATCGTATTTTAAAATGCGAGGAAAGATAAAATATGGGCAAAAACTGAACACATTTTATTTATTATATATGTATACGCATACATACATGCATTCAGAAGAATATGCGTACATATTTTTTTCATTTTAGTACAATGAAAGTCAGTTTTTGTTCATAGCTTTAGTGCATTTACCTTTTTAAATTCAAAAAGTCTACTTTTTACTCGTGACAACTGTTCAGGGGTATCATAGTTCAAATAAAAGAAAATACAATGCTGCGGATCCGTTTTTTGGTAATTTTTTACTAAACTATACATAAAATACCACAAAAACATCATTATTATTGTTTTCGTTGTCGTCGCGACAGAATCGGGTCGGTTAGATTTTTTGGGTTGGGTGTTGGCAGCTCTATTTAGTAAAAAACACAATTCTACTTCAATTTTAGTACTATTGCCTGTCAATCCATTGAAATCCAATCCATTTTTTGACGGTTAGAAAAAAACAACTTAGTGAAAGAGTCAACCATTTTTAAGGATTGAACTCCAGTTTATCTTTTGTCTATGAATAACATAAACTCCAGGTTAGCTTAGAAGAAACAAAGAAACAACTTGTAAGACGACCATGAATATGTCCCAATGTCTTTAGGGCGGTGAGCTTCTCGATTCCTACACTGACCGTCATCGTTGTCCACTGAGGCGCTGACCATCATTAAACCACGGTCACCTACGCTAAACGCTTTCTTATAATCTTATCCCACATGTAAACGGTGTACAAGGCTGATCAATTTTTCTTTTGGTAAACGAACAGATTAAGAACAGGTAAGATTTTTTAAAAACATCTGACAACAACTGACAGCTTGGCATTAAAAAAAAACTACAGGTTCAACGACAGATCGAAATCAGTGGTATTTTTTGTGGAAAAATAACAAACATCTTTCTTTTAAAAAGCTTTATTAATCGGCAAAGTAATTTGATGTAATAAAAAAAAAATCTACCATGTATAATTTTTATTCACCTATATAAATCAAAAACTCGACTACACAAAGGCTTATCTATACATTGCCCATGTACAAAACAAGAAATGGATTTTTCAAGAAATTTTTGTTTAGCCAAAAAAGTGTGCAGAAATTAATTTGAAAATCGTTGAAAACAAGAAAATATAAATAATGTTAAGCAGCAAATTTTATTCAAAAACTAATACCACTCAATGGATTATCGACCGACAGTACGGTCGTATCGACAACTTTGTTCGTCAAAGTCTTCAAAGTGCATCTCACTTAATTAACCGCCTGGAATTAGAATCATCTCTTGAAGGGCATGATGGTTGCGTTAATTGCCTAGAATGGAGCACCGACGGAAAGATTCTGGCTTCGGGGTCAGATGACTTTCAAATTATACTCTGGGATGCCTTTCACAAGAAAAAGATTAAAACCATCAAAACTCCTCACACTGGCAACATGTTTTCGGTTAAGTTTCTACCAAAAAGTGGAAATTCTCTAATTGCTTCAGGAGCAGCTGATAAATCCATCTATGTCTTTGATATCAATCGGTCAAACGAGAAAATTTTGAGCTGCAATTGTCATCTGGCTAGAGTAAAGCGATTGGCCACAGCTCCAGATCATCCGTATAACTTTTGGTCTGTTGGTGAAGATGGATGTCTTTTCCAGTTCGATATAAGGGAGAATCATCGGTGTCGTTCCGAAGACAATGTAAGACTATTAAATTTGTCAGCAAGTATTAAAATCCTTGCAGAGGCTAAATGCATTGCTATTAATCCTCGAAGAACTGAACAAATAGCTTTGGGAGCTAATGATCCATATGCACGTATTTACGACCGACGTATGTTGTCAAGGACTTCAGTAAGTTCACCTCCCACAAACAATCAAGGTGAAGAAATTTGTGAAGTGCCTAAAGATTGTGTAACTTATTACAGCCCTGGTCATATACATCAAGCTACTCGGAGGTTTATTGACCACGATAGTCGTGCTATAACATATTTGACCTTCAATGATACTGGCAATGAGCTTCTTGTTAACATGGGTGGCGATCATATTTATTTGTATGATTTGCAAACGGCCCAGCAGCCTGTTTTCTTGAATTTACCTGAATACAAAACACCTGCAATAGACAACACTGAGTGTACAACAGCTTTACCGGTATCATCGGAAGCGGTTAAAAAGAAACTCCCAGAAAATATTGAAGTTTTCAAAAAGATGGGAAATGAATTCCTGGAAAACGAAAGGTATGTTCGCGCTATTGATCAATATTCTGAGGCGATTGCTATCTTTCCGGACTGTCCAGTGCTATATTTCAATCGGGCAATTGCCTATATGCGCCGTCTTTGGTATGGAGACGTGTATGCCGCCTTGAGAGATTGTCATCAGGCCCTCAAGCTCGATCCTTCTTATATAAAGGCACACTTTCGTCTGGCTCGTGCTTTATTAGACCTTGGTCGAGCTAAGGAAGCCAACGAATGCCTCAATGAACTTGTTAATCGTTTCCCAAACTATGCAAATAATCATGGTGTTATGATGCTTCGGAAAGACATTCTTGAAAATAAAGATGCCAAGAGAGAAGATTCCTTTGACTTGGGAGAACTACCTGTCATTGAATGGCGTTTAAGAAGCAAAGCGAAAGACTATCATAAGCGTTTTGTCGGTCATTGTAATACAACGACTGATATCAAGGAAGCAAACTATTTTGGTAGAGATGGTGAATTTATTGTAGCTGGTTCAGATGATGGCAATTTCTTTATATGGGATCGCAAAACTTGCAAAATACGCAGTGTCTATAAAGGTGATATGGCAATAGTTAATTGTGTGCAACCACATCCAGAAATCTGTGTGATGGCTACAAGTGGAATTGATCATGATATCAAGATCTGGAGTCCTCAGGGCGACGTTCCTGAGGAAAAACAGAACAGAGTAAAATATTTTGATAAAATTGTTGAATCTAATCAACACAGAATGAAGGCAGATCCATTTGATTTGAATACGCCAGGGACGTTTTGTCGAAGTAGCTAGTTTTCATATAAGGTAGATGAAGATGTCTTCTTTTTCACAACTGGATTATGATCATGCAACAGAATACCAACAGACACTTGTAAGCAATCGTAAAATGTTTTCGACCCTAAATATTTTGAATTTTTTTCTCTCATATATTTTTTCAGAGCTATTTTAGTAACATCCCGTTCAGGAGGAAAAATATATAAAATCCAGATGTTTCAGTGTGATAAACTATCTCAATACCTTGTGTTATATTTTTATATGTAAGATATTTCAGTTCTTCTATTAAAAATTAGTAAAAAAAATTCATTTGAATATTTTCATGCAGACCAGACTTTTGGAGATAAATTTAAATATTAAAGGAGTTATGTTTTGTTTCTTTAAATCAATTTTTTTTTATTCCACTATAATCTATAGTTATAATATATATAATTTCTAAAAGAAAATATTGTTTTTTTTTGTTTATTAAACAGAACGGTATTATCTTAGACTAATAATAAATACAGGACGTTTCATAAAGAGAAAAAGGAATCAGTTTATTAGAGATTGTCTCCATCATTCAACGTGTATGTTCCACAAGTGCTTTTGTTTTGGAAAGTGGACGGAACGCTATCTGCTATCCGATCCGATCGAATCATTCGATTCACGTGAATATTTCACTTAATTGTTTACTCTTTATTTTCAAAAGTAATATTTGTTTTTAAAATTCCTAAGAGAATCTTATTCTTAAAATTTATTTTGGATCGAAATTTATATGCTTTTTGGAACGTTTTTACCGTCGGATAGCGGAATACAAATATTGACGTGAACGTTTAACATAATAGGGCTGTAAACTCCATGCTAAATATTTCATCTTGGATATAATATTTTTGATTGAAAAAAGTACTGCTCGTAGGGATGGTTATAGAGTTATGAATCATATGATTTGTGGGACGTGGCGCCGAAGTCTTTTTCCCAATAGTGACAGTTTTTAGTAAAAACATGTATGTATTTGGAACAAAATTTAATTTTTTTGCCTGTGCGACTTCGGTTCAGTAGGACTGTGTCCGATCGGGACCTACAAAGACGAAGCAGAAAACCAGTTTTGTTTGTATCTTTTATTTCATACGAATGTTTAACTATCTACCAATTTTAATTTGAAATAAGGCCACGATTGAATGAACAAGGACCGCCCTTTTCAATCGGAGGCTTATTTCACCCGGCCTTATTTCCATTCCCGATAATTCCAACATCTCGCACAAATATGCTTTTATGTAGGAGTATATTCCCATATTCGTACAAAAAGCTCAAAAAAACCTTCGTTTTGACATTTCAAAACTAGTGAATAGGTTTTCTCCACAACTTCCTTCAAGGTAAAAGAGAAATCTTGATCATTCTGCTGCTAAAACTTCAATTCTCCACTCGAGCGATGCTAGGTCCAATCGCCAAATTTAAAATTGATATAATAACAGAAATTCTTAAACTTTAGCTGAACTCATTGTATCTTACCTTAATATTTGTTATATATATTTATATTTATGTTATCAGTTTCGAAAACGTTAGCAGGTTCCAGATATAAACTCCATCCCATTGAGAATTTATGTATACTCCACACAGTTCTCCAACAAACAAACATAAAACATTAAAAAACATTTTTTTTTTATTTTATTGCAAACATTTTATCTTAGTCCTTAGGGCTCTAATATACAATAATTGTCTCTCTTTTATTTAATTATTTTTTTTACATTTAATTATGCCTTTCACAAATACAAATTTAAGTTTTATTATTTTTTTTGTATTCTCTATTATTTCAAATATATAATATACATGTATCATTTATCACTTAGGTTTTCATGTCGGTTTTGTCTTTGTAATACATACATCTCTATTAGTTAAAATATTTTCCTTCGAAAACATCTCTTTTTTTTCTTCCTTAAATTTCTTACAAAAAAATAGGTAAATCCAACGGCTTATAAATTGTTTTCTTTAATGAGTTTTTCCCTTGTCTATTTATTGTTTACTATACAATCAAGAAAACTGCAAAAGTAACAATTTATAATTTTGATGTATAAAAAAAATAATATACATAAATAATTTCCAGAAACCGACGAGTACTTCTTCCCAGTCTATACAAACCCATTTTTTTGAAGGGCTAAAATTTCATGATATTTGAGATATTATCCCTAATTATTAAATGTGTTATTATCAGGTACGTAACTAAAGATTTCCAAGAAATATATATGAAAATTTTGGGAACCTATCCGATTGATTGCACTATCTACAATAATTACATTACATAGCCCTTGTGTATGTTTTTCATAGCAATATGAGAAGCTTTGACGACCGATAAGTGCAATTTTTCAGTGTGTTTATTTGTATCCAGGATACTAGATACATACATCGCAAAACCGTGAAGTTTAGTTCTAAGCACAAAAATAAATGTTCATTTTGATAGTTAGACGCTACTTTATTATTATTTCTGTCCAGGTTTGGTCCAGTATATACGATAATGATGAGCTTACCGTTTACCAAGGGCTCATAAGTTTATGAGGCTAATAACTTAAAAA
This sequence comes from Syrphus vitripennis, assembly GCA_958431115.1. Lineage (NCBI taxonomy): Eukaryota > Metazoa > Arthropoda > Insecta > Diptera > Syrphidae > Syrphus > Syrphus vitripennis. The sequence continues at coordinate 114,009,530 of OY288108.1, forward strand.
ACTCCTCCCTCTTAGGTCACGGAAAAAGATAATGAGGGAGGATTTGTTGAGTTAAATAGTCTTTTAAACTTACGAGCGCTCTTAAACTAATGAGCTCTGGGTAATTTTGAACGCGATCTTGTGGAACTATTTGATTCCTTCTGGCGGATACAAGAATACAAATTTTCACGTGAAAAATTTGCAGAATATCCCAATAAGTTTTCTTTTCGTGAAACATTATAATTATAATGACAGCAGCAGTATGCTTTGTCTTTTTTCTTTAAACTACAAACAGAACAGTAAGAATCAAAACTATTTCTATGAAACGTGAACCCGAAATAGAACAGGATCTTATGCTATAACTGTAAAGCAGTTAACAGGTATGTTAAAATTAAAAACGTCTAATGAGTCAGTATTAATTATGGTGGTAATTTATGAAAAAAGATGAATTAGTACTGATATTGGAAAACTTGGTATAAAAGTTGTCAAATTTCTTCATATGATGCATCTATCAGATAATTTTCTTCCTTTACAGAGTTATCAAATATTCAGGCGATCAAAAACATTTTATTTCGTGCAACCTACGTGGTGGGCTGTTGCGATAACTATAGCAAATAGGTGACCATAGAACGACACACTTTTTACAATATAAATACGAGTATGTGGGTTGCAAACACTTAAATCGTACATAAAAAAATTTTTGTTTTATTGAAAAACAATATTTTAAGAGCGAAATGTTTTCGAAAGATTTTTTGAAAGCAATTGAGATGAAGAAGAAAGTGTAGTAGTGCAACTCATCCACTGGATGCGAACGAAATGTCTGACTGTAACACAGTTACACAGTAATATTTTGAATTGATTTCTTTGGGTACTTTGGATTTGCTTCCATTAATTGCACCAATTTTTAATATGTATTCGGTTGATTTCAACACTACTCTTGCATAATGAAACACTATCATATTATTTTTCCCGATTATTCTTTTCAAGAAAAATTAATAAACAAAAAATAAAAGGCAGATAAGATAACTAAAACGTATTTTGTTTATTATTCATAAAAAAAATGCAGTTTAAAAAAAAAATTGATAACTTTAAAAACAAACTATGTATATAATTTTTACGAGAAAATAATTTGATTTTGCGTTCTTAACCATGGAATTGTTACGTGTGACAGTGATAACATCTCAGAATCGTGAAACTGGTTAAATTATGTTAAATGTAACTTTCATGCCCGAGGTTATAGTCGGTTTCTGGGTCATCTTGACAAAAATATTAATTAAATTTATATGACAATTTCAAAATCCTATTACAATAAAGTTGTTGTAAAATAAAAGCTGCTATAATAAACTATTAATAAATATATATTATATTTTGCTTTTTTTTGATTCATTCATCTTTTGTTTCCTTTTTTTAAATATGAAGTAAATAAATATGGTACAAACAGTTTGAAACAAATAATTAAATAAAAATGTAAAAGAAAAAAATATTATATTCGTTTTCATGATTTGGGCATTAAGTTAATATTTTGTGTAATTTATCTTTTTTGTTGTAATGATATGAACACGAGAAAAGAAAAAAATAAACAATAAATATAAAGAGATACGAAAGTAATTAAACATCTAGAAAGGAGAGCAAATAATGTAGGTGTTGAGTTGATAGATTCATTGTTTTTTTTTTTTATTTAGATTTCTTTTATTACTCTCTTAGGTTTTAAGAGTTTTTTTTTAACAGAAAGGTAATACATATGTATTAAACTTACATTTAGAAAAAACGTGTATGGAGTAAAATGAAAGAAACCGACTGAACAAAAACAAATTCATTTGGACTTTTAATTAGAGAACTTATAGAAAAATATCGATTAAAAATTCCAAAATATGTATTTCATTTCCCATACGTCATCACGTTTTGAAATTTGCAAGAAATTATCTCGGAACTTAGATGAAACCATTCTAACAAATATAAATTTGGATGCAATTGAGAATCAGCTTCATAATTTTCAAGAGCCTTACAAAGCCTTTGTCTAGAATAAAAAGATATAACAACAAAAAAAAGGGATTAATGGCCAAATTAAATTCAAAACGAAATTAGCATATTTGTAATGAAAATAATAACCATAATAGACGGAGCCTCATAAAAATTCTCCGTACTATTTCCTTTCTTAAGACCACTTACGCTGACTTCGACGTTTACAGTTCTACTTTTAAATTGGACTATCAAATTTTTCAGGTGGCAAGACGCTTGGTACGAAAAGTTATAAAATTAAAATGAAAATCATGAAGCCTTTCAACGATAACAGGGGTGGAAACGAGTAAGGCGATAGTTGACTGTACATAACTGTTTTGATAGTCGATTTTCAAAGCGACACCTAAATAGCTGTCACTAACAAACCATAGCAAAAAAAGTGCTCCACGATTTTTTTCATGTTTTTTCATGAATTTGAAGACCAAATCTTGAATTTTTTTAGCTATGTTGAGCTATCGTTTATAAAAACCGGTGAAAAAATTGTGGGAATTAAGATTTTATTAAATATTTTAGCGTAAATGTCAGACCATTATTCAATTTTCAAACGGGGATATTTCCAAAACCTAACGAGATACAAAAATTCAGATTTGACTTAAACTCATATTTTTTTTTATTATTTCAAAACTATGTACGCTAAGGCCAATGCAGGATTAAAAGAAACCAGTTTGAACAAAAACATGTAGAAATTTTAAATACAAGAGGAAATTTTTTGCCAAAGAATATGGCCAAACCATGTTCAATTAACTTGGTTTAAGGAACTGAACATTTTATTCAAATATAATCAAATAAAGTTTTTGACAACGCACAAAATGTTGGGGACCTGTTTAAGGAACATGCTCAAGAAGAACCTTAAAAAATATCGCCACTTTCGCAATTCCAGACCGACTTTAATTCATTCTGACAATGGCTTTGTATAACAGAAAATAGTTCCATTCAAATCCAAAAGTGAAACACTTCGAAAATCTAATAGAAAATGAAATTAGAAACTAATCAATCTTCTAAACTAATCTTTCTGGTTACATGGCGATTCACAATTTCTACATTAATTAAAAAAATACGAGTATCAACAAAAAACGAATTTAAATGAAATAACGGAAAATAAAACAATGGACTCGTTAAAGAAATAATTTTTAATATTGTTAAAAACGGTTACAGGGATCGTGATGATAGTTTTGTAATTTCAACATTGGCTATGTTATGATAAAATCGGTAACTCGCTTTCTCTCTAATCTATATATGCGGAAGCTAAGAAGCTTTTCAAAAAATTAATTGTACAGTAATTGCAAAAGCGATATTTTTTTTTCTTTCCAGAATTAAGCTGCTTATGAATTCAATTAAAATGGAATATTAAAAAGTCTTGTCAATTTTTCAGAAGAAATATCGAACATTTCATGAAAAAAGAAATGTTCCTTTTTTAAATTATAGATAAAAATATTGAATTGAACAAACTGAAAAGAAATGCTTAACATTTTATGTATATACATCAGAGTAAGTTGGTAAAGATGATGAAATTAACCAAGGTAAGTTTTACTAAAGATCATTAAAACAGTACATCTTTGACTATTTTCCTGTTCCTAAATTTTAGGCCAATATTAATTAATTTTACAAGTATTTTTAATACATATTGAACCTAAAACTCACGTTGGGTTTAAGAATTGGGGATAGTTTGTGGAAAGTTGATGTTTTTAGTCCATGATTATTCCAACTAGTATATTTTCAATTTTATTCACTCTTCAACATTTTAAGCGAGGAATCCGACGTTTAAGTTATAAATCATGGAAAAAGCTAATTGGTCAAATTCGTATTATTATAGCTACTTAATCAGATGTTTTGATAGTTTCAAGAGAAACATAACCGTATGTGAAGGAACAGGCTTTTAGTCTTTTCGAAGCACCATTAAAAGAAACAGGTCAATATGGATTTCAAGTACTTCTGATGAGTTTTAAAGAATCGTTAATTTTCTAAAATATTTTAATTAAATTTAAATAAAAAAATACTTAATAGGATATGATAAAACCTACATAAGTAAAAGAAAAAGTCATTTCGTTTGTATTCTTACTTAGTTTAATTCTTTTCTTAAATATTTTACATTTTGTATAAAAAAAATAAGAAATATTACTTTGTTTATTATTATTAAGATTATTATTTGTTATTATAAACTAAACACCTCAATGACATTCCTATAAACCTGTTAATTTGATAAATACAGAAATAGTATTTCACAAATTTGTTGTTGTTTTTTTTTTTACAGTGGGCAAAAAGATTTAACATAATTCGCTGGTACAATGTGATTCAAATAACATTTATTTTGTTTTGAAATTAAAAAAAAAATCAAAGAATATTCAATCTTTATAGAGTGCATAATGCCCAATTTTCAATTGCTATTTTTCTGGATTCAAAATTTAAAAAACATAATAATTATGTAGGAAACATTTTTGGGATTATTATTGAATCATCTTTCTTTGAGAAACTATTTTATTTATTTTATTACCATATTTTACTTGACCAGTTTATGTTTCTAAAATCTGAATATTTCCATATTCTCAAAAATGTATACAAAAATTCAAAATTTCTTGTTTTTATCTTAAAATATTATATACATTTTAAAAGAGAAATTTTGTAAGTGTTCAGAAATATAAACTTATAAAATGTATGAATGGTTAGTTTAAATATCAACGTCAAAGAGAGAAAATAACAAATTTTGAAATTAAATACAAAATGAGTTTCGTGTATGAAGTGTGTCGGTTGAAACGAATTTAAAAAGAAACAATAAACGTGAATAAACGATATATTAAAGAAGGGCGGGACACTTAATTTATCATTACCATCAACCTTCCCGTTTAATAGACGAAGGTGTTTCAGCAAGTCCTTTCACTTTTAGTCGATCAGCTGTTTTTAAGAAGGCTGGGAGTTGTTCTTGTGAAACATTCACTTCACCTGCATACATAAACTCTAGAATCGCTTGAAGATGAATATATGAAACATCTTTTAAAATGATGATTGGATGTTTTGATGGGTTTTCCTTTAAAATCGAAGACTACAATATTAAAATTATAAAAAATAATTACTTTATCTGGACCTACCTCTAAAAGAGCTTTGAAATATGGACTACAAGCGGACAGAACCATTTTGTGAGCCTTACACGTTTGCCCTTCACATGCTAGTGTCACCTGAAAAATAAATTCAAATCATTTTAGTTTTATTAAGGTTAATGAAAATTCGTATCGTTTTTATAGAATTATACTATGTTTGTTTAGATAAACTCAATTTGACCGTGATTAAACGTCGACATATCTGATATAAGAAAATTTTGAAATTATGCAACGGATGCGACTTCCTGACAAAAAAGAAATATTTTTCTTTCATCACTAAATGATGGAGTACTTTACTTTCCTTTTGTCTTCACTAGTTTTAAAGAAAGTGCAATAAATCCTGTTCTAAAATTTTCCAGACAGATTCATTGTACATCAATTTTTATTGTATTTCAATCTTTTGGGAACATCTTCACTAAAAACATGTGCTATATATTTCTCACGTTTTCTATCAAAATGTAGTGTTCTGCTTGAGCAATTTGACGAAGCTTTGAGATGAATATAATCTGAGCGCTCCGATTAAACATAAAACTATTTTTCGTCTATTTCAAATAGTGCGCAATTGCTATTTACATTCATTTACTGCCTTATTTATAAACAAAAAATTGTTGTCAGCTCTTTTGTTCGGCTAGTAACACCATGAAATAACGTTTCATACTCAAATGGAGTTGTAGGCAATTGTCTTTAGTTTGAATCCGAAAAATTTATATTTCATGTTGTTCACAAGAGTGGACATAACTTTTGTGCATAAATTTGATATTGTTGTTTTTATTATTTTATTAATCCAGTTAAGAGCAATAAAAAAATCTCTGTCGCCATTATTTGTTTACCCAGAGGTAGGTAGGTATAAACAAAAATAAGAGGTCTACATTACACGACCTATTTTATATACCGACTAACCAACCACTAACCTACACCGATTCTTAATTTCTCTTTTCTGAGAAAATAGAAAAATTCTAACAAAACAAAATTAGTTAACAACTTTCACATCCACATCATCATCACCATTCTATCGTTTTTTTTTTTTTTTGTTTTGTCGCAATTTTACAGCTGTTTAAATTGTTGTAGAGTGATTCCAAATCGAAATAAGAAAATGTTCCTTGAACATTTTTCATCATAAAATTTCAGCGAATTTATTTCTGCACAGATTGAAAAATAAAAATTAATTAAATAGTTATAAATGTAGGTACTTACATCTGTAAAACTTTTTTCATCTCTTAGGTGCCTGAAGGATGTAACCATATTTGTCTGGAAGTCATTCCATTTTAAAAAGAACTGTTGATCGGCCATCATTAATAATGTTTAATATCCTTTGTGCGAAATATTTTCTTTTTTTGTTTTGGTAGAGAATTTTAATTTGTCTTCTGATGGAATTTCCTAGATTACTTTCTATTCTCCTGTTGATTTTTTAACTCTTTTTTTTTGTATGCTACCCTTTCTCACTATTTTTCGTACACTCTCCGGTTATTTTTCACACGCACCTTGATGTAAAAATAAAGAAAAAGCGATAAATTAAATCCACTAGTAGTGGCAGCAGGAGTAATAGCAAATAGAAGCGGCACGCGTAAATAGGTCAGTCTCTCTCCAAATGGCAAATACAATATTGTACTTCTCTGCGTTCTTGCTGCAACGATATTTTTTGTAATTTAAAACAACAATTAGGCGGAAGAAAATACAAATAAGTCAAGAATATTTTAAAACAAATTATTTTCATAAAAAAAAGAAAGCAGTCAGAGTGTTAAGAGCGAACAAAAATAAATAATTCACATTTTTTCTCAAGAGAATAAATGGAAATCAACAGGAAAAGTTGAAAGTACTTTTTCTTCACACGTATTTTATTCCTCAGCATTCATCACAAATACACAGTTCACATAGCAAAAGCAATCGTTGTTCGCAGCCGAACCGGGACGGAACCTTTCTATACCTCTCTGTCTTTCTTTCTTGGTTTCTTATTTTGATTTTTTTTCGCGCTTATTCAATTCCAATACAAATGATGCAGTTGTTTTTTCTCAATTTCCATTATAAAAACCTGTATATTTCGAAATTTCTTTTTTTTTTTTGTTTTTCTCCTACACTCAATTCCTTCTCTTTTATATATCTTTCTGCCTAACACACATACTCTATTCCGATTCCATTAGGTTCATTACGTAGAACATTGCAATTGCAACCCATCCAAATAAAAAAAAACTATAAAACCCACGAAAATAAAGAATTTAAAAGAAAAGAGAGCTAAGACGTAGAGAATAGATGTGATGGTTGTCGTTACCCGGTGGACAAGCAACATGGAATTGTGAAAAATTAAAAATCAAGAGAGCTGCCAGTATATCATTTTAATCGAATTATATTAAAGTTATGATTGATGCAGCTGAAATTCGCATTTAAGTTGATATCAAACGATTAATTATCTTATGCAACATTAATTTTTGTATTTTCGTTTTTCGTAGACTCGATAACCGTTAAACCAATTGAATTGAAACTTACAAGATCTGTTTCGAATATACATATGTACATACATAGTCTGGGAAGGGAAGGAAGGACTTTTATTAAAATTCGGTATCTTGCACTGCAATTTTTACAAAATTCTATTGAAAAAAATTGAAATTCTAAGTAGACTTGAAAATCTTTAGATTCATGCGGTATCACAATTTTTAGTTTGTGCATTTGTGGAAGTAGCTTTAATATTTCGCACATAAGGGAACAATTCGAACGAAATTGGTTAAGAGCTACAAATTGCGGTTTATAAAACTTACAGTAGGTAGGTATAATAATTTTCGAGAAAAAATTCGAAATTGTCAAAGTTGGCTATAATAAAAAATAGGAACTAAAATTAAGGTATCGAGAGATGGGTTGAAGTATCCCAAATGCAAATATTATAGGCTGTTACTTAATTTCGAAACTAAATAACAGAATCAAAAATTCATTATATTTATATGAGCGGTCAAAAGCTCATAAGAAATAAGGCTTAAATGAATTAAAATAACAAGTGTTTATGAACTGTTTTGAGTTTTCGAATATAATTTATTTTAATTAGTAAAAGTGTCGATACTTTATTAAATAATTCTCTTCACAGTCTTCCCTAAAGATTGTTTTCTTTATAATAAAAGTCCTAAAAAATTTAACTTTTTTAACTTATTATAAAAAAAGAGACGCTAGAGGAGTCAATGGAGACTTATCTCTATTCAAACGAAAATATCCACCATTTTACATCATAGTCCGTTTTTATTGTTAATTATGCTATTTGAAATCGAGATGAAATAAGTAGAAGATATTTATTAACATTCCCAAGGACATATTTCATTTTGAAAAATAAAAATTAGGCCTTGATCATTGTATATGAATTTAGATAGTACTCTCATGAACACGTTCCACACGTCGTCCCCCTGGCGATCACACAACTAACTAATTTTCTGGTTGCGGTTTCTGTGTATATACAAGTGCGCCCCCAGACGACCACACAACACAACTCCAAAATCATCGTGATGATAGTACTATAAGTTTTATATGCAATGGCCTTGATCCAGAAGTGAAAGAAGGCCTTAACGGAGTACGTTTAATTTTTATTAAAATTTGATTTCTTAATTCTTTGGTAATTAAATTTTTTTATAGATCAATGAAAATTTATTCAAGAGTTCCTGGAATATGTAGGTATAATTGTGACAAATGAAAATATGTAGTCCCATTATTTCATAATTTCAAATGTTATTTATGTAATTTCAATTTCATTTTCTTCTTCATAGGTTTCTTAATACCTTGAATAATTCATAATTGAAACTTTTAATAATTTAAATATTTTTTACCAAAAAAAAAAAAACGATTATAAAATTTCACAACTAATTCACCAACCCAAAAAAAGTGAATTAAAAATACTGACCGTATTAAAACAAATAAGCGATTGGAATTCACCATGCAAAACATGGGCATTAAATGCATGTTAAATTTTTAAACACGATTCGTGAAACCGGCTATTAATCAGTCAATGACACTTGTATTATGCTTATGTGTTTACTTGTGTTTCGTTTTGTTAATTACAACTTGTGTTTTATGATTGTTTTCAATATGTTGCTAACATATTAAAACGAAAAAACCAAAATATCCATTTCGCGGTGCACTTATTGAGTAAATAAAGCATATAATAATATACATAATACTTTCCGCACTATTTTACAATAATTAATTTTTTTGCACGTATGTAAATAATGTATGTATTTGCATAAAGTAAACCTTACACAAATGAAATGAAAAGTCCAGTCTGTTACAAATTAGTACACTGCATCTCCTATGCTTGCTTAGATTGATTGTATTAAAAACTAAACAGTTTTCAAAAATTCGTGTGAACTAAAAAGCTTCGAGGAAATCCTGTTCTCTAGAAATTTATAATAAGACTGTTTGTAAAATTGACCTGTTGAGTTTGATAAAAACCACTCCGTTGTAAAATATTCTCACATTTTTTTAGCTGGCATCCTTAATGCTTCTAAAATCATAGCAGCCAGCCAGTGTCCTAGAACCTCATATTTCATAATTCCTAATTAAAGTGTACAAGGTAACCCTGGTCACTACACCAGGCTGCAGCAGCACAGAATAAAAAAAAAAAAAAACGAGGGAAGGCGACATACAAAAGCACATACTCCCAAGTACCAATACCAAGAGGAAGAGGATTAGAAAAAGATTGGTTTGGGGGGAATCGTAGGTAATACATTTTATAATTCTGCTTCTGCCTTTCACTTTATGGTTACTTCTTTTTCCAAATTTCAACATCAAATTTTTGGTAAGATAATTTAAGTAATAATAATTTATCAGCATTTCAGCAAACGAAAAAAAAAAAACAAATTCAATTCTAACAAAGAGTCGTAGAAATTTTTAAAATAAAGAAAATAAAATTCTTGCAGGTAGTAGGTCATGGTATTTCCTTACCCCTTTAATACGATTTTTATTTTTCTTCACGTAATCCAACAAAGTTTTCACACTCAGAAAGTTCAATTTTATTTATTAAGTTTTGATTCACAAAATTATTAAACTAACATCGAATTTTATTTAATAAAATGTTTAAAACGACACGAAATTCTGTAGTCTGCGACCGTGTGCTGTGCTTCGGAAACAAAAAAAATTTGAGAAGAGAAGAATGAAGAATGCATAACAGAGAAAAGAAAATGAACGAGAACGAACGATCCACAAAAACTTGCCTTTTCTTTTTTTTTCTTTTGTATGAGTGAAAAGGAAAATGAGCGAAAGGCGAAAATGCATCATCTCATACCAAACTTTATTTTAACTCACACAAATGAACAAAAACGAACAGCAACAGCACTATAGCAGACTTTCAGACGGATCTATTTCCTTCAAATGGGTGAGATGCAAGATGTGCCTAAGAAAGAGGACAAAGCTAAGCACTAGCTTGTCAAAATGTTAACATACTGAAATATGTTTGACAAGCACGGTGTGATAAATGTATGAAGTTCAGCGTTCACACCTATCAAACATGTAGTCAAGCATCGCAGTAAAAATCTTACGATAAATAGGGTTTTTTCCCCAGACGCAGACGTTAGATTAAAAAAATTTTGACAGCTTTCTTGCTAGGAGACTAATCAAAATCAGGAAAAGTTGTGAAATTAAAATACTAAAATTGGAACATTTAAGTCTTCCCCAAACCAATGCAAAATAGCCGTGAGTCGACTAAAGAGCAAGCCTTAAATGCTCAAACAAAATAATGAATTAAAACTGCATGCATGCAAATGCATGGAACACATGCAACTGTGTAAACTAAACCTTCGTATATGAAAACTATAGTACTACCATGGCGAGTTTTTTTTAGGGTTGCCCGGATCCTGGTGGTGGCGCTGCAAAATGTGAGGTGTAAAATTCGATTTGGTGAGTCTTTAAGCGTCGAAAATTGGTGGTAGGAGCAAGAGGAGACTATTTTTTGGATAATTGCATCCAAAAAATATCAATGAATATCATTTAAAACCTCCATAAGCTCTCCGCAAAAAAAAAAGAGTAAGAGTTGCCGGCATACATTAGATGTCGCCCCATTCGACTTCCACCATGAGAGTACTATAGTTTTCATATACAAAGACTAAACTCACGGTGAAGTAAAGTAAAAGTGGTATACTGTGTTAATTAACTATCAGATTTAGTATGGAAGTTTATTTTACAAATTTGTTGTGTAAATGAAAATGATATATACAAAATATTATTATTATGTCCGCCCTTTTTCCTGTTCGTTCCAATTTAATGTTTAATTTTGCTGTAATATAAATGTATTTAATCAGTTTAACTTTTGAGCATATCTTTTATAAGAGTTAATCTTGGTTTGAAATTGTTTTCATTGTTTTATCTTGAAATCTCTAGAGCCAGGCTCTATCCATTTGGGATGACAAAAAAATTGAATCTGTGGCTTATTGATTGCTTTACATATTTTAATTGCTGTACTGAATGACACTTTTTTTCCTAATCCTTGATAGAAAGTATAGTATTTATACTTTTTTACAAATAAAATCCGTATTAGCTTTCGACTTTATTTTATTATCAATAAGAATACCTAAATATTTAAACTCATCAACACGATCTACATTCTCACCATCAATTTGCACAACGTTATGTTCGGGCATTATTAATGAACATATACCTACTTAGGTTTTTTATCTGCAATTTAAGCTTGTTTATTATGATACATTTACTTATTGATTTTAAGACAGTACATATTTATTTTTTCATAACATTCTCTAATATTTTTTCCCGGGTTAAGTAAGAGCATCATCCGCAAACAAACACAATTTACAATAGTTCACTGCCAAATTTAGAACACACATCGAGTATGTAGTAAGGAAGTCGAGTGGGGCGACATCTAAAGTGTGCCGGCACCCGTTACTCTTTTTTTTGCGGAGAGCTTAAGGAGGTTTTAATTGATATTTATTGATATTTTTTGGATGCAATAATCCAAAAAATCGTCTCCTCTTATCCCTTACAACCAATTTCCGACGCTTAAAGACACCCAAAATCGAATTTTACACCTTACATTTTGCAGCGCGAATTAAAAAAAACTCGCATGATAGTACAAAGCGTTGACTAATTACCCTATATAGTAACAGCTCCAATAGCAGCGGTGGGACCGGACTTTGTATATGCTTTGTATATGAAAACTATTTCATATACAAAGAGTTTTCATATACAAAGGTATATGAAAACTATAGTACTCTCATGGTGGAAGTCGAATGGGGCGACATCTAATGTATGTCGGCAACTCTTACTCTTTTTTTTGCGGAGAGCTTATGGAGGTTTTAAATGATATTTATTGATATTTTTTGGATGCAATTATCCAAAAAATAGTCTCCTCTTGCTCCTACCACCAATTTTCGACGCTTAAAGACTCACCAAATCGAATTTTACACCTCACATTTTGCAGCGCCACCACCAGGATCCGGGCAACCCTAAAAAAACTCGCCATGAGAGTACTATAGTTTTCATATACAAAGGACCGGATTAACAGCCCTACTATAAAAAACTGCAAACTTGGGAAATGTTGTTAATTAGTAAATGGTATTTTTTTGGCATTTTAAAAGGCTCTACCAGCCAAAACGTCCCACTGTAGGTGTCTACCCACTAAAGAAATATTGTTAAGTAGTTATTTGAAGATCATACAAAATTCGCTTTATTACTTTAATGTAATTGGGACCCTTTTTGGCACCTTTGAGGTTTCTGCCAGTGGAAACAGCTCCTCCCAGGTGTTTGCCAAGACGTATCAAAAATTCAGCTATGATAAAACAACATAATTGAGCATCATTCGTATGAACCTTTAAACGCCTAAACACCCCTAAATTCAAAATTCGTAATGTCCATTACTTCTTACGTACTATGCTACTTATTCAGAGACAAAAATTCAACTTTGATAAAATAACGTATGTACATACATGTGTCTGCCGGCCCTGGGATCTAACTATATGATTTTTTTTATTGCTTATTTTCATTGTTTCATTCCATTGTTTAATGTATTATGTATTTAAATAAGTTTTGTGTTTTTATCAGACCTATAGAAGAAAAGAGCACTCGTATAATACAGGTCAAAGTATCATGATGTATTTAATCATCGATCGTGGTCTTACTTCATGCGGAATTATTTCCGTTCTCTCCATTGTTTGCCTCTGTGGCGACAAATCTCGCTCCCTTCAGTATATTTTTTTACATTTAACATATATAATAGAAGAGATTGTCTAAGTACCCCTTTCAAGGGGCGAACACCAAGGGCGAACAATGGCTAAACAAACAATTATGAAAAAAAATGGCAACAGTTAGAAAATCAAGCATTACTTCTTAAAGCCAAAAACATACATACTTTCGTTTCTTCCTCAAATAAAAAGAAAGTTCATTTGTAACACCAATGCAGAATAAACAGAAAATTTCTTTGTAGTCGTCAAAATCAATTATTGTATTTTTATGCAAAATTTTGTGAACACAAAACGTGTAATTTTTCGGTTTCGATTCTGTGGCAAACCCTTAAGAAACCTGCAAGATCAACTTATTATAAGAGCAGTCGTTTCAGTTATAGGTGTTTCATAGATACCCGAATTAATCATTAATCACTTGAAACGAATAGCTGGGCTGAAATAGTTTTCAAATAACTAAAGAGCATCCTTCAACTATAAAAATTTCAATATTAATTTACTTCCAAAAATGGACTTACACCAAATTCGTCCTCCGCTGCGATATAGTGATTTGTTTGCAGGGGCCTCAAACGATATACATAAATCAACCGTTTTTTAATATCACTGGAAGTTATTTTGGATATTTTTTAAGTGCAATCAAATAGATAATCTTTTTCACATTATACACGTTTACACGAAAGCTTTTAATTGGGTTTACATAACTATTTACATGTGCTTTGATTTAACAGTAAGTTTAAAATGAGAAGAACCAATTTATCTTGTTACTTTGTTTTTTATAACCTTACTATATAACTATTTCCTTCCAAATGGGTCTGACCACACTTTCATGCCTAATTTAAAAAAAAAGAAAGAAAATAGAATGTAGTTAGATTTTTAATCATACAAAATTGTTTACCTCCAGGTTGAATTGCTTCTTGATTAATGCCGGCTCGCGTTTGTGCTTGAATTTTTTCTGTAAAATGAATTGGAAATTGTTTTTTTTTTTTTTTAGACTGAATGAAGTACTCACTATATTTGTCTGTATTAATCATTGGATCAATAATAATTGGGTAAATAGCTAATCCTATTCCGCCAACGATGGCTGAAATGAATGCCACAAATTTCCATCCTTTTAAAATAGTCATTTTTGAAAAACAAAACGCTTAGCTTTTTGTCTATTTATCGCGGCCTTTAACTCAAAACAAATTGCTTTTAACTTGATAATCCATTCAACACTTAAAACTTAAATATTAAATAATACGTAACCAGACCGTTTCTTCAGATGGGCTGTTTACCATGAATCGCTGTTTATCTTTCACTTTCTGACAGACCGGCTGTCATTAATTGCAGCCGAAGTAGAATAAAAAATACAGGGAAGTGCATAATTGGAGAAAAAAGTGAAGATATCAGGTTTTCTCCCCAAACGTCAGATAAAAAAAAATGTTGACGGCTATCTTGTTGGAAGAGTAGTAATCAAGAGGAGAGAAATGATAAAAAAAAAGTTGTGAATTTAAATGAAATAATAAAATTAGAAAATTTATTGCTAAAAAAAACAATAAATTTAAACTGTAGAATATTAAGAAAAAAATAATATAATTCTTAAAATATTCTTTATAAAAATATGTATAACGTCGGGTGATACATTTTTCTAAAAGTTGTACAAGTGGTGTGTAAAATTATAAGCTTTATTTAACTTGAAAGCAGTGCGTCTTGCTTTTAGTTTGTTTTTTGTTCGAAAGTTTTGAAAAGTTAATTAAACAAACATATAGAAAGAAATATAAATTTGAAAAATTAATACCATGGACAAGCTTAGGAAATGTACGAACGGCTTTGTATATGAAAACTATAGTACTATCATGGCGAGTTTTTTTTAGGGTTGCAGAGGTCCTGGTGGTGGCGCTACAAAATGTGAGGTGTAAAATTCGATTTGGGGAGTCTTTAAGCGTCGAAAATTGGTGGTAGGGGCAAGAGTAGACTATTTTTTTGGATTATTGCATCCAAAAAATATCATTTAAAACCTCCATAAGCTCTCTAAGAGTAAGGGTTGCATAGGTAAATTAGATGTCGCCCCATTCGACTTCCACCATGATAGTACTATAGTTTTCATATACAAAGCGAACGGTTGCATGTTTATCGGAATTTGTAGACAAGTTTTTTTTTTTAAAGTATTTGTCCCAAACAAACATTTTTCGAACGCTTTGGTTACTGCGCTAACTATACATATGTCCCAAATTTTTGAATAATTAAATAAAATAAGAATGAAATAAAAATTTGAAAAATTAAAACCATCGAATATATAATACTCAAATATTTTTCGAAATTCTTAGACAAATTTTTGTCCCAAAAAAATTGGGCAAACGATTTTCTATTGGGCGCTAAGTACATACCAATCCATGTCCTAAACTTTTGAATAATTAATTAGAAAAAGAATGATATTTTTTCGAAGTGGTTTTAATTCGAAAACCGTGAGTATAATTTTTTTTTAAAGTTATACAAAAAATTGCTCAACTCGAAAGTAGTTTCGCCAACTACATGCAAGCGTAATTAAAAAAAAAAATATTTTTCAAAAGAGACCTCCTGTTTCCCATTTTTTTAAATCTAAAAAAATAAATGTTTTTTTAATGCTCTTTGATACATGAATATTTTTTTTATTTTATTGCTTTTAAAGGTTAGCCCGAAGAAATAAACAATGTTTCCGTCCACTGTCGAAGTCTTTTTGGTATAGGTGCTGCAAGAAGATTTGGGGGTTGTGGTCCCAGTCAAGATTATCAAACAAACTCAATGCAGTAGAAAAGAAAGAAAGAAAATTAATACGGCTATGATGAAAATACTACGGGTCTGATAGTAATAAAAAAAAATATTTTTTTTATTAAAAGTTACATTTATTTGTTAAATGTTCTCGTTTTGGTTTGTTCAAATTTGAAAAATCAAAAATACTTTTATTTAATTCTAATTTTCTTGGCTTTTTGCAAATGTTTAATATTTGATTCATTATAATTACAAAGTTTTCTATATCTCTGATATTATTTTTTAATTTTAAGGATGAGTTTTTTGTTCATCATCTTGTTTAAACCATAAGATATCTACATAATATTTATTACATATTTTAATATGTAGCTTGAAGTTTTTTGGAATTTTATATTTTATTCTTACTAAAAAGATAAACAAAAACAATTATTAGAAAATATAGTGTGTACTAAATAAATTGTCTAAAAATCATTATTACATTTTGTATAATATAAAGTTTTTTAATAATATGTATATGACAATTTTAGACTTTTCGAAATGATTTTTTTTTTGTAGTAGGTTTACTTTCTGTCAGTTGTATCTCAATGTTGGAAAATATCACAAAAATTTATTTATATAAATACAAATGCATATAACGCGTATATGCTTTTTTTTTTATTGTATTTTAGTGACAATATATCTTGCCATTTATCAATAAAGAAAAGAATAACTTTATAATATGGTATGTTTGTTAACCTAGGAAAGACTCATAATTATTATATTTTTTAGCATTAAAAATTTTTCAATTCTTTTTATATTGCCGTTGAACATAAAATTATTTCTCTGCTAGACTTAGTTTCAGTGCTTCTTCGATCATTTCCTGTTCTCTTTGTAATTCAAGTTCATATTGGTGCTGATCTTGCTGACTGAGACGCAGAGCCATTGCTAAATCGGGATCCGTGTAGTTGAACCCACCATCATCGTCATCGAAAGCAGGGGAACCATTACCATGACCTTGGTAGATGGATTCTTGTAGAACTCTATTCATTTGCGCGTGGGAGGAAAAGGTTAAATGCGGGATATTAAATACAAGGGAGCATAGCGATACATTTATAATGATTTTTAAATGAATTAAAAGAAATGAGTTTATTGACTTAGCGAATTTAGTAACTACTTGAATATGTTTTTCATATAAGCGTAGTTGTTTTTAAGCTGTTGTTGTTGCTGTTGGTTTCGTGGTGAATGGGAATTTATTCTTAATTTACTAGGTTAGTGGAAAGTGGATATATGTGTTGGTTTGGTTGTAAAAAACAAGAAATTTTTGTTTAATGCTTAAGATTGCATGCTTCACATAAGAAATATAATAAATTTGCGATTCTTATAGATTGCATATCAAACACACAAACAAAACAATTGAAAAAGTTCCTTCACAATTCAACAAAGCATATTCTTGTCGGCATATGTACTAGGGGTATTCCATACAAACTTTTGTAATTCATTTACACCGTTTACCATTTTAGACTTTTACTGCGTTTACTTAACACAGTTACACGAATACTCCTATAATTTTTATGATTGTGACGAAAGAAATTTAAATAGTTTTCAACAGCGTTTCGCGCTTAAAATTAAGCGCCTATAAAGCGTTTCATCATAAACATTATTTTTATAATAAAAACTGCTATAAATTGACGTCTGTAGACCCTGTTGACAATTTGGATAGTAGAGACCCTTTGCTTCGGGTAGATATATTAATTTGCCGTTTTAGCAGCGAGTGATTCCTACTATTATTTTGTATAAGTAATAAAATAATAGTTAGTTAAAGCATTTGTTTTTCAACGCACAATACAAAAATTATAAAATTGCAATCTTCCAGAAAGACTTTTGGGAGAAAATATAATTAATTTGACAGTAAAGTTCAATCCAATATTTTAATTAAATTTCTGTGTCGTGATTATTTTAATTTTGGAAAGGGAGCTGCAATAGATGCCCAAATACTCCCTAAAATAATTTTAAATTGTTCAATTCTCGCCGCTCTTGCTGTATATTTTTCCATTTATAGCAGCTCTATCTTATAATGTTTTAAGCCAAGTATGGCGCATTATCACTCTTCGCGTGGCTTTAAATAAAAAATTGTGCCACAGATATCTTGAAGCAACAAACACATGCAATTATTTGGGTTAAAGATAAAAGTTATTAAGTTAAATTGTTCTTCATAAGAATTTTGTTGTTATTCCCAATTGCATATTAAATTTTAGTTCCTGCATTTCAGTGGAATTGTGATGAATTCATGACTTTTTTCATACCATTTTTTGACATGGTAACTTTAAACTAAGAACGTTGAACAAGAATCGCAGAAATAAAAAAAAAATACTACACTCTCCAAATACCTTTGCAACTGAGCTTCTTCATCTTGCATCAACGACGAAGTTGATGATCCACTCTGACCACGCAGAGCTTCCCATATATCCACTTTATCAGTCTCTTTCTCTGTATTTTCTACTAAGCTTTGCTCAATAGCATATTGTAAGAGATCGTCTTCATCTATAGTTAATTGACGTCGAACATCTGTATCTGTTAAATAAAATCATGAATAAACATAAATAGTAAAGTATTTTAAAGCACAAACCCCTATTTGTATAATGAACGGGTATATCGAAGCAACGATCATCGACAATACACGTTAATCGATCATCTTCATTTATCGTTTGAACATACTCGATTGGAGATGTCAGTGCAAAAACATTGCCAAATGTTATACATGCATTTAGTACGTGAAACAATGGAATTTCAATTTTCACTGGAAAACCAGATGGCAGTTGCATAGTAATAAAGTCTTTCAATTTGGACACATGTGGACTAGCCATGGTAGACATTAAATCTAAGATAGGTAAAACTTGTTCTTGCAACCGAATCGGGTACTCTTCACTGAGCCAGAGGTTCGCCTTAAATCTTTGAATCTGAAATTTTAACAATGATTCAAAAACAAGCATAGTATTTTCAAATACAATGGATAGTTAATTTAAAATGCCTTACCTTAGTACTTATTTTTTTTGGTCTACCAATATCACGGCCATTTAAATCAATTTCGGAAAAATATTCTTCAGGTGTTATAGCTTGTTTTGGTGTATTGCTGCCTGAACTAGTACTGGCTGTTTCTTCCTCAACACCATTTTCCGCAACAGTTTCTGTGTGTGGTGATGGTACCTTAAACAAATTTAATACAATCAATGTTTAATATTTCAAAACATAATTTAATTTATGGTATGTCAAAGGATTTTCAAAAATTAAATAACTTAAAACTGTCAATTCAGACTCACCCTTTCTCGATAGCCTACTAAATCTGGACTAGAGACATATTCATCTTCTGCTATGCCAAGAAAGCTATGCAGCGGTGTTCGTGATGTTTTACTCTACAAATAATAAAATTAATATTCCTGCAGGTTTTCACCATAGTAGTGAATTTAATTTTACTCTGATTTGATCCTCGTTAAGATGATCCATTCGGGTTTTTGTAATAAATTCAACATTACTAGCACCATAAACTTTGCAATTATAGCCGTTAACACTTTCTGTTTTTTCGCTACGCCAACCCCAAATCCCAGATTTATTTCGTTCAAAACTTATTTTATCCATGTCAATGTTGTTAGTCATCACAGGAGCATTGAGGCGTGCACGAACTGCTCCTATTGGTGGTGGTATACCAGCAATATCACCGACGTCACTATTCAACTGTTCCACAAGAACTTCGTGGGTATCATGATCGATTTCGATCATGGTTGCTGTTTCCTCTAATTTAATAGAAAATATTTTATATGTGTTTTATATGGTATGATCTTATGTTTTGTTCGTACTTAAGCCTTTAAAAATATATGATCGATTCCCTCGTTGCCATGTTGAATTATCAAAACCCAGAAGAGTAGTATCAATTCGGACATTAGCACCTCTTTTGTAAACCTTATATGTATCACTTGGACAGAGCTTTGCCATTAGTGGAACTGAAATATTATACAACTAAATTTAATTATGATTTCTTTTAAATCGCAAAAAAGTCGCAATCTTTTAATATTTATAACAAAAAATTATGAAAATTGAAAAATTAAATTATTTTATCTCTTAGTCGAAGTATAATCCGAAATGGATTATTTAAATTGTGATATGAATTTTTTTTTCGAACAGAAAGAACTTCTGAATTTTTTCTTACCCCATGATGTGAATTCCCACTTCATTTCGATATAAAAATCTGGAGCATCCAACAGATGCTGTAAAAGTTTAGGCACATGTGTGACCCTCTGGACATGTCGTTGAAGATCACGTACTTCAATGATTGCAGTCAAAATATCTTCGTCTCCACAACAAACAGCTTCCTGTACAACTGCAAATGAAAGTCGTTAGTCACGAAAACGAACAAAAATCAAAAAAGTTACTTACCTGACCAACCTTCGTGTTCGAAGTTTGCATTACATTTGGCAGATAGAAGACATTTAACACAAGGCAACGACGATAACTTAACGGCCAGCATTAAAGGTGTTCGACCTCTAGGGTCTAGCTTTTCTTTGTCGTTCTGAAAAAAATTTAATTTTAAAAACAATTATTATTAGAAAGGTAGGTTAGTCTTGAGACGCATAGTTGGTGCTAGATATTAAAGAAACTGAATCATTTTAAATAGTACGTTGTACGTTGGAAGAACTGTTTGCAAAAAATATTCAAGTAAAAAAGTTTTCAACTAGAATGTTCTAGAAGAATACCATCATAAAATATGAATTGTATTATTTATCAAAGCAATAATTACTCATTTTATATAAAAATTCTGACCCAAATGAGTTTGGTAGCAAATTAAAGGTGATGCTGAGCTCGTCATCTATGAAAAAAAATTCAACAATCGTTCATGGAAGATGCGGCAATTCCAAATAAGAATGTTTTTTTTTCGATATAACTGCTTATAAGCTATAGAATAGAAGTTTTCAAAAGAAACAAATTCGGGTAAAGGTTTCTATGATTGATTTTGTTTGTGTAGAACATAAGAATGCTTAAAACCAAAAATGACAAAAATTTCTTAGAAAAGGTCTATCCCAAAATAATTGAGACCATACAAACATAAAACGTGGCATATAGCGCTTATTGTTACTTCAACCACAAAAGGGGATCAATATTTTGTAGAAAATGATAATGGAATTCTATCGGTATGAAATTTGGTAAAGTAAGTACGAAAAAAGAGAAAGATAGTTTTTTAAATATTTTTTGTAGTAGCCCAACCTCACGGACTGCTGCCTCTTGCGAGAAATTGACAAATTTTTAAGAGCATCACTTATCTCCAAGTGATGCTTTTTACCATAGCTTTTCGGATTCGGCTTAAAATTGTAGTTATTTTGTTTATAACTAAAAATTATAACTTCATTATTATTCCTGTATAAAACAAAATCATTTTGGTCTAGCCTTTCACATCAAACGAAAGTAAGTCATGCCTTTTAGTTTAACATTAAAATATTTATTGATTTTGCAGCGCGTGCAAGCATCTCAAAATTAGCAATCAATGATGAAGAAACGAATAACTATAACTATAATCGACACCTTACCAAACAGCGGATTTGTTTAGCACATGATTCATCAAATTTGCAGAAGTTAGTTAAAAGGAGCATGCACTAAACTTTTCTGCACACGGTTTGCGTGAATACCCCTATTATTGTTTAAATAATAATATCAAGTACTTTTTGGCAATCGCTGGGTTTTGCATCTGACTTCAAGTTTCTAATGAATTTCACTTTTACTCATATATGTACATAATTAAACTAAGCTAATTATGAATCTACTTTTCGTCGACACTGTATGTTATTGGATAGGGTTAGGTTAAATAAGAAAAAATTCTTAGTCTCATCAAAAATCAAAAAAAAAAAAAAAAAATAAGCAGTTTAAACTATACGTAATAGTTGGTAGTAGTCTTAAATATATTTTAATTCAAAATATGCTATCGGAAAAAGGAACCAAATTTTTTTATCTGCACTATTTCTTGGTAAAAAAAATTAAACCAGTATTGAATTTTAAGATTACATTCATTTTTAATCCGAAAGACAATATATTGCAGTTTAATTCAGACAAACATCATGCAGACATTAAGTAAGTTTTATGATTCATAAGTAGGCAAAAATAAAAATAAATTTAAAAAACAATTCCTCGTTATCTTTTGAATGTACTACAATGTAATATTTTCAATGTCAAAGTTTTCAGCCTTATTCGATAAGCCTTTTTACTTAAAAAGCAAGAAAAAAGACACGGGTCCAGAAACGAAAGTGTTGTTTCATTAAAAACTAAAGTCTACCATTTTCTCCGTTTTTCTCTTGTTTCAAATACAAACCGGAATAGGTGTCAGTTAAATTTTTATCATGGATTCAGTCTTACAATCAGAATTAGAGAATCTTAAATCTATTCGGATAAGTTTATACTGCAAATTGTATTGTAGATCGTATAGGCATGAAACTGAATGTTTTAGTGGAAGAAAGAAAACATTGTCAAAAGAAATTCCTCGTCCCTAGACCAAAGTAAAGTTAAACCCAAATGGTTTTGAGTTTCGATGAGAAACCTTAATCTCAACTGAAGTAATAATACATCACAAATGTGGAAAGAATTAGGTTAACAAATAAATTGGGTGAATCAGCTGTGATGAAATCCCAACTGGTAAGTCGTTTGTAACAACAAATTGGTTTTATGAAATTCCAGCCAATTTTTATAACATTGGAGTTTTCGATGCGAGCTTATTCTAATAATTAAATATTAGAGCATTTTTTTTCATAACACTTGGGCAAACGAAATTTAAAATAAATAATATATTAATAGGGAGAATCAAAAATGAATACGTATTTTTATCTAGTCCTCACTCAGAAAAAAGAATGCTATTCGAAACGAGGAGATCCGAGCTCGAAATTTCATATCAACCCAGAACTCTCAAGCGATCGCAAATTTTAGTTTCAAACGATGAGTAATAAAAACAAATCAAGAAAAGGTCAAGGTATCGACAAAAACTGTTTAAAAACGGTATGAGCGTCTGCTTAATAATATTTTGCAGGCATGAGACAATAATGCTAATTAGTTGGTTGTTTGTTCCTATTTGTCTAATTAAATTAGAGTTTCCATTTGTGATGCTATGGCAAGTATTTTTTTTTTTTTTTTTTTGGAAGAAAAAAATTTAACTTAAAGTAGGTAATTTAATTTAATTAACATTGAATCGAGAATAAAACAAAATTACGTAGATTTTGTTACACATACTTTATCCGATTTTAGGGCAATCTGAAGTTCTTCGAAATCATTATTCCAGACTAGCCAATGCAGAGGATAATCCTTTTTTATGTTTTCCAAACTTTTCATTTTGTCACACCTCTCACGTTAAAATTGTATCTAGACGCAGGTTTGCAGGTTTTCACTCTCGATTTAGCAATGCACCGCAGTTATTTTTATGTTGTATGTATAACTCGTTTATTTTAATTTGTATTTATTATTGGAATAGATGTTTAAATAAGTAAATTATTTTTTAACTAAAAAAAAAATACAATTGTTCACCAAAAAAAATTTGAGGCTTTAGGGTGTATTTTGCTTCGCTGATATGTTTCGGTGATTTGATTGACGTTTGATTCATCTATGCAAAATACACCACAGACAGAAATAAATTTGGCAAATCGTTGTTGAAAATGAAAATGTGGCGCTAGTTACTGTTAGAGAAAGTACATTAAGGGCAAATTTATTCACAGTTACTTATGGGGTTTTCCATGGGTAATCCAGATTTCGATCAAAAAATTGATTTTTTTTCGTGGCCTATGGAATACAATTGGAATTGATTTTTGTTTTTTTTTTTAAATAGAATTTTCATCACATCAAAAAAATCACCGCTTGATTTTTTTCAGAAGAAGATGAAGTTGATGAACCTACCAATTCATTTAAAATTGCTTCCTTTTTTTGTAAAGTTTATTTGTTTAATAAATGAAAACTCAAACAAAACCAAAACTAAACAAAACCAAAACAAATTACGAATAAAAAGAAAAACTTGTATCTGTCAAGCTAACAGCGAAAGTTGTACATAATAGTATTAGTGCCAAGAGGGGTAAATCTGCCGAAAAATCCAGATCTGCAGATTTGATTTTAGATCAAAAATAAATCAATTTATTTTGCCCCATGGAACGCAAAAACAGGGGAAATCTGATTTTTGACTGATCTGGATCAAAAATAAATTGATTAATTTTACCCATGGAAAACCCCATTACTTTTCTCCAAAAGATGGAAGGAGTGAAGCACAAAAACATGTGCTATGATATCAGTGCGAAAAAGCTGTTTTAACTCTTTAAGTAATCTGAAATGATCAATTAAACATAATTTACCAAAAAAAAAAAAAACAAACACACGCAGGCAAATTTATCGCATATTTAGTTTTTCACTTTTACTCATTTTATTACTTTTAGGGAAGAGTATGTGAGTTTACTTAACCCTCAACTACATTACTTGTACCCTGTTTAGATTGAGTATGGACTGGTGAGTATGGTCGACAACAACTTTACATTTCACACGTTGAAACAACAACAACAAAAACGGACTCCTGAGTCTGGTTTTTATGTTTTCTTCATGCATCACGAAACCTCTCACCCCACACTTCTCTTGACTACAAACTGACGTGAGTCGTGACTCGAATCTTCCCAATCTAAACAGGGTCCATAGTAGTATAATAAGACTTTATATGAAATACAAATACAAAATACAAATAGTATAGATACCAGGGATAACAGTTAAAGTTAAATCATATTATAGATAGAGATTTGACGTTTTAGATCCGCGAATTGTCAAAAAAGTTTTGCATTACAAATAAGTTAATTTTGTTTGTCAGCTCATTATTGTTTTCTCTTTCTGTTTAATAGACAAATTTCAAATGTATGAGGCTTTTTTAAATGTTATGTTTGGCTGAATGCGTTCACCTAATTTCCGAGATAATTTCGTGCAAAATTGGTTGAAATTATTTAATTTGGAAATGTGAAATTTAAATGAAGTAATTAGGAAGTTAATTTTTAGTTAATTTTAATTTTCAACGAAAAAATCTCGTTTGGGCTAATGAAAACGCACTTTAAGGATGCTATTTTTTATTGCTTTGTGATTTAGTCACGATGTTGATGTTGTATAATGTATATTGAATAAAATGAAAAATAATAATTTTGATTTGATATGCTGTTGAGGCCAAAAAAGAAAGGGATTTTTTGGCCAAAAACAACTCAAGTCAATAAAATAAAGCTAGATCATGTTTTTTAAACCAAAACACCACACTTGGTTTACATAATATAATCAATATTGTGAAATAAACTTAATTATTTAAATTATTTTTATAAATTTTTACATACAATTTTTTATTTTTCATTTTATTGAATGCTACTTTTAATCCAAATGGGTATTTCTTGTTAGAAGGTTAGAGGTTTAAAAAAACACACCTTATAATTCCACAGACAGTTTCCGACTAGTAAGCGAACGCACTTCTTCATTTTCATT
Source organism: Syrphus vitripennis (assembly GCA_958431115.1). NCBI lineage: Eukaryota > Metazoa > Arthropoda > Insecta > Diptera > Syrphidae > Syrphus > Syrphus vitripennis. Next base: position 114,034,989 of record OY288108.1, read on the forward strand.
TAAAACTGTACACCTGTCAAAAATTCACATATTTGTTTGTGTGCGTGTAAGCAAAAGCAATTAAAAATTCCAACAAGTGAAAGAACGCGGCTGTAGGAATTTTAATCCTAATTTGTTTTTCATTTTTGTTTCAAGTAAATAGTATTTTAAAAAAGTTTTTAAAAATAATAATACAAACCCATTATAAGTGCCTTATGTAAAATACCTTCTTCGCCTCCAATAATATTTCTAATATTAAAAAATGTAGAAAACATCCAAGCCATAAAATTTTGTCAGCCTGAAACAAAAATACCTACATTTATGTACGTACTTCCCTCTGGTTGGAAACCTACTTTTGTGTTTGGTCGTCTTCTGCGTTCACCTTTTGTTTTGCTGTTTATTTTCTACTCCGCGACTGTCGTTATTGGTTACTCTTGTTCGGCTCTGGTACGAGACTTTACATCTTTTAAGAGACTTCGGTTGTCGCAGACGTTGTCGGTGGAGTCTTTAAGTGTACAAAAAAAAAAAACTATCTTCGACGAAATATTTTTCTACGAGCGTCAGCGTCGTGTTTTCGTTGTTATTATAAGAAACTCCCAGTTTAAATTAAACGTATTTAGTTGAATCTACATTTTAATTTTCGTACTCAATTCAGCCTTCAAAAAACAAGCACAGCGAACTGTGTGTTATTTGTATGTCACATAGTAAAGTTGGCGTAACCTCGCGTTGCACATTCCCCATCCCCATCGCTACTGTTTTAAGTCGAGTGCAGTGTCTTGTTTTGTCCAATCCATAGTTCCATAATATCTGCTGCAAGATAATGCCTTGCTGTGTAATGTTTTGCAAGAAAATAAAAAAATAAGAAAAATAAGTATAGGGAAATCGCTTGGAAAATGGCATTTTCCATTAATGTACATATATGTGAATTTCTCAGGTGAAATCAGCTGCCTTCCATTCTTGTTTATTTTTGTCTTGAAAGTAAAAAAAACCTGTTGTTAAAAAACAAAACGTATTTTTATTGATAAATTAGTATTTTGATGGAATATATAAAATATGTATAAATATAAATAAATCTGTGCTTTAAGTAGAAAAATAAACGGAATACCTATCTTGCATCACAAAAATGGAGACAGGTGCAGCAGCAAAATATTGGTTTTTGATTAAGCTTAAAGGAATCTCAAATCAGGTTTGTTGAAGAGTTTATTTAATAACTATTATTTATAACTATTATAATTTAAATAATATAAGGTTCCTACCTAGTATAACATTTTTGGAATGCTAGCTCTTTACAAGCATACTCAGTCCATCATAACATACAAAATGCACCTGCGTCTAGTTTTTTGATTATGAATTAAGCTTCCGGTAGAGAAAAAAAAAATCATCCGTTTGTAAATTGGTTTTAACAGGTTTATTTTTTAAATGAAGGAAATTTGTTTATTTAATGCATCAGACAGGTTTTTTTTTAATAAATTTTATTGAAGTAGCATTCTTATGATTTATGAAAGTTTTAAGGGACGCGTCTGGTATCTTAGTTATGTTTATTAGAATAAAAAGTGGAGTTTTTTGTTTGCGAAAAATAAAATTATAGGTATACGAACATATTATGTATGTATGTACATAATGTAGAAACGTACCTAGGTTAACCTTAAAGAATTGTTGATATAAAGAGGAGATATAATTACATTATATATGACGTAGGATATGAGTCATTCTGTATTGCATAGAAACAAAATGTTTGTTGTTTAAATATTATAGATTTTGCCAAAATTTGTGAAAATCTTTTAACTTCGAAAAGTATTGGTTTTGTGTTAGTAGCACTGTTTGATGTACGCCAAAAGTTTATCTAATTTATATCGAATACCGAACACTCCGGGGTTTAAAGAATGATCATTATGTACCTATTATGTATGAAAGGTAAAATGCGATTTTATTCAGAAAGAAAATCTCATATTAATGCATTTTTTTTTTTCAAGTAAATCTGTAAAAAATTAAAAGATTAAATCAAAAACAACGATTTTGCCTTTTTTGGAACGCTTATTTTCTGAAGTAGAAAAGTGTTCCTTATTTTCTAACACTGAAATTAAAGCGTCATAATAAAGCAATATTCAACAACATGTAGTTACATAATCGTAACATAATAAACATAAACCGTCTACCAGATGTTGTAGGATAGTATAGAACCAAATTTGTAAATTTCAAAAAAAAGATTCGAAGTGTCCCACTACACGTCACGACTGTCGATGGTATGCAGTGGGCTCGCCCATCCAGCTGCGATTCAATTGGATTCCCCACGCCACCTCAAACATGGAAAATTGCTCCTAGTTCCTCATGGTAGCTCTTTGACACTCATGGATAAATATGATGTTACAATCCAAGGCAAAAGAAAACCTTTATTTGAATTTGAATTGTTGTTAATGAATTTTATTCGACAAAATACAAATACGGTTTTATGAAATAAAATTTAAATTTAAATTTATTATTTAACAACAATCTAGTTCTCTTATAGAAAATAAACTGAAGAATTCAAATATTGAAGGTAATCTGTTTAAGGAGAGAAATTCTGAGCTGATTCGGCCGGCTCACTGGCTCACCGGCTCACAAAAAAAAAAAAAAAACACTATAGGTTTTCAATGTATTAAAATGTAATGATGATTTTAAGTTATTTATCTAGTAAGATTTAAAAATTACTCTAAGAAAAAATAAGCAAAACTAAAACATGAACAAAAATCAAATACAAAACAAGATCAAAACACGAACCATGACTGCCCACAGGTTTAGGACTCATCTTAGGTTGTCTTATATGCATAGGGTATCACAATGCATCTACGTCCAAAGCGTAACTATGAACTATGTACTTATTTATTTTTTATTCCCAATAGTTGACTGCAATGACACACATACATAGCTTGTAACATGGAAATGCATTGTGTTGTACTTTTTTTTCACAAAACCCACAACTGATTTAACAATTTAATTAGATACTAAAAAGAATCGAACGACGCATGTAACTCGACTTATGTCTTTTAGTGGGGAGTCCTTGCAATCAAGTGGGGTTTTGGCAACGATTATAAAAAAAATTAATTTTGAGGTGCAAAATATTTTCATGCAAAACCAATGATCGCCAAAACCGCACAAATTTTTTTCCTTCTCCACTAATATGGGAGAAAGAATAAACAAGGTCACAGTAGGCCTGTTCTCTTGTAAAAAAGTCATTGGTAATAACTGGGGATTTCAGCCCGCATTGCACACTGGCTATATATCTCGGTTATAAGGCCGATCCTTACATACGGAGTAGTGGTATGGTGGACAGCGTTGGATATAGCGACAAATCTAGATAAACTCAGCAAACTCCAACGAACAGCCTGCATGTGTTGGGAGGAGCACTTCGCTCCACTCCCTCCGCCTCACTTGATGTTCTGATCCATCTAATACCGTTGGACATTTTCAGCAAGCAAAGGGCTGCAAATAATGCCATACGGCTTCCAGCCTCCTTACTGTGGATCAATAATGAGATTGGTCAGTTCAAATTTCTGAACTCATTCAGAACAATAAACAGTAATATAGACTACACCATCCCCATCCTCATTTTAACAATCATAGCTTCAAAAGAGACTATCCCTTCCAGGTCTACTAAGGAGGATACATCATTTCTGAATGATGATACTGTTAACTTCTTTACAGACGGATCAAAAACAGATGAAGGGGTTGGTGGAGGCGTATACTACGATAGACTAAAGTTAGATCTCTCCTTTTGCCTAGCACATTATTAGAGCGTGTTCCAAGCTGAAATCCTGGCTCAAAGAAAACGTTATATCAATGACAAATCTACGCATCTTCTCAGATAGCCAAGCCGCGTTAAAATCTGTAGACGCTGTCTCTACTTATTCACTAACAGCCCTAAATTGTCGATCATCTCTTACGGAGATGGCAACACAGTTCAATATTTACCTTTGCTGGGTGCCGGACCATAGAGACATTCCAGCATATTGCAAAGCCGACGAACTTGCAAAAAGAGAGACAACTTTAGCTCTGCTGACTCACAAAGGTAGCGTGCCCTTGGCTACATGCACAATTTCACACTCATGCTAAAGTAAGATACCATAGAGAGAACAAACTACAGGTGAAATAACATCACCACCTTTATAGCGACAAAATTAATTTGGCCTACGCTTAGTGCCAGACGCTGTAATCAACTGATCTCTCTGAGTAGGTTGCATATTAACTACATTGTAGGTGTCCTGACTGGACACTGCTTAATAGGTAGTCATGCACATCGACTTGGATTTTTGTAGGAGTTGCAGGGATGGAGAGGAAGAAGAGACAGTCTTCTTTGCACTTGTTCCACCCTGTCACAAAGACGAAAACTCCATCTTGGAGACTTCTTCTACAATGATCCCAGCGCTCGAAGCTCAAGCTTGGTTCAATTTGATCTGATCTATGTGGTATCTTAACGGACCAAACTTTGGTCCAAGTGTGTTGGATTTTGCAACCAACAGTCACTTTAAAATAATATGGGAGAAACAGACCCACTTTACCATATTATTTTTTTGTCTTGGTCAAACTTACGCGGTTTTTCACACTCTATGCAGATCACCACGTAAAGACTATAACAAACAAAATGCGTGTACTTTTTGGCTGTCCTATGTGGTGCATGGATTTAGAGGTTGCTTTTTGGTGACGTTTCAATAATTTCAAAAAACAATATTTACTCGTTTACAAAATATTTAAAAAATAAATTTTGATTTTTTTTCCAAAATCTAAAAAATCATATTTTTGAAAATTTTGATACGCAATATTTTTTAAAAGGCCTCCTTCTTAAAAAAACAATACGTCAAACCGTTTACGAGAAACATAAAAAACTCCACCCAAATAATTAGAGCCATTTTTGAGATAAATATGTTTTGTGTTAATGGTTATATGACAGGTACCGTTATATTTGGAGCTAAAAAGCAATTTAGCTAAAAGCCTAAAGTTCCAAGTTTGAAGAAATTAGCTCAAGTAGTTTAGGCTGTAGATCGAGATACAGAAATACAGACCGACAGACATACAGGTAAAATTGCGTAGTATTCGATTTTTTGCACGGTTCCAAAACCCGCCCTATAGTACAAATTGTCAAAAATAAAAATTAATTGACTCTCAAAATCTCAGGTTATTTTTTATGTTTTTAGGATTTAGCAATTTTTCACACCCAAGTAATAATTTTTGAATTTTTTTTAGGATCACAATAATGAATATAGACATGTAATGATCTAAGTCTTCAAAATTAGCCAGTGTTAGAACAAATAGCATGGTAGCATCTAATTGAATTACCAAACTTACTGCCTAAACCAGGTCCAAACGTCTAAGTTATCTGTCACCCACTTCTTTCACTGTATCATTGCCACCCACAATAGTATTAATTTTCAAACACCGATACAAAATGTGTATTTAAGATAAAACAAATTTAAACTATAAGAGTATGCTTTCTATATTTGCCGTGATTTTTATATATTAATTTGTTGCTGTTTTTTAAATGTATTTTACAGGGATTCAACGGGAAAGTTTAAAAATAATCTAAAAAACGTGCCTTTAAATTTGAATAAAAATAATGACCACAACGACTCTTAAATCAAGTTACATATCTGAAGCCAAATGTCTATATTTTAGTGATTTCATTCCAATGCAGCACTGAAATATAAAAGTTAATTGTTTTATGTGCTTTGTATAATCTTATTTCAAATTAACTATACAAAATAAAAAAAAGTTCATAGCATAATATGAAACGAGTTAAAGAAGCAAAGCGAATATACAACAACATCAAAAGGCATTAAACAGCTTTGGAAATTCAGATTTACTAAGTGAAGCTCAATTTTTGTAGAGAAAAAAAAAACATCATAAAAAATAGAGGCTAAGTTAAAATATGGCAATTGAAAATGAAGGTAAAAACAAGGCACAAACTACAACATCGGCATCAATGGTGGCAGGGAAACTTAGTGTTGATAGTAATATATCAACTTCTTCGTCAAATTCTGCAAATTCATCTTCCTTTTCATCGCCACCACCACTTCTATCATCGAATGTGGTAATGATGGCGTCCAAACTGCAGCAGCAGCAGCCACTTCCACCACTCTTGCCTCCGCCTCATTTGCAGCCACCTCACCCAGTAACATCTTCATTATCTTCTGTTACTTTGACTACTACAAGTTGTGTGCCCGTTTGTTCAACAGGTGGTTTGACGACACCGGACTACCATCATCATTACCTTGGATCGGATCCTGATGCATCTATTAACGGAAATTGTATCAGCAGCGGAAAAGGCATTAATAATAATAATAACAACTGCTTTGTCAGCGGCAACAACGGAGCAATGGTGAATGTTGGAGTGTCTTCTGGATCTACGAACTCAGCGACATCCAATAAGTCAGAGACATCATCCTTAGCCAGTGTGAATGGTTCAATTAAGAAGACCGCTTCCTCTAATGCATTGATGAACTCTCGAGAGGATGTTACCTCAATTGGAGGAGCCTCATCGATAAACAGCCATCAATCGGCGAACAGTTCTTACCACAAAGGTACCAAAGGTAAGCAAAAAATTAAACAAAACGTTTAAAATGAAAATTAAATTTCACCACATTTAGAGCAATAGTCAGATAAGAGAACGGAAAAATCTGTTCCTGTTGTTATAGTATTTATCCATCTGACCACTTAACTGATGATTGAAAAATCTGTTTCTATTGTTGTAAATATTATTTTTGTACTATGTACATAATATATATGTATATTCCTGTATTAGCCGGTAAAATTTATAATTTTTTAGAAGTACATATTGATAAAAATTAGGGATCTGTTCTATTTATAAATTAGCCCGGACTTTTACAACATACCTACATATTTCTCCTACCAACATACACTACGGGTCAATAGAATCGGCTTACATTTTCAACAACAACAACATTATCATTTAATAGTTTTTAGTTTGGTTTTTTGTTTGGCATTTTAACATGAATAGAATGACGCCTGAACAACGCTTCATAATTGTGTTTTGTGGTTATTTTGAAAATCGTGGTTCTGTTAGAAATACGTATCTTGCACTACGTCCATTTTACGGTCAATATAATCGTCCATCAGATAAATAAATTCGATCAACTATGGACCCTACATTGCGTGCAAAAAAAGTCATAAAAAGAATAAACAATTTGATGAAAAAGTTACAATAGCTGTGCAGACTTCTCCGACTCAAAAGCAAGTTCAAGAAAATCTATTCTTTTCTTCCAAACTTTTCTTTTTCAAACTGTCCGACTACTGAACAGACCTATTTATAGCAAAAGCAAAAATAAACAGCGAAGCAACTGTAACGGATATAGCATACTTTTTAGTGTAATTTTATTTATTTAACTCAATTTTTCCAAATAATTATGAAAAACGGCAAATCTAAAAATTTTCACAGTTTTCTTTGCATGCTTTTACAGTCTCCAATTGAAAAAATGACAACAAGCTTTCAAACTTTAAATTTCAAATAGAGACGTCCAATATGTGAAATCTTGTATTTCTTCATTCATGGAAGTTTGAGTACTTTATTTTTATAATTATTATATTACCATATTACGTTATTCTTACATACGTACATATACGTTACATCCAAAACAGCTTCATTTTGATGCTAATTCTCCTAGCCCAATAAAAGCAAGTAAGGTAGATAATTCGAATACAGTTGCACATTTCACTTCATTTTGTACTTACAGAGCACAGTGTCGTTTTGATATTAATAGCATTGTTTAATTTTTTTCAACTCGTTTGTTGAGTTGTTTTTTTTCTGGACCATTGACGCCATGTCTTGTCTAGTTTTGTAATATTTGTAATATTTGTATTATACATACATACATGTATAGGGTACATCAAATAAAAAAGGAGTCTAATAAAAACTTTTAATTATCCCATGTATGCACATGCACACAATCGATGTTTATATTAAAAAAAAAAAACTTAAAATGGGCCAATACCCTTCCATCTCCACGTTTATTTAACTCTGTGAGATAAGCTAAATTTAGGTGATGATGCTGCTCAACTCAGTGAGTATACATCACTATTCATTGAAAAGGAAAATAAAAAGCCTGATGAGTTGATAATAATCTCTCAAGTACGAGTAGATAGATACTTTGTGAGGAGAAGTTATGCAAACAAACCCATTCATATCATATGGAGAGTATATTCACCCTCTGTCGAAGGCACTTTGTCTCGTCCATGTGCATATTTAAATAAAAACTGTATATTTCATGTTGCAAACAGAACACGATGATGTTTTTTTTTTTGCAAAAGGTATGACCAGGAAGCAATATTTTTTATATTATGTGAAAGGACTTTGGCTTTATGTTTCATATTTTTAGTTTCAGAACTGATGACCTACGAGCTGCTGCAATTCTCTTATAAACTAAATGTAGGGTGATTCATGAGCAGTGCGCCAAAATACTAGGGCGTGTAGGCTGGGTTGAGACAAGAAAAAAATCGTATGGGAGGGGGGTCTATTCCCCCCGTTTAGCCGGGAGGGGCGATTTTCGATGAAATTGACTTAAAAACGGAAAAGAAATTATTTAAAATCAACGGCTTCACCCACAATGTCTCAACCCAGCCTACACGCCCTAGCATTTTGGCCCTAGCACCGCTCATGAATCACCCAGTATACATACGTACATGTATAACAGGAGTCTTAAAGTTGAGTACACCTAGGGCCAGTCGATAGGCAATATTTTACCTACATTTTATATTTATCTATAAGTGATGATGCCTTGAAGAAATATCCTATTTAATATTGAAATCACCCTTTTTTGGGTTATTGGTTTTACATAGTTCTTCATCATCCCCCTGTTAATTATAAACATCCATCTAAGATGATTTCATGTGTTTAAACGTGTTGAAGGCGGGTCTTTTTTCAAAGAAACGTTTGTACGATTAATGTAGATATGTATATGGTATGTTTTTAATAAAATAGATGTTTGAAAAATGGGGACAGTTTGACATGAAAATGAATCACGCTTCAGGCATCACGAATATGTGTTTTTCTCATCTCAAAGGTTGGGTTCTGTTTGCACACTGCGATTGAGACAAATATTTGAACAGTGTGTGGTCTATCCTCCTGGAAGGATCTTTTGACATCATTATTTAAACCAGATTAACCACCTGATTTATGTTCTTTATTATCGAATTTGCCTGAAAACAAAACTGGCAAATGTTTAAGGTGACTCTTATAACTCTTACCAACAGGCCTATTACTAACTCGATTCAAAACTGGTTTTACGAAGAACCGTCTCTAAAAGCTTTTCGAGTTTAAGGTTGTGCTCAAATTGGTGCTATTCAAAAATATTTTGATACCCAAAAACTAAAAATAAAACACCATGCTAACCATGTTTAAACAATAAATTTGTATGGAAAATGTGTAAACTTCTAAAAGCATTAATTTGATGTTCAATGTGCCACATTAACAGAAAAGCTAATTGGTTTTGACAAAACGCAAGTGACTTGAGAGTTAGTACTATACTATTAAGGGCACAACACTAACTTTTACAGACAAAGCTAAATATTTGGGTCTTATTAGACAAGAAGTTAAGTTGGAAACCTAATATTCAATAAAGAGTTAAAAAACACAACTCCTTCGCCAGCCCTTGATGTGGCAACTCTGTCATTCCGAACCTACTAGGAACAATTCTAAGGTACATCGACTACTCCATTCCGCGACTTAATCATTGTAGCGTGTTCAAGACGGAAATTCTGTCTTGGTTTTAAGAAAACGTGATACCAACCACCGATATCCGCATTTTCTCTGATAGCCAAACTTCCATTAAGTTTCTTGATTCTATCTCCATAAACTCATTGACAGCCCTCAACTGCCGATCATCTCTCGCGGAGATGGAGCACGGTTTAACATTCACCTTTATTTGGTGCCGGGCCACAGGAACATTAAATGCAATTATAAGGCTGATGAACTCACTGAAAAATATTGGTGTACCTATCGCTACATGTATATTTCAGAAACTTTACCATCACTATTTGTGTGGCGACAAAGCAGATCTGGTCACTGTTAAATCTGAGTCGATCTTGATGCTTGATGCTTGATAGATCGCACATTAGCTCCGTAATTGGTGTCATTACAGGACACTGTCTAATTGGGAAGCACGCAGCAAAGCGGGGTGTTTTCTCTAACGACCTCTGCAGAAGCTGCATGGATGACGAGGAGGAAGACAAAATTACTCATCTTCTCTGTACATGCCCTGCTCTATCCCATAGATATCTCCCTTCGAGAGAATACTTTTTTAACGATCCCAACGATCTTGCTAACAAAGACATAAACAGTCTCACGCTTCATAAGAAGCTCCAAATGGTTCAATGAGTAGGGAGAAAAATCTCTAGATTCATGTGGTATCACAATGGGCCAATCCTGGCCTAAGTGTGTCAGTATATACTGACAGCGACGTCAACCTGACCTAACCTAGTACTATACTAAAAAGATAAGATAAAAAAATATTCCCGTAGTGGTTTCGGGTTCAAAGGAAACTATAAGTTGAAACATTTAGTCTCTACTTGCTATGAGAATGGTGATATTATATATGTACTTGGACAATATAACTGTCTATCAAAATATACATATATAATTTAATTTTGTTTTTGTTTACTGTATAATCGTTTTATTTGTTTCACTTTCAGATAATGCAATTCACAACTATTGTAATGCGACATCATCACGCGACCAAAGAGAGGAGGAAGATGACGGTCTAGGCCCCTTGCCTCCGAAGTGGGAAACTGCATATACGGAACGTGGTGAACTATATTTTATTGAGTAAGCATAATTTCTATTTTTTAAATGTGTGATTTTATTTGACTTTAAGGTTTTTGTTAAAAATTTAAGGACTTTGAAGCTTTTCTTTACTCTCGCTTTTATAATTAAGTGCATTAAGCCTTGAACTCTTTATATTCTGTATTAAGAAGAATGAAACAAGGCCGCGATTGAAACATTAAACATTAAACATGAAACTTTTCGTCCATGGCCTGGTTAGTTTTTGTTGGCCACAGCAAGGCTCCGTCGAATCTTACTGAGTTATTCCTCTAGGTTTTGGATGTATTTAAGTGTTACTAAGAACTTCAAAGAAAATGAAGTAGATTTACTCCGAGCACAATCTTCGTCGATACGGCAAAAAACATTTACACTGGCTTGTAAAGAAAGAGTTGCTCTTATTTTGAAACCTTGAATCACGTAGAGAAAGAAAGAGATGGAAGAGTTTGGTTGAGTACAAAAAAATATTTATTTAATTATTTTATGCAGCGTTTTTATTCAAATAAAAAGCTATTTCCTCTCAAATTTGAAAGAAACAAAAGGAGGAGAGAGATCCTTTTATTTATACGGATGGGCAACTGAAATACTTTCAATACTGTGCCATAGATTTTTTAAAAGTTAAAACATATTCTTTAATTTAATTAGTTAACAATATTATTTCAGAAAATTACGTTTAAAACTCAAAATTAAAAAAAAAAAAAACAAATCAAAACAATTTATTTATTGAGTTTATGTTAAATTTTATGTTATTAAGGCCCACATTTGCTTATACAGAACATAAATACTTATGTTCCACATAAACTCTTATATGTTAGTTTACGCAGAGGAAAAAGTAAAACATAAGCGCTTAGGTTGAACATAAGTATTTAAGTTTCGTTTGAGCAAATGGCCCTAAGTACTTTATAATTGCATAATGCTATCGTCAAAATTGGAACAGTTCCTGGTGATGAAGATTTCAACACTTATTTAACTATTTCGCGTTTATGTAGTTTTAATTGCTTTGAATATTTTATGATCAAAAACAAAATATTTTTAACATTAGGTTAAAATTAGCTATAAAATAATAAATAATTATAAGATAAAATATTTTTTTTTTATTTATAGCCACAACACAGGAACATCCCACTGGCTTGATCCTAGGCTTTCAAAATTCCAAAAAAAATCTCTGGAAGATTGTGGTGATAATGAACTGCCCTATGGTTGGGAAAAGATCGACGATGCACTTTACGGCACATATTATATAGACCACGTTAACCGTCGTACGCAGTATGAGAATCCAGTTCTTGAAGCTAAAAGACGAGCTGCAGAGCAGACAAATCAACAACATCAACTTCTGAATGCTGGTGCTTCGGTACAACGAAACGAAAACAATACTGTATTACCATACAAGTTCACTAGAAACCCTCAAGAAATGCAAGGAGAGAGGATAACAACGACTCTTTTAAAGTCATCTCGTGGTCTTGGCATAACAATTGTGGGAGGCGATGATAATGTTGAAGAATTTTTGCAAATAAAATCCATTGTTCCAAATGGTCCGGCATGGTTGGATGGTCAGTTACAAACTGGTGACATTCTCGTCTATGTTAATGACACATGTGTCTTGGGGTTTACACATCATGAAATGGTAAATGTATTCCAAAGTATATTGCCGGGAGAAACAGTAACGCTAGAAGTGTGTAGAGGTTATCCACTTCCATTTGATCCAAACGATCCGAACACTGAAGTTGTGACAACTATTGCTGTCGACGGAATTAGTTCCAACTCTGAAAAGAATCGAATGCTAATGAATTTGAATATGGACGGGAACTATAATTTTTTAGATATATCTGATTCCACAGGTGCAGCAAGTGGTAACCACTCTTTGGACAAATTATGTCCAGGATTGTCGAGTGGATCAAATGAGAACTACGTTGGGGATGACTTTATTATAATGAAAAAACCCGAGATTCTTACTTTGGCTATTTCTAAAGGAGGAATGGGTTTTGGATTTACCATTGCTGACAGTGCCCATGGTCAGAAGGTAAAAAAAATTCTTGACAGAAATTGCTGCAAGAATCTTCACGAAGGCGACATTTTGCTTGAGATAAACAATTCCCCAGTGAACCATATGACGCACTGTGAAGTAGTTCGGGTCTTAAAAGATTGCCCAAAGACTGAGTCGACCACGGTAAAAATTCAGCGAGGAAATACTTTGAACAATTCAAATGTGAGCGGTCGGACATCGGTAAATAGCGGAAAATTTAGAAAAAGCGATGGGAGCGGTAAGCAAATTTCGGAAGGTGTTATGTTTCGGAGTAAAACGCCGACGGCGGATCTTTATAGTACTCAACCGAAAGAAATTTTACCAATTCGACCAAAAACACCATTAGTTGATACACGACGAGCACGTGTTAAGACTCCATCGCATGAGCTAAATGAAGAAATAGAAGCAGTCACAAATGGCCTCGAGAAGCAAAGTGAAGACAATAAGTCCATTGGTGCAGATGCCAAGTCGACAAATAGCTTGCAAGAAATTGATTCCATAAATAACGATATTCCATTTATGGATCCATATCCAAAATTAGTAACCAGTTTAAGTGAAAGATTGGCTGAGGCATCGTTAGTAAATGAAAATCATAATAATATCTATCATATGGATCCAAATACAATGCTGCCTAAAATGGAGGGATATGAAAATACCCTTACATCTCCAGACTATGGATATAACTCTCTGTACGATGGCGTACCTGTTCAAAGAGAACCATATGAAGGTAGTGTAGCTGCTCAACAGAATAGTGATGTAGGAGGCAGTTTGTATTCACCTCCTATGGCAATAATGGCTCCGGTTCCGACATATCATCAGGAGACTTGCTATTGCTATGAATGTCAAGACTATCAACGTTACAAGTTCCATCAACATAGTCAGTCGGCGGCGCGAGGATTCTATCACCACCATCAGAACTCCCAAAATGGGAGGATTCAAAAAAGAGTAAATGAGTTAATGAACGATCGCCGAAAAACAGGGTTTAGTCCATTGGAGAGTCATCGTCCTTTAATGGCGGATCAACATCACCATCAGCAGCAGCAACAACAACAAAATTATTTGCAAGTGCATCCCCAAATGTGGAACTATATGGTTGGTGGGAACAATACTACACCCAGACATATGGATGATGTCCGTTTGTTTTGTTAATTTATTCTTAAAGTACGTCAATTTATTTCATTATTTTTTTTTAAAGGATGAATGCGAACTATCGGAAGTAACATTAGAAAGACAAGCTCAAGGTTTTGGTTTCCGTATTGTAGGTGGGACAGAGGAAGGTTCTCAGGTTACTGTTGGGCATGTTGTACCGGGTGGTGCAGCTGATGGAGATCCGGGAATGTCTACGGGCGATGAAATTCTAAGTATTGATGGAGTAAATGTGGTAAGTTTAAATGAAATACACACATAACAAATTACAACCTCTTATCATTTTCTTTAATCCTGAATGGTTAGGGATCTTTTAGCTATATAATGAGCTTGTCTAATCGATTTAGATTTAGATTAAGTTTATATCTTAGGATTTATTTCTTTAATTTGTATAATTTATATAAGAATCTTGTATTAAGCAAATAAGTAGTTAAATATCCATATCAATCTTAATTGCTATATTATTCACTCAAGGTGTAAATCAAGATACATGTAATTTAAATGTGTTTATAACCACGGGTGCAAACAATTTGGATGTTAAATCCAACAACGACTTATTCCCCTGTCTGGTTATTTCAAGATAATTCTCCTGGTTCATTTTAGCCATGGATAGAAATAGACTACCCGACATTTACATATTTGTTATCTATAGTTTGTATGACAACTCCATTTTCCTTCTGTCATGACGCCGCGCCGTTAAACCTAGATATCGTTCTTTTCGTCAGTTCCCCAAGAGTTTAGAAAAACAAACACTACATACTTATATCCTTTGTGTCTTATGATTTCTTTTAACATTTTTCGATGAATGAACAAGGCATAATTATATTAATTTTAACTGACATTTGTCTATTAAATTAGGTGAAGTCGTCTCATCACAAAGTTGTGTCTTTAATGGGCGAAGCCGCCCTACGTGGACAAGTGACCATGATATTACGACGTCGAGTTAGACACACATCAGCTCCCGTTCCAGTGCGCCCCATTCGATATCCATACGATGTAATTGTCAGTCGACATGAAAGCGAAGGTTTTGGATTTGTAATTATATCATCATCAAATCAATATTATGGATCAGCTATTGGTAAGATAATTTTTTACGACCTAAAATAAGTCAAAGTCACACTTGTAAATCTAACTATACAAATTTAATCGGTGATTAAAGATGTCATAAATAGTTTAAACTTAGATTACACGATTTGTATTGATTTATACGTAAGTTGTCATTAAAAAAAAATATATATTTTTTCAATGGGGCCATACACACCGCGTCAAGATTTGTTTTTTAAGCTAACCGCATAGCTTTGTGTTGCTGTAATTCCATATAAAAAACAGCTGATCGCCGCTGTACCTATGAAACTCAAGCTATGTCAATTTTTTTTGGCTATGATCATATTGAAATCTGAACGCGTGGTATGGTATTCATCCTGTATTGACAATTTTTTGTCAGGCAACATTGATGAAGAAATTGTCTCCACACACATCAATTACCGTTGACATGATATTATCTAAAATTATTCTTATTACCTGATTTTCTGCACCGGGTTTTAAAAAAAACAGCCATTTGTCTGGTACATTGTCGTTAATCAGGTATTCTTTCACAATTAACTGCTTTATAAATACTAAATGACAGTCGAAACTGGTTTCAATTTACCTGAGATGAACACAAAACGAAAAATTTTACGTGAATCAAGAATCGTTCAAGTATTATTGTCAGATAAAATTGATGGTGTGTAGGGCCCTATACAACGAATTATGTACAAATTAAGAAATTCTATAATTAACGGATACGGCTTAGAATTTTTCAACAACATTTATAAATTTTAGAAATGTTTTGTTTCATAATTCAGTCCAAGCAAGATACTTCAAAAAACAAAATTTACCAATATTGCCGGATTTTAGAATATTTTCAGAATTTTACCATTTGAGGCTTACAGTAACATACACAAATCATGTAATCCAAGTTTTACTTTAATTTAAAAAAAATTCAAATGAAAATGATGACTATTTATTTTGTATAGGTAAGCTAATAGCAGGTAGTCCTGCTGACCGTTGTGGAGAGCTTAAAGTGGGCGATCGAATTGTAGCCGTAAATCGCATAGATATAGCTGGCATGAGCCACGGTGATGTTGTTAATCTCATTAAAGAATCCG
This sequence comes from Syrphus vitripennis, assembly GCA_958431115.1. Classification (NCBI taxonomy): domain Eukaryota; kingdom Metazoa; phylum Arthropoda; class Insecta; order Diptera; family Syrphidae; genus Syrphus; species Syrphus vitripennis. The sequence continues at coordinate 114,051,085 of OY288108.1, forward strand.
GCTTACATGTTCGACTAACGATTGGATCACCAAAAGAAGATAACGCAATGCTCAATCATACACAAGCATCACCTGTTATGCCCCAACCTAAAAGTGATACACCAACATATTTCGACAGATCTCACATAAGTCAATACCCTCAATTATGACTCTGAGATTTGAGAATTCGCCTGTACAAAAGCTTCCAATTGGAAGGATTTTAGTAGAGGCAACGCACTTATGATACAATCGATGATTGTAACATTTAGTGCGTGGAAAGTAATCAGCCCAACATTTTGTAAATAAATAAAATATATGAAAAAATGGAAAAAAATTAATTTCGTTGTTATAGTGTTTAATATTCTACTCCCAAAGACTGAATGGAAAAACAAGAGTGAATAACACTATATTGTGGCAATTTAAGTATCTAAAAGAAAATATTATTTTTTGTGTACATTCCGTATCGAATTAAAAGAAATTGTAAAATGTCTCAAATAAAACCGTCAATCAATAAGTTAGTAACAATTTATATGTGCTTTAAGATTTTTTAGAAATAAGTACCTTTTTCAAAAACTTAAGTTATTCATAAATTGTTCACAAAATATTGTTAGTCTTAAAAAAGATTATTATATTGTTAACGCACGAAATACAATAAAGTTTTAGTATTTAGATAAAATATAATATATTAATTTGTATATATTATACATAAATATATATAAATGTATGCACATTAAATTTGTTATTTTATTCATTAGTTTTTGAAATAAAAATTTTTTATCGAAGAGAAGAAGAAGATACATAGCTCTTGTCTCGCTCATGCACACAAACCCAATTTATCAGAAACTATTTTTATGTGTACAAGTTTTATACAACCGTGATGAAATTTCGTGAATGAGGCGTCAACATTAATCATATAAAGGTGTTAGTTTTTGAAGTGAAACTTTTCGATAGTAAAACGCGTCTGCTATTGTTCGCAACATAAAAAGATTTTCTGAATTAAAATAATTATTTTATAAACTTATTTATTGTGGCCAAATTCGAAATCTTTCTTGAACACTTTTTTGTATTTTGGGAGAAAGTAGGCTCATGGTTAAAAACCAAATTAAGATGGGTATTCACCGTGCGCTAACAAGTTTAAGAGAATCTTAACTGGAAAAACCCTACCTTATCAGCTCATGAATCGGAAATATTAACAACCTAATGAGGGATCAGTTTTTGAGTTTCGTCATTGACGTCATAACGTTTCACTTCAAAAATCAGTGCCCTATTTTAACTAAGCCCAACAAACTTTGAATGAAAATGATACAGCCATTTATTGTTTTGTAAAAAAAAAACATGATTTTTATTTTAATATTTTGATTTGATAAAATTTCACACATAGTTATTTAATCCATTTGAAGCTACTAGCACTATTTAATACAATGCTAATTAAGAAATCGTTCTCCCAAAGACGGATTTAAAGTTTTTAGCTCAGGAAAATTCCGATCTGCTTTCATGGCCCGATGCGTAGAAGGCGCCAGAGTAGGGCTAACAGCACCTGACCTATAGGGAACTGGGAATGAATTTGGAAAACTGTTCGTAACCGATATTGGTTGTAACTTAGGATGACGTTGATGATGAGATTCATTATTTTTGTCGTCAACTTTTGGCTTTATTTGATGCACTTCGTTTTTATCTGCTGATAATAGAATTTCCTTATTTTCAGGGAATAAATCAAATATATTCAGATACGAGGAGACTCGTTGAAAGAATCCCAAATCTTCCTGTGGAGTATACAAAACTTTTTTAATTATGTCTAAATCCTTTTGGGTAGTTTCACTGAGAAGAATTGTTGGCACGGGTGGTTTTAACGTTTCAGCTTCAATTTGGATGTGCTCGGCCTCTTTGTCTGTTGTGCCATCCGTATAATCCGACGATTCAATAAATGCTTTAATTAAATCTATTCCACTTTCGGTTGCAGTCAACTCGCGAATAGTTTTAATTGTTTCTTCACGCGATGTAGTGCCCAAAAGATTACCGAGTTCGCTTAAGCTGGGAATTTCTTCCAAATTCTTGATTCCCAGTTTTGTTGCAGCAATTTCTATCAAGTCAGCAGGAAGGCTGTCCGATTTCAGTGTCACTGGTGCTTTGGTGGTTGTTGTACGGTGGGTATTTGTCACAACTTCATAGTAGGGATAGTTTACGGGGATGATTTTATGGTGTTGTGGTAGTGATACTTGCATAGGTTCAGTAGCAATGACTGAATTATCTTTTTGGAAAATGACTGGATGATAAGCGGTGACTATGTTCAAAATAGCAAGAATCACAAACGTCTAAAATTTAGCAAAAATAAAAAAAATGTTGCATACACAATTTAAGTACAATAACTCACTTCAAAATACATTGTTTAACAGGAATGACGATTCACTTCGGGGCTTAAATTTTTAGTATTATGTTTGACCTGTATTCCTCAGAATGTTATAAAAGACTAAACACCAAACTCGAAAAATAAATTGAGATTTATTTGGGATCTACCTGTAATCTTGGGCATCGATAATGTATATTTTACCTTCCAAAGCAGAGCAGCTGCAGTTAATTATATACATATATTGACGTAAAACACCGAAATATGAAAATTCTTGAATTTTTTATCAAATGCAAAAGTTAGAAACAATTTGTTTTCATAATTTATTTCACACTCAATGCATTTGGCTAATTTCAGTTTTATAAATGCTTTTTTCTGAAAATTCCCTGGGTGCTATGCAAAGAAAGTACTTTTAATTAAAAACTGTCTAAATTGACGACTAAAAGGAGCAAAGGAGTTGTATAAGCAGTGTCTCAAAAATAGTGGGTTACAAAAAAAAGTGTTTTAGTTTTTCGGGAAATAAAAATCAATCATAATATCAATTCAAAATAAGTGCGTTTGTAAAGTATCGTGAATTTTGAGTTCTGAGTCTTACCGGTAAATTCTAAAATTTTCATATTTCGGGCTCTTACAGGAACATATGTATATAATTAACTGCTGGAACCGGGAACGTAAAATAAACACCATCGATGTCAATGCACATGATTACAGGTAGATCGATTATAAATCTCATTTTGATTTTCGAGTTTAGTTTTAAGTCGTTTATAATATTTTAGAATGTTCGCATTTCGGGGTCTTACAGAACATACACATTCCAGGACCTGATGAACAAAAACTTAAGAATGCGGTAGGTAGAGGTACCCGATTTCCAAATGCATTGTTCTTTATGGTATATAAGTACATACAAATATGTATATGTGAACGTGATGTTTTACCAGGAAGTGATATTTTTAATTTCTCTATTTAAGAAGAATTGAGTTTATTGTGTTTGTCTCAACATTTTTTCTGATGAAGATTTTAATAATATAAAATAAATTATGAAGACATTGTATACCTTACTTAGAGTAATGCAGGTAAAATGGATTTTTACTTGCGATAACAATAATAAATCATGCTCAGCATTTTGTTTTGTAAGCATAATTTTTTTGAATTTATTTAATAATTGAGCATTAAAACCTACACTACTATTATCACTCAAAACTATCTTGTTTCTAAAGGCTTGTTTGGCTGTGCATTTTGTCAACCTAACATGCTCTTCTCGGTTCACTGTGTGGCCAATAATTGTATTTTACATAATATTCCTAACTTTTAAAGTATCATAAAAAATAATAATACATGTTGTAACGTGCTTTCTGCAATATATCGTCGAGATTTGTTTCATACCAATAATTCATACTATAAGACTAAAAGTAAAATCAATTTTATCATACAACACACAACAATTAAATTTGTTGTAATACAAATATGAAAGTAATGAAAATTAAATTAAATTTTCACTGTCAAAGACTAAGCAACACTCATTTTCACCAAAACTATATTCATTAAAATATATATTAGTAGTAGTATTACATATTAAGTTAAAAATAAAATATTATACATCTGTTTTTAACTTAATAATACTAATATATGTAGTTTAATGAATATAGTTTCATAATAAATTGAGCACTTAAGTTTAGTTTTATAAAATTAATCTTGACACATAAAATGTTATTGTTGTATGAAATATATGATAAAATTGATTTCTAAGTGAGTTCATATAGCATAAAACATTCATGTGGAACACGAATCTTACTTCGAACTTCTTCGTACACTTTTACTTTACTCACGGAACGCATGAGAGAAAAAAACAATGTAAAAGTAATATCGAGGTGATGTGCAGAATATAGGATTTACATAAGTTTTGAACAAAAAAAAATTATATTATATGGCGACACTTGTTTAGATTAAGAAAGTAGTGTGAGTTTTTTTAATAAGTGACTCCAAGAAGGTGCTACTAGTTATTAATAAGAAAAGATTTTTTTTAATTATCCATTATGGTTTTATTAAAGCAACTAAAACTATTTAAAAAGGGAATACGTAAGGAAAAACATTTTTTTTTTAAATAGTTTAGTATGGGGGAAGAGATAAAACCTTTAAGACATTACAATAAGACAAAATAGTAATTCTAGTTCTCATCATTTCCCCCTCCTATTTAAACATTTTGAAAAATAAAATCTATTCACAATTTTGTATACAGTTTAACATTCAGAAGATACAAAATAATAATTCATTCACTCAATTTTCATCGAAACCCAGTGCTGAAATGAAAATTCAAATACAACCTCACGACGAGGATTTTGATACTCCGACTAAAGCAGGTCGTATGCATCTCTCATGAAGTTTGTAGCCAACTTTGCTGACTACAATAACTGTGTTAGGTTCGACACTGTCGTCTTCCTGCAAATACAGTTAATATACATTTTAAAATGTTCAATGCCAAATTTGAATAATGTTTAACTCACCTTTTGGAAAAGAGCTTCATGAATGTTTGGATCAAACTTTTCATTCAGTGGATTGATTGGCTCGAGTCCATGACGTTTAAACACTTGTCCCAAAGAAGCTTTTGTCATTGTGAGACCTTCATAGAGGTTCTTTAAGTGTTTATTGTTTTCATTTATCTAGAAATAAAGAGTTATAGTACCTACATATATTTATATTGTTCAATAATGTTTAAAACATTAACAGTTTTACCTAATATATTTTGTTGAAATTTTTCTTAGATTTTATTTAGTAACGTAATATAACGTTTTTTTATTAAATAAATAGATCAAAAGGAGCGATTTTCCTCATTATTTATTTAAGAGGGCTTTAAGCAAACCGACAATTTTTTTTTTTTTGATTAATTTGTGTTTGAGAATTTTTTTCTTACTTATTTAAAAAAAAAAAATGTTTATTTTGACATTTAAGCACCATGTATATTTTTTATAATACGGGAGGCGACTGTAAGTTTAGATATGTATCTCATCGCGACTTTAAAAAAAATGGGATTCAAATAGATATGTAGCTTTGTTGTTGTTTGCTGGGCACTTAACTCACAGGACATTTTTGATAAACACATCTTTCCGGTAAAAGGATTTCTATGAATGGGTTGTCTTAGATTGCCCGCTTTACGAATCCAGTGGGCGAACAAACTTAAATTGGTTAATAGAGTCCAATCCGTGTTTTTTGTTACATTGCGTTTGAGTTCAAAAAATTTTTTTCTAAATGCAATTAAAGCTGTTAAGCAAAATGGGTAAATTCAAATATATAATTTTGAACTCTTGAAAGACATGAGTTAGACAGAGAAAAGAAATGAAAGCAACGAAAACGTTAACAACAAAACAAAATAATTCGCTCACTTTTATTAGCTTAATCGATTTTCAACGAAAACTGACTTATTTCACTCATTTAAATCTCGGTACATGCTTTTTTTTTGTGATGATGTCCTTAAATTGCTTGTATTACTATTCTCAAAAATCTATAACGGTTCACTAAATATTGCAGAAATTTGAACAAAAATATTTCCAGTGTAATCGTACTCATTTTTGAACTTTTGGAAATTCACCAACATCATACCGCTTGAATCATAGCAATATAATCAACAAAGGAAATTAAGTTTGGATAAGTTTTTAATTTTCCTAGTATAAGAAAAAAATAACTTTCGCTAAGAGCTTAAAAAAAATAATGTAAAGAAATCAAGCAATAATAAAATACAGTTTAAACAAACAACATAGAATTTTGTCTTCAATTCAATTATAGAAAGAAAATTTTAGGTGTTATAAATTCTGCCTCTAGGTTGGATAAATTCAGTTTGAAAAGCCTGCAGATATTTTTTGGCAGTCAATTCAAAGGTTATCGTAAGCCGGACTAATATATATTGTGAAATTTTTAAATAATTGTTGACATTAGACAGTTTCAGCAACTTGCTCCTCTCTGAGAATTTTAATTGGCTGAAATTTGTTCCCAAAAATGTTGGGAACAAAACTAATAACAATTGCTTTGTGTACCTAGTAAGCTGACGGGAAAAGTAATTTTTCTTATGAAGGAGTAATATTGATTTTCTAACAAAAGAAAATGATTCAAATCACATTCCTCTTCCCTTTTTTTTGTTCTTATCCTGCTGTCACTAGTAACTGGAGAGATAATCGATTTGGAAGATTCGCTTGGTATTTGTGATACCTACACAAAATCAAAAATGTTTGCTTGCATCCAACCGTCTGCGGTCACAAGTGTGGAAAAATCGATATGGAAGGTTTATCTGGTATAAAAATCAAAAATTAAAACTACCTATTTGTATTTAATTTGATAATTGAATACATTTTGAAATAGAAAGTTCGGAAAGATATGTTGAATCAACATTGTTAGAATCACCCTAAGATTACCTCTTCTTTGGGAACAGCTTCAGTTGCATGTCCAAGAATATCAGCAACCTCCAACAAGTCCTTACAGAATCCCTGAATGCCAAAAATTTTTGCATCGCTTATTTGTTTTGTCAGACGTGTGCGGAGGTTTTCACCATCTGCCAGTGACCTCTTGTACTTGTCAGTTAGTTCATTGGTCTTCTCCTTCAGGGACTCAATTTCTTTCGTCAAAGTCTCGATGTCAGCGGTCAATTTTTTTTCATTTTCATTGAGCTCAGCGGCATTGGTACTTATGGATGGTTCAGGTTTTTCGCTTCCATATCGACGCAATGTTGTGTAATTTGTTGATGCACATAATGAAGTTCTTTGAATTAAATTAAAAGAAAACAGAACAATTCACAAATTATATCATTAAAAAACATTTTAATTTATAATGGTTACAATATTACGTCACATTTTGAAATGTTTGCAAAATATTTCTTTACTTACAGCGCATTATGGGTTCCTAGATATGAAATAATACGATTTTGCCGGGATAAAATATTAATTGTTATTGTCGTCATTTTAAATTTGAACGTTCTATATTTTCTAGAAACCTAGAAATTCGGCCTGGGTGATAAAATTTTGATCTTTGATTTGAGTACTCTGAAGTCTGAAGCGAAGCACTGGAAGCTATGACTGGAATCTGGAAGTGAAAATTAATTTGACGTTTGAACAGAAAAAACACGAGATTTTAAGAAACTACCAAGCGATCTTAGCGCTTTTTGTGTTAGAAAAGAAGTTTATTCTTAGTGTGGGGCTACATGAGCGATAAACCTTTGTATATGAAAACTATAGTACTCTCATGGTGGAAGTCGAATGGGGCGACATCTAATGTATGCCGGCAACCCTTACTCTTTTTTTTTGCGGAGAGCTTATGGAGGTTTTAAATGATATTTATTGATATTTTTTGGATGCAATTATCCAAAAAATAGTCTCCTCTTGCTCCTACCACCAATTTTCGACGCTTAAAGACTCACCAAATCGAATTTTACACCTCACATTTTGCAGCGCCACCACCAGGATCCGGGCAACCCTAAAAAAAACTCGCCTCAGAGTACTATAGTTTTCATATACAAAGGATAAACTGAAGATTAGGATTCCCATGCAAATGCATATTTTTTTCGAAGTCTTTAGAAACAAGACAACAAATTATATTTGAAATAATTGAAAAAAACAATGTGTTCTTTTCGTTGACAACAACATGTTATTATTGTTATAATAGATTCGTTTAGTTAAAATATTGGCTTCCGAGCCTTATCTAATTTTGCTTAAAAATGTGTAAGATACATACATATTGCATCGGCACCCTATTGTAATAATGTTTATTTTTCTCAAACTAGGTGCGAATCGAAATTTAAAAAAAGAAAAAAATGCATTATAAATGTTCTGAAAGGAACAAAAAACGAAGTAATGGTTTATCCAGAATATTCCATTGAATAAAGAAGCGCAAAATTCGTATTCTGAATATTCAAAATGAATAAAGAAACACATGCATTATAATTATTGTATATTTATATAATTTCAAGTCGAACCGAAACTAAATTCATATATGGTTGTCCGAAACCTAAACTCATAATAGTTGTGTTTTTTTTGGGATAAATCCATAGTATAGTAAGATTTTATATGAAATACAAATACAACATCGTTTGTATGAATAGTAGAGATAAAAGTTTAAGTAAAAAAACTATGGATAGCGATTTGTCATTTTTTGGGGTTTCATTTTTAGATTTTGGTACCAGTTGAATGCGTTCACGAGTCTCGATCGCTATGGTCATAAAGTATAGTCATCATATGAAAGATTATGACGTCATTGCTGTCCAACACATATGGAACTCTAATAAAATAAATTTCAAACAATTATTTAATTTGATCACAACAAACTAATTTTTGGCGTAAAGAGAATATTTGGTTCCAAATGTTATTTTAAAATAATCGCCCTTTTTCGGGTAAAAAAAAGAAATTTGAAAAAACAAATCGAATTTTAAGAGCAAAAATGTAGATTTCTCAGAGGTTATCTTTATGTTAAAGGAAATTATAGAATTTGTATGCCAAAAGCCACAAGAGACTATATTCAGCCATCAGCCCAATATACATACACTGAAAGTGAGTCGGAACAGGAATTTTTATAAAAAAATTATATTTGTTTTTCAATTTTTGAATTTAACGGATGCTGGTTTTTAATATCTGGGCCCACTAATCCACCACAATTGGGTTCCGCACTTGAACCTAATGGTTGAGCTAAAGGTGGTTCAGGCTTCATTTAAAGTGCACGGTACAAATCAGCTTTTAGGGCGAAAGAGAACGAACCCCCAGTCGGTTCTCTAGGTAAGTATTTTCTCAATGCACATAACAATGATTAGAAATTCAAAAGAATACAAAAAGCATTCTTAAATATGTATAAGGAGAAGCAAAAGAAGACCTAGAAGATAATGATCATAATTTAAAAAAAAAGTACCGATCCACCCACCGAATGTGTTTTTTTTTTTTGGGCAGCCACTGTTATATAATTTACATAAAATACGTATATGTTCCCACCTCTCTGGATATAATTGATTTATCATATACATAGCTATAGATTTGTATATTTTCACAATTTATCATCTACCATTTGAGTCATACGTTATGTGCAAGTACATTAGGGTGTACCTTATTTCTCGAACTCATTTTTTTTGGAAAACACACTCCCTTAACCAAAAATTTTATGCCGTGAGAATAAAATATTGAAAAAAAGTTGATCCGATGTCATACTTTTCCCATACAAAGGAGATAACGCACTTTTGGACCATAAGCGTGCAGGGACAAGAGTGGTACCAAAAGAAAGGTAAATACTTTTACATCAAAACTGTGAAGTTTTAGGAAAATCGTAGGTGGGGATTCCGAGATTTTCGCGTTTTAAGTTCTTTTTTAGACGCACTTTTTGTGCATATATCATGAGCCTACGATTTTTAGTTTTTGAAATACTCAATAATTAAGCTTTGAAAATAAAATTTTTTTGTTTTAAGTCAGTAATTTCGGAAAAATCTTAAGTGACATCATATCTTTTTTCACCGTTAGGTTTCAAAGCTTCTAGTATTTTATTGAATATTTCAAAAACTAAAAATCGTAGGCTCATGATTTAAACACCATTTAAAAGTTTAAAAACACACCTATTATTTGATACCAAAAACATATACGTGTGTCTAACGGTTTCTATGATATATGCACAAAAAGTGCATCTGATCAATGAACTTAAAACGCGAAAATCTCGAAATCCCGACCTACGGTTTTCCTAAAACTTCACAGTTTTGATGTACCTTTCTTTTGGTACCACTCTTGTTCCTGCACGCTCATGGCACAAGCCCCATACAGTTTTGCGTCATCTCCTTTTTATTGGAATTTCACACTTTTTACATTTATTTTTTTGTTTATCGTTTCTTAAGAAATTTGCATTTAAACAATTATAAAAAAATACAAATTATGAAATATTTTGATTTTAAAAGTTATTAAATATTTTGGTGGGCACTGTTCCAAGAAAAAAAATGTGAGTGTTTTATCAAAATAATAATTTCTATATCTTGGGATGTAAGGAAGGTAGGAAAATAATGTTTTTTCTAAATTAAAGTTATTTTTGTCCTCTTGTAAATGATGTTTCCTTTAATTCAAATAGCTTTTAATGGCCTTTAGTCACAAAAATTTGGTATTTGATACTTAATTATATATGAAAATAAAGATGGAAGATAAAGTTTTTATTGATGCCAAAAAAATGTACGTTGTTTTTCAATTTTGAAAAGATATCTCGAAATATATTTAACGTAGCAATGTAATTTTGCTTATACTCGTAAATATTAAGATAACCATGGTTTTTTTTTAATGATTTTTAAAATGCAGATTATTTAAAAAACAAACAATAAATCAAAATCAACACAAAAATGGAATACTTGCTACTCGTATAGTTGGAAAAAAATGTAAGAAAATTTAAATTCCAATTCAAATTAGTATGGGAAAATGTTTATCGTAGAGGCACGGGTTAATGACCTTGGAACGAATTTTTTTTTGATCAATAATTTATCCCCACGAGATCAAAACATTTCGTGCTTTCCAAGAACATGAGTTTGGGAAATAATGAACACCCCAATGTATACATATACCTCCATTTAGGTAAACAAAATAGCCCACTTTAAATGATAATGAATTCAATTTCAGAAAATAAAACATTTCAATGAAAAATCTGAATGTTCTCTTTTCGAAGGAGATTCGGGCGTTATGCAAATTCTATACTAATATTGGAAATTCTTTGCCGAAACCAAACGCATGTGCCTGTTCGTTATTTATCTTTATGGTAGAACGAGATCGATTGTGATTTGGTTTCGCGATACCTTTCTATTACAAGATCTCTTATTGCCTGGTCAAGCTCTGTAGCTAACATAGAATTCTGTCAGAACAGAACAAATCAGCTGCAGATCTTAGATGGTTTTCATTTTCACATTGAGCTGTCGCATTGTGCGTAACTTTGTGCAAGCCAAAAACAATAACAAAACAAGAATCCAATAGTGATCGCCTTATGTGGTTACGGTGCTAGTCGAAATTTGTATCGACTGTTGGCTTTGATGCTGGTTACAAGTTTGGGAGATTTTCCAAAGCAATGAGATAGCTAGGTACTCCATAGCCAATACCTAACCTACTCAGTTCGTTCTGATGACTGATCGTGTAAGGTTCGACCGCAGTTGTTTTAAATTCTAAAAAAAAACAACGATTGCAAGTTAATTTTCATTTATTGATTTAAAAGCTATTAATCTCAGCCTTAAAGGGGTTCGGGATCTTGAAGATAATTTGTTTAACACATCCATGGTCGCTGAGTTGATTTTATAGAGTGTATATTTAAAGTGCATATATTATAACTATTTGAACAGTGTTTCTCTGTTAAATAAATTAAACGAAAAAAAAACTAAATTTAGACAAATAAATAAATTTGAATTTTATGAGGTATTTGTAAGGGGAGGGTGTGCATCAATAGAACAAGATGAAGGAAGAAGATTTAGTGCTTGCTCGTGCTATGGTAGCAGAATCCAAGGAATCATCTCCTGGGGCATCACCGACACCATTAAGGAGAACCAGAGTGGCTGACCTGATTAATAAAACAAAACAATTTCGGTAAGTGCTTGTTTAAAGTATTATTTATATCATGCTAGCATGGAGATATGACATCCCTACATTGCTACATTTATGTGGATAATTGAATACATTTGTTCGGTTTTTGAATAAATAACCGATTGTAGATGTACTTTTCTTTTGAATGTTTTGTTTTGCTTATGAGCAATATGTACGCTTTAAAAGTATTAAATGTATTTAACGTAAATAAACCAATATACATACTTACTTTTTAAAATCATGAATGGAAAATTACGTTTTTTATGTTAACCTAAATAAATCTTGATGATCTTCGATATCTTGTTGAGATTTCATGGAGGTTGGTAGGTATAGGTAAATATAGGATTTACAATATTGACGTTGGAAATAATACAATAATTATTGTATTAATTTCCTTGGAATACTTGTAGATACATGCATTAAATGAATGACATTGATAAATATTATTCAAGTAATGTTTTAAAGTTTGTTCCCCATTAAGTCTCGGGCAAACCCACGAGCTGTTACCTCGCAGCGAGGTGGCGATGACAGACATGAATAGAAAGGCATTAGTTAATAGATGTTTGTTAAGCCTCAATAGGCTTGTTAAAGAAAACGCTGCCTGATCTAAACAATTTATGTGTTGAATGCAAAAACGTTTTAACCCATCGGGGAATCATTAAACCCAGAAATTTCTCGGAAATTCAGCTATGCCTGGATAGAGATGGGTTGCAACTTGCAAGCAAAATATTTATACTTTATATATGTAGATAGTTTGTATGCAAACTATATTTCCCCAAGATAGCGTTGTTCACCCCATGCGTCGTTTTTTTTTTAGCATTAAAGCAAAAACCCAATGTGTACTACGATACGTTCAAGCCGTAACTCGTCCAGCCGTAACAATTGTTATTGAATGTGGCATCCTCAATCTACCCACCGGATCATAACAAAATAAAATAAGTAATTGAAAAATTAGTTTTGAACAAAAATTAATTTCTGTACAAATTAAATCTGTTAATTTCAAATTTTCAGAAAAGAAAGAAGTACTCACCAATTCGCACTTAATCTTCCCAATCCAATATCTACGCGTTATAACTCAAAAAATCTTCCCTCAATATAGCTAATAAATATTTAATTTTCATAAGCTAATGAGGGGAGATTTTTTGAAATCTACAATTATTTTTCTTGAAAACTAGTAATCTTGGGAATAGATAATTTACTAATTTTCACAAAAATACATAAGTACACACTTAAAATAATTTTTTTTTTAATTTTCTCAAAAAGCAGAACCTAAAATAAATACTTAAATTACTAATTTGTATGAGCAAAGCAAGTAATTATTCTAAAGCTTATTATAATAATTATCATAAAAAAGTATTTGGCTTAAATAAATTATTATTATGAAAACAATTTAAAAAAGTAAATTATAACCTAAAATAAATTAATAATTTCTTTCAGAGCAGTTATAAGCCGTAAGCTTTTTACCAGGAAATATTTATTTCACTTCTATTATAAAAACTGTCTTGAATTCCCAAGTTTCTTGAGCAGACGGTGTACGATAGTTTGGTTTTTGGTTGTCAAAATTTAATCTGCAAACAACAACATACATAGTTTCATTGAGAAACGAATGACATGGTAACGAATTTGATGGTATTAATGATCAAGTGCTCAAATGTACTGGAAAGTGGACAAGAGCTGGATTTTTAGCATTCAAACTATTTTAAGGTTTCGATCAACTCGCATTAAATCCAAGGTATTTGGCTATATTAGCACAAAGTACGATTGGATTTTTTGGTCCAATTTCTAATTGCGTTCACTGCATTTTGTGATTTTTCTGTTAAAAAAATTGCAGGATAATCTGTAAACGTAGCCATGATGATGACATATATTATATGAGATATATATACGAGTTTAGTGTTTCGTAGCCAAGACCTACTTAGGTCCATCATAGATTTTTTTTTATTGGTGACCAAAACAGAGATATTCTCCATTTTTAAGAGGACAAGAATGGACTTATGGTTCATTGTTGGTATATGAAGGGCAGCACTCGGTCACTTATCTACTTCTATCTCGCAAGCCATAACAGCCTGATAAGATTGTGATCTTTTTTAAATCAGGTTACAACTTCTGTTTTAAATTAATTTGTGTGAACTATTTAAGTTGTGACCTGTTTTGAAGAAGATTCTAACTTGGATAGATCAAATAAAAGTGCTTAAAATAGAAGTTCTGACTTAAAATAGCTCTTGTAATGTCGTTTTTCATCTAGAGCAAAACTGATCCGAGCAAATCCTTTGGTTTTAATTTTGAAAAGGATCAGTAACTTTGGGCTTCTGTGAGATCTCGTTGCGATTCTATAAATTGTTGAGTAACCATTAACTTTGATAGAACAAAATCCATTCAAACCATTGCTTGTGGAATTCTCGATAAATCATCCAGTTCTTTTAAATTTTTCTCGTAGTCCTTTTCGTTGAAAGCTTGTTGATTGTCTTATGGTTTATGCAATTGTATATACATTTTAAAATCAATTCTCCTCTCTTCTGTCAGGGAGATTGCTTATACTGTTTATTGATGTAAATAGTTGTGTCATCATGCTCAGGAATTAAAAAGTATATTGCGGATTTTAAAGTCACACTCAATAAAGTGGCTTGAGCAAATCCTACAGTTTTTATAATAATGTATACCTTTATTTATTGCCAAAAACAACAATTCACAGTTTGCACAACTTTGAGCCCTTTGAAAAACAGTTAAATTTGATTCTTACATTGTTTTTTTTTGTTCTGGAAATACATATGTATGTAATAACATTTCAAACCATAAAATAGAACTATTTATGTATGTATGTATGTATATTCAAATTCAAACCATAATTTTTTAAACTGAAAAAAAAACTGTATCAACATCGAATAGATGGCGGTAAAATATCTGGGACTGTTATTAGAACTCAAAAACTAAAAATGTTCCTGTGAGCCCCTTTGTATATAAGTTTAGCAGTTTTTTCCATTAGGCTTTTTACTTTTATTCTTTATCGTTTTTTTTTATCGTTAAATAAGAGAAAATTCAAACCGTGTTGTTTGAGTAATCAAAACCTGACACAATAAAAGCGTGAGAATATTTTTTATCTGTGGAAATAAATAATAAAAATAATAGTTTAACGTGCTATTAAACGATAAATTTGACAAACTAAAATATTGCTGAACAATTTAATCGCAATTTAATAATTTTCTTTGTTTTTTCTTTATAACTTTTTAAATATGTTTTGCTTCATATTCCACAGTGAAAATGTATTATTTTGTTTGATTTAGCAATAAATCTAATTTCTAATTTTATTATTTTGAATTCACAACTTTTTGCATCTCTTGATTTTGATTACTCTTCCAACAAGAGAGCTGTCAATATTTTTTTATTTAACCTGACGTCTGGGAAAAATCCTAATGGTGTACATAGTACCTACTATTTTCGCATTCCTGGCTTGTTTTCCGAAATTAACAGCGCCATCTGTATAATCAACACATTTATATATCTTCTATCTTCTATTATTAAAACCACCTTACCGACATCAGCTGTGTCAAATACCTCTTGTACTAAAGTGAAAGTGACAGAAAGTTTGTTGGCTAGACTGGTGAAGATTGGAGAGCGTGAATTTTATTTATTTTCTTTTGAGATATAATGTTCGGCAAAAGTTTGTTATTTTTCTATTCCATTTATTATATTTGCAAATGAAAACATCGATTTAAAACGCAATAATTATCTTGTATCCGTCTACATTGTTTTAAATTAAATTGTTTTGTGTGTCCACCTGCACTGGATAGTTGAATCTGTGAGCTTGTTATCTGTTTGTGATTTCTTTTCCTGTAATTCCAATCGAATCGGGTTTTCTTTCAGGCTGGACATTGAAGCGTGCAATAGCGATAAGAGTTTCTTATGCATGAATAATTTCAATAGTAGTAAAGTTTAAATCATTATAAACCTTTGTAATTGTTATAGACAAATACAAAACATTTATTTGTCTACGACGGAGTAATCACATAATTTGCGCTGTCGATATTAAAATACATCTTGCCAGTTGCCACTTGCTTATGTTTCTATCAGCTTATTTTTGATTTTTGTATTCGATATGAAGAACAAAGCTATTGCCAATACTGTTGAAAATTGTTAAGTGATTTAACAAATATTTGAGCTGTAAAAAAATTAATTCACTGTCATAGCCAAAACATAAAAATGTCACAACAAAATTTAACATTGAACGGGAATACGAGTGTGGCCAAGAGCGCTGACTCAGCTGATGTCGAAGCTATGAGAGAATGGTGGTAAGTTTTTTTTTAATTAAATCGTTGTGAAATATCTATTTCTGATAATCACAATTTGTGATACAAGTTTCTCTGTTGATCCAACAATAACTACTTTCGGGTACCTAGATGAGTGGTACCGAACATTGATTCGAGTAATTTGGCAATCCAAAAAAAGTAATAGCTCCCTTAATAAAATGATCATTTTGATTTGTAGAAGGTACAACAGGTTAAATTTGTGATCGGAAAGCAAAAGCTCTTAACTCGACGAATGTTTTACTTTTTCAGTCGAGAATAAGTTTAAAAAAAAAACAACACATTTTCGATTCTAAAGGTAAAGTAGCTTTCGTCGACTTAACAAAACTATGGTAATAAAACTAGAAATTAATGTTTGATTAAGCATTATTAACAAATATCCAATAATGGCATAAATATTTTTATGATGGTAAAATTCTAAGTGAATTTGGCATAGTGAAATTTCATGAAATGATTATACATATTTGAAACTCAGACCCTAACTCTCATACAAAAGGACTTCTACGCCCTTCTGCGTGAAGCGTTAGACGCAGCTACCCCTACGATTCATACTGTGCGTATCAACCAAAATTGAAAATTGTTAAAATATGTACATACATATATTCTATCAAACTTTTATTAAAAAATAAAAGTTTATTTGTGTAAAGACTTTCCGAAACCAACCAATGTTTGATAATATTTAATATAACATACGTAAAACCTTTAAAACTATATTTTTTTGTTATAATTTCTACAAATTTGTTATTCAAATCTAATAACCCAAAGCTTTTGTTTCAGATTTGCTTTAAATTGATGGAGCCTCAAAATGTTTGAGCTTGTGTCTCTATGCTAGCATACGTTTATAAATTTTTTTAATATTATAATTATTTATTTGTATAAAATTTGAAAATTAAGCTGTGGAAAGCCTACACAACTATTCGAAAACGCAAAAAATTTCATCACTCTATATTTTGTTTATTCAATTCATTAATTATCTCAATTCATGCTACTTTGCAGCAGTAATTATGATTAATTTTTATGTGAGATTTAGTAATAATGGCGATGGCAGTCAACGTAATATATTTATCATCGTACATTACTGTACGACACCCCTAACACTTCTGATAGTTCCTGCACTTTATTTTATTGATCTCGAAATTGATCTCGTGAAGGTTTTCAACGTTTGGCTCGGTAACATTGTCTCCCGGGTAGTCTGGGCGCACCACATCAAAAACAGATATGTATACGACCACGTAAAACTTCATCATATGCGAAAATTGTTCGTTATTTATCATTTGTTAGACCACCCACCCACTAATGGACAACTTTTTTTCTTCAGAAATTTGTGTAAAAGCAAAATGCCCAAAAATAAAAATAAGTGCAGAGTTTATGACAGATGCCGTTAACCAGTTTTTAAAGAATATTTTTTGACTAAATAATTTTAATTTCATCAAAATCGTTAGAGCAGTTTTCAAGATAAATATGCTTTCGTCTCCAGCGATTTTTCAAAAACCTCAATTTCCAAATTTGAAAAAAATTGCTTCATTAGTTTAGGATGTATGTATGTATGTCGAGGTACAAAACGACAGACAGAGTTGCGGGAGCCACTCAAATTGTGACCTATAAGATGTTATGGTTATTTTATAAGATTGCCATAAATACTACTTAGCCTTTCACAATCTGAGTGCCTATTTACGTGTTAACTGTACTAACTATTTGCATGTTCTCTATTACCATTCTTTTATTATTTTCACTTTGTAAAATTTTAAGTTAGTACAATTTCTACAATCTTAAAATCTGTCCTGTTTCTGTTTCCCTCTGTAATAAATTCCTGGAGATGTATTTCAGCCCTCTTCAACTTTTACCCACTTGTGCTAATTCCTCTTCGAGAGTTCTTCGCTCGCTTTTCTGCTTGCCTATGTGAAAGATTCCATTGCATTTTTTTTTTGGGGGGGGGGGGGAATGGCCCATTACCAATGCACTGCCACTTACATCTTCGTATGAATGGGGTTCCTACATAAACGAAACAATATACATAACTTCCATCACCTAATCATTTTATATTATAGACTATACCAGATCTATTTTCTAACCATTTTTTACCTATCAGTTTTAAGTGCTGTAGAATACTCGTATATAAAACACTTTTAAATGAAAACAATTGTAAATTTAAAACTGTTTCAACGATATTTATAATTATGGAATTTGATAATGTATTCTTGTTTTTTTTTTCACGTAAGGTAATTTCACTATTATCTCAACGATTGTTTTTTCTCATACAAGGGCATCAAGGCCGGTATGGAAATTTCATTTCGTTCTACTTATGCTGTTGAATACCTAGATGAAAAGAAATTTGATCAATTAGAGTTAAATCAACTTTATCCGTCTTTGAATAATAAATATGCCATCAACATACTTTGTGACTACTTTAGTTCTATTATAAAGTTTATCGAAAACGCTACCGAATAAAGCTTCCATAATAACATCTACTAAAATTAGAGAAGTAGTATTCCTTGTCGAAACTTATTGATAAATTGTTTTATCAAATCCAGAATAGTTATTGTCAATTGCGCAAAATCGTATAATTTCTTACTAATTTTTTTTGACATTTTTCACAATCATGGCGCTAATCCCCTCGTTTTGGGTAGGTCGTTTCTCTAAAAATCGTAATCTTTTCCTAGGACTTGTTGCTTCACAGCTGATAATCTTAAACCCATGATAACTTCAACTAGTGCTTTCTGAAATGTGCATATAACTTAACTAAACTTTAATAAAGGAATTCCTTGTTTGAGCTATAAATCATGGAAGTAGCATATATCGCTTGATACTGACCAGGATCTACAATTCACTTCAATTCGAACTGAAATTAAAGTCAATTTAATTTTAATTTCTTCGCGGGCACTCACGTGTTATCTATTCATCAGGTAAAAAGTGTACTTATTTAGCTGAAACAGAGTGTACATTCAAATGCCCCTGCACAAATATTATATGAAAAGAGCCCAACTTTTTCAGTCAGACCAAACGTTTCGCAGCACAGTTTAGTTTGAAATCGTCATTAACCGCCGTCGAACGTGTTTTTGTGATAAACAATATATATGTAAGCTCTTTCAATCGCTGCCGATGACGGACGACACGACGCCGTCCATTTGTACTCATTTGGCCCGGTGCGATTGACCGTGACGAACATCAAATCGACCAAGTCGCGAATTCAGTGAAGTAACAAAATTATATAATGTAGTTCCTATGTGGCAATGGCTAGAAAAAAGGGACTTTATCGATATCTTTTAATGCATTTCATAGACCTAGAACTTTCACTCGGTTCGAGCTTATTGAAGATACTTTATAATTACAGATATTGATTATTGGCACTTTACAATTTTGCAACACATATATGTGTTTCATTGATTGCCCAATTGAATGTGCTGTACATGAGTCATTTAATGCATTTTGTCTGCGAATGAAAAGTTGACACAATTAAGTTGGTTGCTCTTGCTATCCATACTCAACAGGCTGTTTTCAACATAAAAAACCAGTGCAACTTTTTCCCTTTCGTTGCAACATCGGCTTTCGTTTATTTATGTTATTGTTTTTCTTTTGTTGAAATGTTGAAATTTTTCTTTCTAAATACGCTAAATAGTACTTAATGAAAACTCGACTAATGTACTCGTACTATGTCGAGAGACAACTTTCAGAAATTACGATGTGTGTGCTGTACATACTGGTCTACTCACTAGTTGTTACGTTGCTAGATTTTTGATGTGTGCTCCATATCAAATACCGGTTTATTTAAAAGTTTCAAAATATTATAATGATAAAATTGCTTTCAATACAAATGTTGTTGTTTTTGTTTTTTGATAAATGTTATATTTTTGTGTGGAGCGTAGTAGTACTTGTTCGTAACATATCAAACTTAAGCTAAAATTAATGAAAATAAAATCAAACCTGTATCAGTTGTTTATTGGAGTCTTTATAGTCTAACAAATATTTATTTATAATTCGTATTATAAGTATGAGAGTTAATAAGGTTTAATATTAATTTATATTAGTCGTGATATTAAGTATTAAAATTTGGCAAATTGTTTTTCCTCTGTTTGATGGGATGGGTTTTGAAACAACAATTTTCGATGCCCTTTAATTCTTTAACAAAAAAATGTGTCAAACAAATGGAAATGACTCTTTACTCATAGTGTTACTTAACATAGTAAAAATGAACATTGTTTAAGACACCTTTTAATTTTTTTAAAATAAGTGACTGGAAAACTCTATGCGTTTTGTTTATAAAAATAAATACAATTTTAAGAGTATTGGTTAAAATTGTGAAAGAGACTTGAAACTTAAAACATTCAAATGCAAATATTTTAAAAATAAAGACCACATTAATATACACTGCCTGTCACTTGATTGAGGACACTATTTTCGCAATCTTTTTCTGTGATTATTTTTTTCGGTTAAATTTTTGTCTGCCTGCTAATAAATAGGTACACAATTTTCAAACCCAAATAAAATTAAATGTGGCAACTAGAAAAATTAATCGCAATTTCCGTAAATTTTTGACAGTCGTTTTTTATACCTAACGCTTTTTTTTGTTTGATATTAAATTTTTTATTTTGAACAAGAAACCTTTTGACCGAAAATTCATTTAAATTTGGAAATGAAATCAGTTACTTTTACAAAAAGTTTTTTAGTGCAATAATTCGCTTGTAAATTACCAATTAGTACAATTTTAAAGTTTTATTAAACAAAGTGTCCGGTGAAAGGAAAAGTCTTTATATGCAAAAAAAAGTAACTAAATGACTGTTTTTATTTACTCCCGAACGCTTTTAAGACAAAAAATTTGCGGCTTGTCTCAAAATAAATTGATGGTAGTTAAAATTGCAATTTTGATGTAACTTTGCGAGTTTATATAAGTAGTGGTATTTGGGGCAAACTGTATCTCGGAATATTTGTAATGATATACTTTTTTGGTATCCGGAGAATGGAGTTGTCAAACAAATTTAACCTATTTTGAGTTTTTTGATTTTTTGCAATCTGAAAGCGCCACTTCCTTAAAATCATCTTTTTGTCTTTTCAATTATAATATTTAGAATTTGCAACCTAAATTAAAATATTTAATATAGGAAAAAACAGGTATTCCCAAGTATTTAAAAAAATCGACTTTTTAAGATTTTGAAGTGATATATTTTCAGTAACCTCAAATAAGTGACACATTATTTTTATCCTAATATTTATTTATGTGAAGGATTTCCCCAGCTATTCTATTTAATTTTATGTCGTCATGTCAAGAGCTATTATGGACTAAGTGACTGGAAATTTCGAACAATTTTGTGTGTATCACACTCAGGTATCACAAACACAACTTTTGTTAGGGGTGACTTTTATTTAATACTATGGAGGTAAAATAGCGCTGAACCGTTTAATTTGGATGCTCGCACTTCAGTTGAGCATGTTCTTTATTCGCACAGTGTGTACTAAAATAAGCAAATTGAGTAGTTTCGGTTCTTCATTTGAAATAGTTACACAATCGTACGCGGCGTCAAATCGCACGATCTTGGAGGCCAATATTCACGGGTCCGAAACGTTAAACTATGCGAATTTTGAAATTGAAGCATCTGCACATCATGGTTGTTCAATTGAAGAACCAACAAATCAGTAAAGCACACCAAATAGTCAGTGTTTTTGGATGTAACTGTGTCCATACACTTGAGGATTATCTTCACTCGAAAGTAGTAGTAGAACAAAAACTAAACTTCATCGCCAAACAAAATTCTCTTATCAAAATCAGGATCAACGGCAATCTCTTTTGGGCCCACTCACTGAATCTACGCTTTGCTGTCAATCTATGCCAAACAAAAAACCAAACACTATTTACTTAACAGCCGTTAAAACAGCCGCCAATTAAAAAAGTGCAGTCTAGTTCTATACCTCTGAAAAATGACCCTACTTTACTTCGTAACAAGATTGAAGATTTTAAATTTGTGGGGATGTGAGCGTCAAATTCGGTGTGTATCTTCATTTAGGATTTGTGTTCCATATTCACAAAGACTGAAATATATTCCTTTTTCTGAAGTTCTGTTATAGCAACGTTAGCCTAAACAAAATTAAAACACTTTGAAAAAAGCACCCAACAGTACCTCATTCTGTCTTTGACTTCAGTCATTAACTGTTTACATACATGCGCTCAGCACTTTCAATATTCTGATTACAAATGTAAGTATAATTAATTAAAAAGAAATTTCATTAAAAAATCAATACTTTTCTGTATGATACCTACAAGCATATAATGTACATAGGTATAGGAACTAACTTTATATGAATTATTCACAATGATCAAATCGAATGTACCTTGTTAAAGTCATTAACAACTTAAGTTTTTTAGCTGCGTCATTTAGTTGACAAACGACTGATTTGGATAATATATGTACATACGAGTAGCTACTTATTTATTTGAAAATTATAATCGAATAAGCTTATTGTATTTAAGAATCTTATGGCTTTTTCGATTGCTTATTGTCAGAATGACAGGTCTTCTTCAGAAAAGAAAACTCATTATTTACTTCTTTTGTTGTTTTCAGAATCGTCTGAAGTGCGTTCACACGTATGGAATTGTTCTTCTGGATTAACAACCGAAAAGACCATTAGAATGAAAATTTTAAGCAAACTGCGGACAAAAAGACTTATTGGTCGTTTGATTTTTTTCATGCAAAAGTCATCGGTCACAGATATACCTAATACAAATGTTACTTCTCATTTTTATTAAAAAAAATGTTCACTATTGCAATGAAAGATAAAATTGCCCCCATTGCTGCTTAAAACTGATAGGGCAAAAAAATCTTTAAGAGGACACAAAATGTTATGTTACTCAATACAGCTGTGTTTTTTTTGGAACGTTATACGCAGTACAGTGTAATTTTATATGAATAACAAACACTTTTATTATTATTATTTCTCTAAATTGATTGTGCGAAACAGAAACAGTTTTTTGACTTAGAGGTCAGTTAAAATGATGAAGGCAAATATATCAGGAAAACATTTCTAATGAAAGAATAATAATTTGAAACACAAATTGATGATAAATAACAAAAAAAAAAAAATATACACGCAGAAATGCAAATGCATGACTGGGTCGCACGTTTTGATATACTAAATCAAACAAAAATTTTATCCGTTTCTAGAAATTGAAGATTTTTGAGAACGGTTTCTTTTTCAACTCAAATTTGGAAGTTACCATTAATATTTTCTTAATTTCAATTATTTATTTAT
The DNA here is from genome assembly GCA_958431115.1 of Syrphus vitripennis. Taxonomy (NCBI): domain Eukaryota; kingdom Metazoa; phylum Arthropoda; class Insecta; order Diptera; family Syrphidae; genus Syrphus; species Syrphus vitripennis. The sequence continues at coordinate 114,074,496 of OY288108.1, forward strand.
TATAGGTCGTTCTAATACTAGTACAATTAAAAAAGTTTATCGAAATTTTCGTTGCCGTTTTCGAGAAATTTTTGAAACGGTTTTGTACAAAATTTCAAAAATATAAATTAGAGATCAAAAATAATTATTTTTATTTATTTTGAATTGGTTTTTCGCAGACAGTAACTTCATTTCTATAGAAAGAAATTGGTTACGGTTTGATATTTATTATAAAAAAAATTTAGGTTATAGGTTGACAATTATTTTTTATTTTCAAAAATATATCTCAATTGTTGATTTTACAAAAAATTTATGGAAAAGATCAACTTTTAACCTTTTTCGCTGAAAATAAATCAAAAATGGTTAATGCAAAAACAAATTCGATTGATGAGAACGTGTTTATTTTTGAAAATAAATACATTGTGATACATTATGCATATCCGCATGAATCATGACTTACAAATACTAACGGGCATTCTAATTGATAAAATTTCAGATGAGATTTATTTTTTTCTCTCAAAAATAAAACTCCGTGGTTAACCATAACCTTAAAGGTTTGAGAGCACTCAGACCTTGACCGATAGTTTTTTGGGTTGAAAATGAAGGTAATCATTTTTGAAAAGCTCCTCAAATAAAAGTTATTGGAAAGGTTTAGATTTATTTCTGATCTCTGATATAAATCTTGTCCTTTTTGAAATATTTTATTTAAATTATTTTTTAAAAATTTGGTTGAAAATTTAAATAATTATTACTTTTATGACTTTTATATGCTTTTGCATAAAAATTTTGATTACAATCAGATGAACCATTTTTCAGAAAACCGGAAGTCAGAAAATGATATGGCAGGTAACGGTACCTCCCACAGCTTAGTAACTTTTTTTTCACTTAAAGTTACCCAAGACCTCACTTTTAAAAGTTTTTAAAGTTTAAAAGTTTAGTGTTTCAAATCGAACATTTATCATGATCTATTTTGTTATCCTTATAACTCACCTCCATCGCTAGAGGCTTACCTGAGACGCTGAAATCAAATAAAATAGGAAACTTTATTACCATCAATTCGGTTTCTCATCTATCATTGTACCGATCTCATATATTTGCAAGTAATCAAAAATGGCATAAAGCATATTTTACCAATAAATTTGTTAAAAAAAGTTGTCAGGTCGTTCAAATTTGGATTTAAGCCTCAGATAAGACCTTGTTTAGTGTTGATGCATAAAAAAAACAGACCATGCTTCTGCGCGCAAGGTCAAACTACGCTTTGATTTGACTTAACATAAAATCAAAATCGCATTAAAAAAAACTAGTTGCAAATTGAAACAGAAATAATAAGCAACAAAAGAAAAACAAACTATCAACAACGAATTGATATTGAAAACGAAATAAGCAGTCAAATAAAAATAGTAAATTTTATATGAAATTGAAAATTATTATTTGTTGAGGAGACAACGTCTTATCATCAGCAATTCAAAAAAATGTAGTATCAGTGTGAATTGACTCGAATGTACATACATTAATCCCCAAAATGGACGTTTATTCCCAAAAAAATAAATTCAAACATGTTGAAAATAACAAAAATCAATAACATGACTTTAAAGACCACATATTATTGTACTTTAAAGTCCTTTCTTCCAATTATACTGAATGTACTACTACATTTTACATATTTTTATTGTGTATAACAAAGAATAATCATCAGATTAATTATAATTATATAAATACTTCCGTAGGTACACTCAGAGAACTCAATAGCGTGATCAAACATTTATTATTTGATGAGAGATAATAATAGGTATAGAGTAGGTAGGCACTCCACTGTGGTCACAATCTTAGACGTAAATGCAAAATCTATATCTCTTTCGAAGCTGAAGTAGAAGTTCTCATTTTCAAATATAAAATTTAATACTCACCGCAGCAAACCAATATACCTTTATTACTATATCGATGCTAGAAACATGTGGAGTGTGTCAAGGGTGGCAACGACAACCGACGACGCGAAGCGACGGCACCGAAGAACTTCGCTTGATTGTCTAAGGTCTAGCTATATATACTTGTTAGGCAACAGCTGTGAAAACTAGTTACTCACAGACTTTACTTTGCATCGAATGCTTTTAAAGAATATATATTTTGTTGTTACTATTGTGAATTACATTGAATTGTTTTGTTTTGGTATTTATTTTTCATTAAGTTCTAACATTTTAAAACATCAATCTAAAAAAAAATGGCCTGTTTGTCTGACATTGATTTGGCTACATTACATAGAAGTCGCCTTGAAGAGCGTCTTAACTACAAATTAGCATGGAGCTCAAATCGTAGTGAGAGTTTTCATTATGGATTTAGCGAAATTACGAGAGAGTGCCTGCGTAGAAATGTAAAAAAGTGTACCAGTGATAAGTGCACTAATAAAAATTCCAACAACAACATCTGTGATGCTATTTTATGTGATAAAATAAAAAAATTAAATTTAACAAAACAACAAATTCGTCAAACTGAAGACGATCAAGCAAATCAGTCAGCTGATGAGGAGAAGAACACGAGTTATTTCAGCTCGGATACGAGGAGGCGACGATCTGGGACATGGCCGTAAGTCTTGTAGCTGCACAAATTTTAAATATTAATTTTTTTTAAAACGTTTCAAACTGAAAATATATTATCTTTGTACATTAAAGAAAAAGAAAAGGTACATATGGACCAGAAGCCTTACGTATTTGTTTGGAAATTTCTTGAAAAGTTTCAACAGGGTCGATTTTTGTCAGACGCCACAAAAAGAGCATAGTGCAATAGGTTGACATGACAACACCACCCCTATTTTTTAATCTTAAGGTTCAAACTAGAAAACGCTTTTTTGATTATTTTATATTTAAAAAGTGCGCTTTGTGAGCACTTGAGAGGTGTGAGTACCCTTAAATGATAAACACTGTAAATTTATACTACGAATGTTCATACCGACTCAGTTCATACTGGTACACATCTTATCAACACAGTTCATAACGAGGGACACTTCATACACAGCGACAGTTCATGTCTAAAGGGAAGTTCCGAGGTGTTCCCACGTGAAAAAAAATGTTATCTATATTAATAATTAATTTGAGAAGTTTATTTTATATTCCTCAAATTTGTTATTATTTCAAAACTTCAAAAGCGCAAACAAATTTCTAAATACAAAAGTGAGGTATTTATGGGTTGGTATGAGGCAACTTCAAAAGTTATTGTCATTCAATTTAATTTTAATGAAATGAAAACCATTCATTGTAAAGGTTTCTGAAAATAAAATAATAATAATAATAGAAATTCCATATTCAATGATTTTTAAAATATGCTGCGAAAATATGAAAACTAAATTTTAATAAAGCACATATTAAATAATACGAGACTTAATTATATTTTTATATTTTATTTATTTATTTTTATTTCAATCACCACAAAACTGCAGACCGAACCCTACAATATGTATTCAACTTACAGCGTTCTTGGTGATCTCTATCATTCTAGAGAAAATGCTTGGTGATACACATGCCGTGGATACAATGCTGTTCAGTTGCTTCGACAACTCATGGGAAGTGGCATAGGGAAGGGTTGGGTAGCATTTCTACTAAAAAATGTTCCAGGGTGAAATGACGATGTTAGATTTAACTGCAAGATTGTGAAGCGTACTCTTATTCAATGATAGCGATTAAGGTGTCCAAAAAACGCCTTAAAAACGAAAAAATGGCGAAGACTGCTAGCAACGAGTCTAAAGAAATTACAATTTAGAAAAGTAAACTGTGAGTGCCCGTAGTATACCAACGCTGTTCATTTAGGGTCCAATCGGCCAGTCAACAGTAGTCGATACAAAAACCCACCGTCCTATGAAAAAATGTTGTATAGAAAAAAGAAACGTTGTTAGATTTTATATGAAAGGAGTGCTTAAAAATTTCTTGTACGATGAGCGATTTCAATCATAAAATTTCAGATGGGTGTTTTTGGCGACTACTTTCAGAATTTAGTTTTAATTTACTTTTTCTGTTATGTTTTTTTCATAATATTAATCTTTAGGCGCTTTAACTCTGAGAGTATAAATCTTATAACAAAAATGGTGCTCACAAAGTTTTTCTAAAAAGAGTAAATGAAATTGAAATACGTTTTAAAATTGACGTTAAACGCACAGCCGCACCATATTTTAGTCTTAGAAATGATCTCTCTATCAATTTTAATCATAAAATTTAAGATGGATGATTTTCATTACTATAGAAATTAATTTTTGACTCGACGACGACGGGCCTAGTACTAGTCGTCCCATTTTAATTATTTCACTCACTAGTGCTATTCTACTCAATTATGATCACACCTAAATACATACATAAATGTACATATTTTAATCATTAAACTACATAAATGTACATAGGTGCTTTATTTTTTAAAAATAAAAATCTCAGGCACTTAAGTTTAGCTCATGAAAGTGAATTTTTTTATGACCACGCTCGTTGAGACCGCTCGGCCTATACCAGCCTTAATATATTTCAGAAATTTTGGGAAAGCTAGATAGCCATCCGATTGCCACCCGTTCGCAAGAGAAATATAGCTTCCCGACGAACTCTGCCAAACAATGACCTAACGGCTGGCTGTTCTACGAGGGTTCTTTTAGTTACCGCGAAAACCTACTTATTTACTCATACATTATATACTCACAATATTCATAAATAGCTTCATGCAATTATCATGGATTTTTTTTTTAAATAATCATTATTTGAAGTGAATTGTTAATTTTTTTCCAAGAATTTAATTACACGGATATAGTATGCAGGTATTTATGTATATACATTTATGTATATTTTTCTGAACTGGAACGCTCTAAGTTCAAACAAATCAAATGAAAATGACCATACCCATGCAGACTGTCTCGCACAAACAGTCTCGTCGAAATCAATATGATCTAGCAGGTATTTAATTTTAATTTGTATTAATTCATTGGCATTAAGTAAAGTTCGTCAAGTTGTTTAATTCAAATGAGTTTGCGTAATTTTTATTTTACTCACCAAGTATACATGGTAATTTATCGTAACTAAAACTGAAAATATTTTACAATTCAGGTTAACGTAGCGTTGAATAGAATAGAGGATTAATTTTTTTTTACGATAGCGAATTATAGTAGTACTACATCACACCTAGCCGGGAGCGTGGTAGCTCGTGGTAGTTCGTTGCAGTTCAATATATACCTAAATATTTTTTGTTTTTACTTTTCAATTTCGTATTTAATATGACAAAAAAGGTTTTATTATTATCTGTTATAACATTGTAAGCAGAAAGAAGTAAGTATAGAAACTTTAGTTTAGATATTATTTTTTTTTGTAGATACTTAGTTATACTTCGTTAACCAGTTTCTAACGTGAGTTGAAAAAAAACCGACGCTACGGTGTTTCTTGTTATAAGGTTAGAGAGAGGTGTTTTTTTTAAACCCCTGAAAGAATTTGTCAAAAAACAATTTGACATAAGTTAATAACTTGTCATATACCATTTTTAAACTCTGGCCTATATCTGAGCCTGGAGCTAAACAAATGTAAATTAAATTTGATAAACTCAAGGTTTTCCTACCAACAACTTAAATAGTGTATATACATACATATGTATTATGTTTATGGTCTTAGGACTTTTCAAAAAATAAAACTGCGATCTGCATGGTATTTAATAATTTTTCATAAAATAAAAAAAAATAACGACTTTCCTGATATAAGCCGTATAATCTTAATCTAGAAATTTATAGGTTTGTGTTTGATGAAAATTTGTGTATAAAATAAAATTAACGTAGCTTCTAGCATCTAAATATAACGAAATTAAGAGAAAAAAAAAACATTTTTTTACAGAATGTTTTTAAAGCTGTAAATGCACCTATACCGCCTTCAAAATTAATGAAATCACCTTAAAGTTTACTCACAAATACACTATTAAATGATTGATCAATACTCAAGTAAAATCGTCGAAACAAAGGGCTTAGGGTTGGGTTAAATCAGAGTTTGTTTAAGTTTTAACAGTTGTTAGTTTTTCCATAAATGATCGCCATTTTGAAATTTTTGTATTCTAAGAGTAAGCCATATTTATTTATTTATTTATATTTCATCATCTATCGAGTACATTATCTCTCTTTTAAATAATTAAATGACATGTCAAAACCTTTTTCAAAATTTCTTATATTAAAAATTGCTTTTTGACAAAATAATCAATCTGAGGTGGATAATAGTTATGACAAGAAACATGTTAAAAAATATTTTTAGGTTCTACTTGAACTCTTATGAACTACGTTTTTCTAATCGTAAACTGTCATAAAAACTCGTATAATCAACTTTCATATTTATGTTTCATTTGATTTCCTGGATTCTTTATTTATTTATTTATCAAAAATAACTTATAAAAATAAATTTATAAAATTATTTAAAGAGTAAGACATCAGGGCAGCAAGACCATAGATGTCGTATATGTAAAAGATTTAATTATTTCTTTTTAATTCACAATTTCGAAATCAATTAACGTTTTGTAGACTTTTTTTAATTTTGATAAACAAATCATAGCTATCTGGCAGTTCAATTGTCAAATTTTATCAAGAATTAAAAGTTTGTTGTTACATCCCTTTTTATGTTTGCGGCAATTAAGCTATTTTGGCAATTTCATATAATTTTTCAAGAATTTTAAAAATAGGGATCAATGTTTTATAAAAAAATAGCAAATTAATGGAATAATTAGTTTCTATTTTCAAAAAAAATCCCGCCTGACAGGGGAAAACATTCCCTTATTCGACCTTACATACGATTTGTCTTGTTTTGCATACATACTATGTACGTGTTAAACTCAAAAAACAATTTTACAAAGAAACTTTAGTCAGCATAAGTTTTTATGAAAAAGGCAAAGGGAAATAATATACAATTTAAAAAATCGCATGACATGTGTATGTAAGATATTCTGTTGAAACATTTTATAGTCATTCAAACATAAGTGGTTAGGAAAACAACAATATCTTCCCTGAGCAGAATGATTTTAAATGGGAGTGAGACAGAATTTTAGAGTTCCATCTGCATTTAAAAAAATGTGAAAAAAAAATTTATGTCGACTTAAACTACTCTGCCATACTGCCAATGAGGTATTTCGTATGCAGAACGCCTAAGTCTACCCATCTTTCAATTCCAATCGTAGGAATTTAGAGATGGCTGACTTTTCATTATGAAAATTCTTTTTTACCTCTGTCGACTGGCCTAAAGTAATAAATAATAATAATTCAAATTCACTTCAAATAATCTATGCCATAAGGCTTGTTTCTTTTTTATTAAATAACTTGAAAAGTTCTGACTAAAACGAGACATTCAACGCAGCTATAACTGTCCCATAATGCACTCATAAGGAAAAAGAGCTCAAAAAGACATATTTTAGGTTGATGTTCTCCTTCAAAATAAACGCAAAAAATTGTGTTGCGTTCATGTGAGAGCCGTAAGTGACTTGTTTCTTAAAAAATGCAAGCATGTAAATGTGGTTTGGCTTGTTTTAATCGTGTAAGTTCACCCACGCCACAAGAAACCGAAAGTTCTCAGCATTCAACTTGAGTTTGACTATCTCTTTAATTCTTAAAATTTGAGACTTGCTTCTCATATGCCGTCATAGTTATAGTGTAGTGTAACCTTCGACCACATACAAAAGAAAAAACCTGTTAATCGAGTAAGTCTCACTTTTTATATTCTCTTGGTGTAAATGCAATTGAGTAAACTGTTCCAAGTTCCAATTCCACAAGCTCCTCTCTGCCTCTCTGTGTTTGATAAATAATCATGATTTTTTCATTTTGAATTTGATGTCTTGAATCTCGGTGTGAAGCTCAAGTTACAGTCAGTGTTTCTATTTGTCACGTTTCATTGAAATCACTCGAATTCAGAGATTCAGACCACCAAAGTTGGTCAACTGATACAGTTTAAGTTGTGCACTAAATTTTATTGTATTCGATCATTTATAGTGTGTCTGATTAAAATTTTGGCTCTGCAGTTGTTCTTGTCAAATTAACAAATAAATATAGTTTCGTTTAATTAATATTAATATACATTTTGTGAATTTGAGTAGCCGAAAATGGATGGCTCATTATTTGCTAATAGCTCCCGCAATAGCAGTAATAAAATTAACAGTGATGCACTTGCGAATTACATAAAAAAACGACAACAGAAAAATATTAATGAAGGTCATAACAGTTTCGATTTGGATGAGAACTCGTTTTTGGTGGATCAAAACACAGAAATAATGCCTGTTCATCCTTCATTAAGAATATTAAGGTTCTTTTTGATACTCTTGTTTCAACATTACTCGTATTATTAAGTTTGATTTTTATTGTTCTGTATATTTTAATCTTTGTTTTAAGTCTAGTTTCAGTGTTTCTTAATTAAGATATATCTAGTTTTAATATATTTACTACACAGACCAAATCTGGTGCGGCCAAAATAAAAAACGCTGACCTAATCGACATAGCCTACTATTATATGGTGACCAATAAAAACATTTGTTTGGTGGGCGAATCCTGTCTTGATTAACGATCCACTTTGAGTTTATAAACAGTGTTATGATTTTTGGTATAAATAAAGATAGTGTTGATGAGAAGTCAATGCCCTCAATGGTAGTTTCAGACGAAAAAAGCCACTTACGATCTTGGCAATAATTCGCTGAATATTAGCTTGTCCAAGTGTTATCTGTATACACCAAAGACTTAGCCAAACCCAGCGAGCAGTTTTCTTAAAATCAAAAATTACTTAAAATAAAAAAAATGTTTAAAATCATTTACCGTGATATAGTTCAACTTTTTGTCAGACACAAATCCTGTGACTTACTTTTTAAATCAATTTTTTTTTGTTAATAGTTTTTTGAAAAATTAATTTTCAAACTCAAAAAAATATCAAAATTCTGTTGACCAAAATTCAGTATAAAGATTAAGAATTATTCATTATTCATTACTCTTTATTCCAAATGCAAAATTTTGAATTTAACAATTATGTAAATCCATAAATCTGGCTTCCAAAGTTCAAAATTCTATCTTTTAAAGTCCGCAATAACTTTAAAAGGTTCTTTAGTTGCAATTTAACTTTTTTAGTCAACACCCATTTTTTCATAATTAAAAAAATCATAGACAGAATTTTAGATTTATAGAATTAAGATTTAGAGAATTTTGAAGTATAGAATTTTAGATTATAGAATTTTGAAATATAATCCAAATTATGGCATTTACAGAATTATGGCCCAACCCGACTCAAAATAATGCAAAAAAAGAAGGATTTTTTTTTGGTTCGAACTGATTGGGAAACCGCGATTGAAAAATAAAATTAGATTGGGTGACTTTATGAAATAAGAATAATTTTAGAGTCTAAGTACAAACAAAATAATTTTAATTTTTTGGATAAAGGTATTTTCAGTGGAAATATCACTTATAGTAAAAAAAAAATGCTGAAATATAAAATTAAAAAAACTGAATGTTTGTTTTCCTTAAATCTTGAAATGTAACATTATTCGACCTGTAAAAATAAATATAAATAATCAAAATTTTTTAAAACTTCCTCAAATAAATTGTGTCCAAAATATTTGAGAAAGTTTAAAAAATGATGAACCACCTTCTTCCCAAAAAACATTTGTTTTTCAAAAATGACACTTAACCCTTATAAACATAAAGAAAAATATTAAATCATTAAGAACCTACGTTGATTCCGTAGCATTTTAGTGGTCAATTTAGTTTTGTTTGTACCTAAAAATGTACGTACTCGCTTTTTTTTAAATAATTTTTAAATTGATTAATTTTTTTTTAAAACAAATAAATTTGTTTTCATTTAAGAATGATACCAGTGATCTCTTCGAATTATGAATTTTTTGTTTCTATTTTTTGCAGGCGTACAAGAAGTTTAAATGCGCCTTCGCCATTTCAACAATTTGGACCATGTGGAAGGATTATGAAAAATTCAGCCATGGTAATGTAAGTATAAAATATAAATAATTTATTTAATAGTTTTATTACTTTTCTTTCTGTACATGTATTATGTTTTCAACATGAATTAGAGAAAAAATATGAATCCCAATGTTTGGATTCATAAGAGTTATTTTAAAGAGGAAGCATTTAGTTTTTTTTGTTAATTACATCATACATATGGTGTCCATTTTGTAAGCTAAAACAGGCTTTGCTGAACATTTTGAATTTCTTTGCCCGAAATTTCTTCGGCTCCATCGCAGACAGCGTTTTATGGAAGTAGGTTTTAGTTTGTTATTCCAATAAAATAAAATTATAGTCTAAGGCTTTCCTCGAAAGTGTTCAGGAAGCAATTTCTAGAGGTATTTGAACTTCTAACTACGGACATTTTAATAAAAACTGATTTTCTGATATATTTGAGGGGATGTCAAGATGATTTCTCTAAATCTACTACATACAATTAGTTGTACTACAATAAATTAATTTTTTTCCCGAAAAAACAGACATTAGGTTTGTTCAATTTAAACACTGGGACAGCTCTGACGCGTTTTATGTAGCTCTTTTATCGTCCAGTATATTTTCTTTGAGACTGATGTAAGTTCATTGTTAACTCTAAATGCGTTCTGAAAGAACCCAGGCGTTTTCTTAAAGCTAAAAATCAGAGCATTTTGACGATGAAGCCATCATAAGCAAGAATCATACATACATGCAACGAGCACTTGATGTATGGGCTGGAGGCATTAGCCTGAAAAAGGCCGAATTCCTATAGTGTAAATTTCTTGATCTACTCATGGCTATTCCGACATCTATTTGGAAAGAACAGAGTTTTCCAATGGCGAAAAGCATAAAAACCTTGGATCTGTGAAAAAATGACTTAAGGTGGATGAAGTGACGGGATCGATCACAGAAGTTGGCAAAGTTAACTTCTGTGATCGAAAAATGCAAGCTCGGCAGTTGTTCATCTAGCGCTTACATACGGTTCACAGTGCTGGACACTATACAAGAAATATGAGAGTAGATTGATGGCCACTGAAATGAAGATGCTTCGCATGAGAGAAGAAATTACAGAGCAAATCCGAGAAAGCCTTCACGTCAAAAATAGCGTGAAATTAAAGGAATAAAGAATGGTAAAGTCTTATAGAACTGACATTCTATGTATGAATAGTACTATAAAAAGTATAATAAAATAATAATAAAAAATAGCATCTACCAACTTAGCTGGTTCGGCCATGTACAAAAAAAAGCCCCAAGAAGCGAATTCACAAGGCAATAGCACGCAACTTTCTAACACTAACGCGAAAACTCCTGAATTAAACAAATGTATCGACACCTGCATTTGGTTGTGAACAAAATCACTTAAAAAAAAAGGCCCAAGAAGCGGATTCACAAGGCAATAGCACGCAACTTTCTAACACTAACGTGAAAACTCCTGAAAATGCATCGACACCTGCATTTGGTTGTGAACAAATTCACTTCAGTAGTTTTGGCTGTACGTCATTGTACAGACAAGCAGACCGACAGACAGATGGGCAAACAGAGCGTGGAAATACAAAAAAAATAAGAATCAGGAGCGTTTTTAGCAAAGTTAGAGCAAGTAAAAAGGACTAAAAATCATAAAACCCTAAAACCCGTTATAACTAGAAAACAAATCGACTTAAAATTACCTTATGAGCCGATGGTTTTTTCTGCAGTGGTGATTGTTTGCCACCCTGTATAAATATAAAGTATGAAAAAATATACAACACAAAATTCTTGTGTCGTGATCCAAAAAAAACTGTTTTGACTCTAACGGGTCTCCTAACAATTCGTTGCAAGCTGAAAAGAAGCCCAACACTCTAGGTTTGTGTATATTCAAAAGCCCTTATATGCTAACGCTAGACAGATAAAAATGTTATTCCCTTATCACCTTATAGTTGGAGTTTCTCAAAGGAACCTATTTAGAGGATGAACTGTAGCATAGTTGATTTTTAACCATATCTATTCATTCATTCATACGTCCATATTATTTAGTCATTTAAATAATTAATAATTAGAGTTTTTATTTCCGTATTACATATTTTTTTTTTCAATTACATTTAAAGGCAAATCCAAGATCCCGCGAGCCAAAGACTTACATGGTACAAACCCCCACTAACCGTGCTCGTCATAAAAAAAGTTCGCGACTCAACAGTAATGCAACCTTTTGTTCAACTAGTTGAATGGCTAGTTCAGGTAAATAGTTTAAAATTTCCATACACTCACTATACTAAAAAAAGTATTGTAATTATATTTTAAACAGGAAAAACATATGGTCGTTTGGGTCGAATCAGCTGTCCTAGAAGATCCTCTCTTACGCGAAGATAAGAAATTCCAATGTATCAAGGAGAAACTTGTCACATTTAAGTAAGTTCATATTATCTGTTATTAATGGGGCGATTTTACACTTTGTGAAAAGAAGCACCAAATGTTTACCATTGATATGTAGATACAAACATTAGCCATTAGCCAACGGGTGGGCGGGAAAAATTTTTAAAAAAATATTTACAATGGTTGATTTTTTTTTAGAGATGGACGCGATGACCTTACTGATCGAATTGATTTTATTGTCTGCCTTGGTGGAGACGGTACACTTCTGTATGCGTCACTGTTGTTTCAACAATCGGTGCCACCTGTTATGGCGTTTCATTTGGGCTCACTGGGCTTTCTTACCCCATTCCAATTTGATAATTTCCAAGAACAAGTGACCAACGTTCTTGAGGGCCATGCAGCCTTGACTCTTCGAAGTCGTCTTCGATGTGTCATCTTTAGAAAATCTGACCGCCACCATAAAGAAAGTACAACTGAGCAAAATCATTATAGTATATCGGCTGGTGCTACTGCTACAAACGAAAACACCGACAACAGCACCCATTATTCGAATGCAGCACCCAACAAAGCATCTACAAATATTTTGGTAATATATACAGTAATAAGATTATATTTTGTCTTAAAGTTAATATTATTTATTTTATTTATGTAGGTTCTAAACGAAGTTGTTATTGATCGAGGACCATCACCATACTTAAGTAATATTGATCTCTTCCTCGATGGAAAGTATATAACATCGGTGCAGGGAGATGGTTTAATTGTATCCACACCAACGGGTAGTACTGCATATGCTGTTGCAGCTGGTGCTTCTATGATTCATCCGTCCGTACCTGCAATTATGGTTACACCCATTTGTCCACATTCTTTGAGTTTCAGACCGATCGTTGTGCCAGCTGGTGTAGAGTTAAAAGTAAGCAAGATTTTGTGTAATTGAAACTGGAGCGTTTAAATAACTTCAGTAGAATTAAGGCGGAAGTAGTTGTTGGGAGCAAAGCTGAATATGGTTAAGGCCATAGACTGAAATTGATACATTTTACATAATTCTATCCAAACTACAAAAAAGAGTTGAACAATTTTTAATTACGTGAAAAGCGCTGTAAATGACCTACATTTTGTGGAAAAAAAATATTTTTGATATCTTTCATAGTTATCAAAATATCGCTTTCAGAGATGTCTGTTAACTAACAAAAATTCGGTCATAAAGTATCGTTATCAAAAAATTGGTTCGAACAAAATGTAAGTCATTTGCAGCACTTTCGTACGCAACTAAAAATTTTGCAATTATAATGGGCGTTTTATCTCATGAAATATAAAATATTTATAAATTCAATTTCATTTGTAAAAATCAAGTTAGATTTCAAATAGATTAAACGAAAACAACTTGAAAAAAGTTTTGGTTCTTGAATGGTTTTTGCCACTAGAATTTAGAGATTGCTTCAAATTGGTTGTGTTCAACAACGAAAATTATTCTTCTCATATGACACCATGAACTAAGATTTTAGTAGAGTAAATGAATCATCCAAATCTTTCAGTGTAATATTGAAGACAACTATGTCTAAGATGACAATTAATAAACCCCCTGGTAATATCGGTTGGTTTAATCGGTACTTTTAAATAAGAAATTAACAGAAATTCAGCTTTATCGAAGAGATGTATAATTGTATAAGCATATAGCATATACATATGACCGGTATAAGTATAGGTTACATAGAAACAATCACGTTTAGGTCCTTAAGTAAGCTAAAAATAAATTCATTAGATATCAGTTAAGTTTTTTTTTATGGGGACTTAAATTAAATTTTTTTGTTTTGATAACAATGTGTGTTACTTTGCCGACTTTATAAAGTATGTCTGGTTTGCAAAAAGTTCAATTAAATAAAAGTTAAAGTTAATTATTTTTCTAACAAAATGCAGTGACATAATTCAAAGACGTATCTCTAATATAAATTTGCATTTCCGTACTACTATGAATTTTACTCAAAAAAGGAATGATTTTTTTTTCACAGATATCGGTGTCGCCCGATAGTCGCAACACATCGTGGGTTTCGTTTGATGGAAGAAACCGTCAAGAACTGTTTCACGGTGATAGCCTTCGTGTAACAACGTCAATCTACCCAGTACCCAGTATCTGTGCTCAAGATCAAATATCCGATTGGTTTGATTCTCTAGCTGAGTGTCTTCATTGGAACGTGCGCAAAAAGCAGAAGTGCTTGGAAGAATTATCGGACTTGACCACATCTGGATCTGAAGACACCCTTGATGAGTTGGAACGTGGGAATGATCCACTAATTGACAGTTAGATTATATTATGAATATGTATGCATACTGATTTTAAAATGTAGGTCGTTTCTGTAAAATCAGTATAAGTGAATATTCTGTGTCTTTATATTGATACATAAGTATTTATCAACAGTTTGTGAGTTAAAAAAATATATATTTAATACATTAATTGCCAAACGCACTGAGGGCTGAGGAGTGCCGAAATTGATTGTAAAATTATAAAATAATGTTTATAAAGCTGTATATTGTTTTTTGTAGTTGCACTACCTCTGCCCGAAATGTTCATAGAACAAAACGTAAAACATTCGATTTAGGATTTTACTTAGGATAATTTCTTGTTCTTTCTATTGGTTTCTTAACCTTTGCAATATTTTTCCTATATAATATTTAAACAAAAAATAGATTTCCTTTTTAAATATCATTTAAATTTTTTTTTATAAAATGGTTGAAGAAAATATATACAAATTTAATATACATAATATGTTTCCTTTTTTAATTCTCGTTATTGCAAAATCAATATGCAAATAAATTAACTTACTTAACTTTAACTGATCTAAATCCTATGGGGAAAACACTTAAATTTTCAGAATTCGCATACGATGCATCGTAATGCTAAGTCATGTAATTCTGATTATTATATCAGGCAACCAATTTCATTTTTTTTGTACTAAAATCTAGATTGTACAGGGTGCTGAGTGTCAGACACATATATTTGAAAACGTAGTTCGTCTCTTCCTAAAGAGGAGGATGGTTTATTTATTCCTAAAAAATGTTAATTTTCGAACAGTTTGCGTTTCATTGATTTTTGAAATCCATAATCTTCTTTATCTCCTATACTAGAATTGTAAACAAATTCTTTATGAACTTTGAAATGATTTTTTTTTAAATTAAAAATAGTAATTTTTGTTTTTAGTTGATTATTTGAACGTAAAGATACATTATGTATCTGTTTTAGTACTTAATAAATAACCTGAGGCAGTCTTCAGTAAATTATTCAAGGCTGAATGTTAAATAGCGGCTAAAATCGGTTCCAAAACGGTCAATATTTCTGCAAGCTCGTTGATTTTCAAATACCATAATACGAGACCAATCCTTGCTAACTCTTTTTATGTTATCCTTATTTTAATTCCCGGTACTATTTATTAACTGAAGAAATTTAGATTTACAATTGTAAAAAGTTTTTTAACTGCAGCTTAAAACAGGACCTGATTTACTAGACAATATTGTTACAAATCTGAGTTAATGAGGAACAAATAGTTTTCTTACTTTTTCATTTAATTACATTTTTCTTCTTTAGTTTTTTTATTCGAAAGAATTTAAATATCTTGGATCTGTGATCAATAGCGAAAGATCTTGTGATAAATGCCACCAAAATTATAAGAAAAGCTCTACACGGCAGTTATTCGTCCAACCCTTATATACGGTTCACAGTGTTGGAAAATGTACAAGTTTCAAGTTAACAACTGATCTTCCGGTGAATCCTCAGATCAGCTCAAGACTATGATTATCTTTAATCATAATATCTCGTTCGCAACCCCTGTATCTTCGTATCTCGCTATCCGAACCCTGATGGAAGTGGAGGTGTAAGCCGAACAGATCCGCAAAAATGATTCAAGATGAAATGTACGTGGATTTTCATGAGAAAATTTTCAGAAGCAGACTCCACTCAAGAAGCTTAAGAGGTTAAACTTCTATTACTCAACTTATTCAACTTACGTGAGTGGACAGAGCAGAGCTGATCATAGAAATACCAATCTAAGAACTTGAGTACACATTTGCTATTCTATTTGAAGGTTCAAAGATGTCAAAACCTTGAAATTCCAATGGCTGCCAGTCGATGACTAGTTCTGTTTTCAGTTTATTCCACCTACCAACGCATAGCCTACGCAAAGATTCATCTTTTCGACAATAACTCTGTTGTATGATCCTATGGGATGGAAAAGATAGAGATGTCTTTTCTTCAAGCAAATTGTTTTATGCAGCAAATTTGACTCCGAAAACTATCTTGGGAAGAAACAAATGACCAAAACGTCTTGAAAGAATGGAATGCATTTTACAAACGATTTGCCGGTAATTACTACAGTGTTCCACGTTTGGAGTCTGCCCCGTCCAAATTCTTAGACGCATTGATTTACCCCATGTTTGCGTGGTAGTTGAATCAGCGTGGTGGTGCGAAACGTTCGTTAGAAATAGAGTTATCGAAAGACTCACAGCCGGAGTTAAGAGTGTTAAGTACGAAAAAGGATCGCTGGCAACGGGACGCTTACATTTGAGAACCTCGCCAGGCTTCTGACGCAAATCGAAGAGTGTTCGAATTTCCGAACATTGACGCCAACACAATTACTCATTGTCGACAATCTCTTCACGATTCCTGAGCCAGCCCAGAAATCAATCCTACTAGGACCGATGGAACACTCTACAATCGCATATGCAAACCTTTTGGAATCAATGGCACGTTGAACACCTCGCTCGACTACAACATCGACCTAAATGGCTAAAGCACTGTCCCCAACTTTGAGTCCAAAAATGTATCGAGATAAATTTAATCTGTAATTATTTCACGATTGATGAGAAGTTTCAATAAACGTTCTAGCACTCCTCCCCGCCCCCCGAATAATGTGTTTCTATGATTTCGTCGTCATCTGACGCATGGTTGTCGATCCATAGGCATTGTATAAAAATTTGCATAGTACTCTCATGAACATGTTCCACTCGGCCCCCCCAGCGATCACACACCTAACTAATTTTCTGGTTCCTGTTTCCGTTTATATACAAGTGCGCCGTCAAACGACCACACAATACAGCTGTATGGAAATTGCTCATGAGAGTACTATAGATTTCATATCCAAAGTCCATAGGCCAATATATAAGAAACTCGTATTTTTGTGTGTTGGAGGTAACACTTATTAAACGTTACCTTAGGACATCCACTATTAATCTACAAAAACTTAACCCATCAGGTTGCAATTGAAGGTAGATTTCAATTCAAATCCCCCTCCCCGCCCCTTCTACAGGGTTGCAACACGTTTTGAAATCAATCTTAGGGCATGAATCTCAACTCGTCAGGTCAAAATGCAAGGTAAAGGTCCTCAACAGCCCCACAAGATAGATGTTTCGATTAAATGAGTGAATAATATGGAATGCGATTAAAACACCTAGATTAGCATTTAAGAAGCGGTATTTTAAAAAAGATAGAATATTTATATAAGTTTGAATGTTTCAAAACTTAAATTATTGATACAAATATTTCAAACAGTAGGTATGATCAATCGTTTCAAATTTCATTTAAACATGCATTGGTCAGCTTTAAATGCAATAAAATGTATGAATTCTTTTTCATTTACGGAAATAAACAGCCAGTCAAAACCTTGAATTAACCATTAATGGTAAAGGATTCCAATCCCTATTATTAACACATCATCCCATGTTCTTTTTAACTAAAAATTTGCTATGAACTAACTTGACCACCTCAAATTTCATAAATAAAATGTGCTTAGACAAAATTTCTAAGCCTGCGCACTTTTTAAAACTGGGCGTTCCTGGAAATAACCATCAATTTGTTACATCCTCTTCTAGGAGAAATCTACTTTATCCGAAGGAGAAATTTTTATTCATTTATGTACGTTCTCGAATGAAGGTAAGTATTCATTATTTTAGGAACGTATACATCTCTATATTAAATTTGTGGAATAAGGATTTCTTATCTATCCACTTGTTGAATTTTGGTAGCTAGTGGGTATATAATAATCTTGTATAAAAGTAGAGGAATGAAACTTACGGCCTGCCACTCCTTCAATCACCCTATAGAGAGCAAAGTCATGTTGCTACCATCTTTTGATTTATTACCTGCAAGATTGCTGTCATTTAGGATGTACTACTTCTATCTTTATGTTAAGTGCTTTTGGCGTTAAGTATACCATGTAACTTTTTCCTACAATATTCATATTTGTACATATGTATGTAGGTAGACAACCTACCAATCACCACCGCCGACGCAGTAAGATACCAACAGTTCCAGAGGTAATATTATGTCGAAAAGAATAATCTTCTCGTCATCATTCCGCTTTCGACTTAAAACAATTTTATGATTTTTAATCATTTTTTGGTGACTGCGGTCGAATTAAAGAGTGGATTCAATTTTCATAAATAAAAACCGTACTTTAGTATTTATCGAAATATATAAACCTTTAAATTTTTAAAAAATTATAATTTTTATTTTTTATTATAATTGATATTTTTGTATAGTTTGGTAGCGTAAGTTTTTGACTTAAAACCTGCATCGTGTCTGATCGGGAAACTATTGACTGCCCTGAACTTGGCCCGGGACAGTTGGGTAACAATCAGTCACGGTGAAGTGCTTCTTTTACCTCGTTGTGGTGGTCCCCAGGCAACTATTTACGTATCATCCCTTATAGGCAAAAATTACAAGTTTGAAAGACCGATTTTTATAGTATAGGTTACAGAGGTGGCTAGCAAACCTTTGGAACTGAGACTCTTACCACTACCAAAACAAACATTACTCTTTGGATAAGAAACGACATTACTTTGACGACTTTGGCTATCGTAACCGGATTTTGAGGATGCTTCTCAATGAGAGCAATGAAGATCCTCAAAATACCTTTGACTGGGTAATGAGTTCAAGCAGTTTAAGATGAATCTACAAAGTTAATGGAGTGAGATGATTGAGCTTGGCCAAGTTTAGGTCTCCAACTCGTAGCACTGTGCTACTCTATATTAGAAAGCCATCTCCCTTGTGAGTCATTGCGTCAGGTTGCTGGTTTCTAAAATAGCTATCCAGGGGTTCCAGCACGTAACTTGATACAATCGACGATTGTCGATCGTCGATCAACTCGAAACAAATTATTTTTGACAGCACGTAATTTGAAACGAGTTCCATTGTGACTTTTACTTAAAAAGTCATTGTGAACTATAAAATGAAATGTCAAATGAGTTTTCTTTGAAATTATTTCATTCTAGTTTTAATTTCAAGTTTTTTTTCGAAATGTTTTTCTTTGATTCGGAGAGTGAAAGTGAAGGCGAAGAAGTGTCCTATGCTAAAATCAAAAGAAGATATTTGAGAGATAATAGCAACCCATTCGAATTGAGTGAAAATGAGTAAATATTCAAAAAGCAAAGAAAGATTATGTATAACATTTGAAAAACAATTTTTTTAGCTTTTTTATTTATTGACATATTTTGTTTTTCCATTTTTCCGTACCAAAATCACTGAACACGATAACTTATTTGATTTCTGTTGAGTGAAAACTTTTGTTTCAAACGTCAATTTGAAGTTTGTGTGCTGCCAAATCTTTCAAAACAATCGAGGACGCTCGATTGAACCAAAATGTGTGCTGCCAATGCTCGATTGAATCGACTAAACTCGGTTGTATCAAGTTACGTGCTGGCACCCCAGAGCTTGGTCACTTGGGATCTTTAAGGTAATAGGAGCCTATCACCTAAAGGTTCCGCCAGCTTCCAGACTTAAGTACGTCGCGTCACCATCATACATTGTTACTCCCCAACGGAGCCCTCTTCTTCGGTCTTTTAAAACCGACTGAATGCTGCTTACGATAGTACACCACTGGTGTAGGGGCAACGACAATGATGGTTTCAGGATTCAGGCATGTTAAAGGAAACCTTTCGCAGTGCGAAAACTGGAGAAAAATTTGCGCGTTTACTGCAAGAGCCAAGTCAATAGTAAACACACTCGACGCCGAACAAGCAAGATTCCGGAAAGAATCTTCCTGTGTGGACCACATATACACCTTGCGGATCACCACTGTACTTCATGTTCGCCGACTTTGAAAAGACATTCAACAGTGTCAATAGAGAATTTATCTAGCATACTCTGTGCAGGAATTCGGTGAACTATGTAGATGACAGATATGTTTTCTCTCATACTATGGATAGAGATTAGAACTGCATAGTATCCAAAAAACAAACACCAATAACGTTCACTTCTTAGTTAAAGGACGACACATGAAAAATTATAATTTAATATTTTATTTTGACATTTTGTTAAACGTATTTTCATTTTTCAAGACGCAAGTTTGGGAAACTGAAATATCTGATGATGAGCTATTTCATAATTATTATGTAACGCAAATATCCCTAAATGGAGCATTTAATCAAAAAGTATTTAAGTAGATATCCGTTGATTACTTAGAACTTTACTCAGACATTGTGAAACAAACCCTTAAAATTTTAAAACCATAAAAAAAATCACTTTATTTTTTGTTTTAAATTAAAATAAATTTGATCTTTCAATTTAATACCATTAAATAGAAAGTAAAATGCGTAGATGTTCTGTGTTCACTTGTATGGATGTGATTACTGCAAAACGCTTTTTCCGTGTTGCCGACGTGTTCCGACGCCAACCTTGTAAACTTTTTTTCCTATCAATGATTAAAATCAAAAAATACATTTTGATAACAGTTACTCAATTTTTTAGGAAGGAACCTTAATCTCATTTGCTCAACTTTGAAAACCGACTTTTTGAAAGACTGTATCCTTTAGATAAAATGTATAATGTATATTCAATCCTGATTAGTGAGACTTTTATTTTATGTTATTTCAAAGCACGCGTCTCTAAAAGCATGCGTTCAACTTTCTATTGTTAAATCTTAAGAACCCAACATAATCACCATATGGATTTATCTATTACATACATAACCCACTACCTCAAAAATAGGAAGAGCGGTCACACAAAATTGGATTCGTAACGCTGAAAGAAGTTAATGGAGCAGAAAGTAGTCTAGTAGTAGACGAGATGACATAAAGAAAAGGACAATTCATATAGAATCGCTTTCACAATTGGTTCCATAAAAGGAAACCGAATGAATGTGTTGTATAATGGTGGCGCAACAATTCCTTTTTATTCCCAATCCCAACCCCAAGCGGAAAGTAAGTCAACAATAAAAAAAAACTCTCCCCTCACTTCACGGTGCGGTGGTTTAAAGCACAACACAATGTTGAATGTCACTACTTAAGTCAGACGATATCGAAATGCCTCTTGTGAAAATTCTTGGAGATTATTTTTTATTTATTTTATACATTCATTGGGCCAAGTCGGGGATAACACTTTCGCCAAAAGGAAAAACCTACTAGACAATTTTTTGGTTTCAACCTGTTGACTTTGGGACAATGGATTCTTGTGCTTGACCATTTTTCATCAAAATATTATGCAAATATTTTATATTCGGTACAAACAGTTGTGTTTGTTGTTTTGGATTTTATTTGATGCTTGCTGTTACCCGCCGCCGCCGCCGGTTTCGCTGGGCTTTATTTGAATTAATACGCAATTTTGAGAGCTTTATAATTTCACATACTAATACATTTTGTACAATAGCTTGTCTAAAATATTATAACGAGAATGATTTTTTTTAATAAATAAACCCAGAAAAGAACGCATACGCCTAAGTGTACTATATCTTTTCAAACGCAATAAGAATTTTTAAAATCGGATACCAATTTTTTGTTTTTAGCCCATTTCACCCTATCAACAGCTAATTTAACCTTTCGAACTAAAAAGACTTTTTCGAATTGGAGGTAAATAGAAAAGAAAGAAAAGCGAAAAGACATTTTTTTAAATATGTTCATTTTTATAACACTTGTTTATATACCTGCAATATTTTTAGTTTTTCCATCATCTGTGAAAATACTCTAGAACTAGACTCTAGACTCTAGAACACGTAACATTTAATTGTCCATGTGAGAAGCAATCCGTTTGTAAATCCAAACCGCACAATTCTAAAGATTGGCCCTGTGCTTTGTTGATGGTGATTGCAAACGCCATTCTATTTGGAAATTGCAACCTTTCAAAATTAAAAGGCATATCCGTTGGAATCAAAGGAGTTCGTGGAATAAGGACAACCTTCACCTTTGAAAGGTCCTGTCAATATTGTTGCTTTGAATAACTGAATTTAAATGAATTTTCAATTTCATTTTTTTTTTTTTATTTATATAGATTTTTTGATATTGATAAATATTATAGTTCCTAGTGAGTGCTGTTTTTATGTCTAACATATCCCACTGTTTTCTTTTCTTGTTTTGAGTACGCATAAATCCGCTCGTATTTGGATCCAACATTGTGTCAAAATTTAAAAGCAATCAGTGAAGAACTTTCGGAGATTAGCGATAAGGAACAAACGTACATTTACATTTTTATTAATATATGTAGATAGATACTTAGATAGATTTAATAATTATAATTTTAACAACTAGATTTATAGGGGTTTTAAATTTTCACAATTATATTTTTGTGAGTAGTGTTGTGAGCTTTCAAGAAAAAACTATTTACAATCTGAAAGGATGAAAATTCGAGCTTATTTCGTTGCAAACTCAGGAAATTTTCCAAAAAATTTCCCTTTTACGTTAGAACCAATTAAGTCAGAACAACTTCAATTTTTTTAGCATTTGTGGTTCCTGATTATAGGTCTTTAAAAATCACATGACTGACTGTCTCAATTACTAGCCCACTTCCCAAAATTACAGAATCTTTTTAAAGATCTTGTATTGCATGTAAAAGAAAAATCGAATATTTGTGGTTTTGAAAATAAAAACATAAATACATACATAAGTGACTTCGGCACTACTGTCTCTACTGAAGGCGGCGCGCCGCGGCGCGGCGGCTCAAATGATGAACTCCGTGCGACAACAGGGCAGGAACCCATTGACTCTATCATACGAAGACGTAAGTATCAGTGGATAAGCCATACGCTTCGTAACGAATGCATTACGAGTCAAGCGATGCAATGGACAGACGAACAGGTCGACCTAGAAGCACATTTAGGGAACAGTTAGAGAGAGCTGAAATACATCCCCAGGAACCGTACACGATGGCAAGTAGGAGTAGTAGAGGTCCTGTGCCTTGTAAGGGGAAACTAACGGACGTAATAAATCTGAGGATGTACATAAGTAAGTAAGTATTGCAAACTTTTCTGAAACTTCAACTATTCTTGAGGAGTTGGTGCTGGCATTAAAAGGAATAGACAGGTGCCGGACCTGCTGATATTACCCCACTTTTTTCGAAAAAAAATTCAGACATTTTGGCAATTGGAATTTGGAACTTTTTAATAAATCCTTGGAATCCTTTCCAGTAATATGGCGTGACCCATGTTTAACCCTTTTTTTAAATAGGCTACAGGTCTGATTTAAAAAAAAATTACAGAGGAATTGCAATATTATCAGCAATTCCAAAAGTTTTTAGATTGTGAGTAGAGTAAAATTTTGTGACGTATCTTCTCGAGCAGTAAATGCAACTTTGGGTGCTCCTTAGGGTAGTCATTTATTTGTTAATGATTTCTGTTTGTATATTGTCGGTTTCTGTTAACAATGTGAGTGATGGGCATACCTTTTTATATATAAACTATAATAGTACTCTCATGGTGGAAGTCGAATGGGGTGACATCTACAGTATGCCTTACTTTGCCCTTACTCTTTTTGTTTTGCGGAGAGCTTATGGAGGTTTTAATTGATATTTATTGATATTTTTTGGATGCAATAATCCAAAAAATAGTCTCCTCTTGCCCATACCACCAATTTCCGACGCTTAAAGACTCCCAAAATCGAATTTTACACCTCACATTTTGCAGCGCCACCACAAGGGTCTGGGCAACATTAAAAAAAAACTCGCCATGATAGTACTATAGTTTTCATATATCTACAAAGGGCATACTTGTCGATTATCGCCTAACTTTTAAGCCTCAAATTGACAAAGGTTGTTTTAAGAGCAACAGCCTGTTAGAATTTGTGAATATTATTATTATTTGATGTCGACTTAAAGCAAAAAATAAAAGTTAAAAAAAAAAATTATATTTGAGGCATGGTTTTTTTAAAGAATTTGCAATGAAATTTGATTTTTGTTTCTCGCAAAAATACCACGTCTCTTTTGTTCATAGACAATTTAAATCAAATTTTATAGCAAAAAATGCATAAAATCTAAAATGGAGTTTGAGGCATTGATTCTTGAAATCGAAAGTGATCAAACGATAAAGTTCTGACGATTGATGTATTTATAACATCCATAGAGAAAACAAGAGGCAACTATCCCAAATCATTATCGTTTGTTCGCTTTTGCTTTCATGAATCAAGCCCCTGTTTAACGATGCCAAAAATGCCTCAAACTGATTTTTAGCTATAAAATCTGCGTTAAATTGTCAATGAACAAAAGTGAAGTGGTAAGCTTAGGAAACTTATTAATATTATGGTACGAAATTCCAAGGAAGTACATTTCCTTTTCCCCATAAATCCAATGCAAAAATGAAAAGTACAAAACTTCTTACCTCTTTAAAAACAAAATCCACCCAGTCCATATTTTCTGATTGTAGAGAAACATAACAATAAGAACAAAAGCTGTGTTTTTTTTTTTAGTAAATGTGTGGGAGGGTGAGTGACATTTTCCATTTTCATCGCTATTATCTCCTGAATTCCTAAAATTCTATATTCCATTTCCATCCACTATGTAGAATATTTCTAATGAATATTAATTTCCCACGCACAAAAAAAAATTATATTCAATACTCAGCTAAACACTATTCTTAAGGTTATTTCCTACTTCGCTTTCGGGAAAGAACTTCGTGCAAATTGCTAAAGCCTCAATAAAATACCCTTCCCCATCCCTTAGGAAAGTGTGAACAAAATGCTCCATCTCTTGTCAAACTCAATCGAATAGTAATAAATCGAATCAAATTTTCTCACGAACTTGCTATAAGGAATTTTCCTGTCCGTCCTTTAAACGAAAGAATATGGGATCACAAACCCAGGAATTTCTTAATGAAGTCTTTTCTCTGGAGCATTGTCTTTGTGGAATTGTTCAAATACGAATAGCGGATGCGTATGGAAATTTAACACAAAAAAGTCAAGAGAGCTATCTGTGACGTCTTTACGTCCTGATTCCACATTTTAAGTTAGATTATTATTATGGGGGCGTTGGTTGGTTGGTAGGTTGAAAAATATAAAGTAGGTATAATGTTTTTGTGGGTGAAGTTTCTTGCTTTAATGCTTGTTGAATACGAATATGACAACGAATAATAGTTGAAACGGGAAGTATGAGGTCCTTTTCTAGCATCATGACCAGAATGTATAGCTCTTTTGTGAATATAATATATGATTGATCTTTGAAAGGGCCCGGGGTTTATGGTTAAAGAGGAAAAATGATGTTATATCATTCTTTGAAGAACTGCGAATGACACACTTAATATCCTTGAGCACAAAAACTTCAACAACTTCACTGGCACTCGGCATAATGCGGGCTCTAATTTTGAGACATGAATTGAAAGTAGAAAGGCAGAGGTTAGTGTATATGTTTGCGTTGTTTTTTAAAGGCCAACCCTGTCTATCGTGCTAATGGAATTTAAAAAATTTAATAACCCCATTGATTAAGGGAGAATATTTTGTCTATTCGATTTAGTCATATGTATGTATATGTTTGTACCTATACAAGTGCTGTGAGGGTGAAAGAAGAGATGATATTAAATATTATTTCATATTAGTTGAAACCTTGTTAACCTATGACTATTTTTTTTTTGGCTGTAAAGAGCCAAATAATAGAGCTAAAATTTTTTAGGGAATATTTTTCTATCCATGTATAGGTACATTGTACACCTTAATCGTTGTGTTCGGACAGGTTCGGATGCTTCACAAAACTTTTTTGAAGTGTTCGGACACAACTTTATTTCCTGAGAGTGATATAACTTACTGTAAAAATTTCGATTCCCCATTTGGATATGTATGTCTCAAAAGACCGTACTGGAAGTAGCCTTCTTCAACTAGAAGTTCCCTGAAAAATCGATGTTTAAGTGACACTATAGCTATTAGGAAACGGGTGCTTATTAATTGCAAATTAATTGTGAGCCCAGAGCGAATGAAATTTTTAGCTCTGAAAGGGTTCGATGTTGAATAAAAACCCGAGTAACGCTGGGTTTTTTTTTGACACTTGAATGCCATTCCCTAGGGCGCCCCGCAGTGGGTACATCGAACAGATCTATTATTTATAATTTGTATGTGTTTTTGCATTAAGATTGATTAAAATGAAATAAACCGTTTTGGTTATCTAAGTAGAAAATAAAATCAAATGGTTTTACGTAGATGTGACTTAAACTTTTTAGAAACCAAAAAAAATTCGGGAAAACTATTGATTTCTTCATTAGAATATGTACATATACATGTACATGAAGCTGTTGTTGAGAAAATTAATATTTTCCAAAAATTCGAAAGAATTATGAGAGGAACCGTTATTTTTGCTCTTAAATAAAACAAATTTTTTACCGGTTTTGTTTTTGAAAAAAAAAAAACATTTTTTAGCCGCTAATAATTTTAACAGCCCACAGAAAAAATTTCATCAAAACCGTTAAAGTGCAAGGTATATAAATATGATTAATACCCTTATTTTTAGAACTAAGCTAAAAAAAATGAAAAAGTTATCCAAAACCTCAAGTCCTAAGTTTTTAGGGGCTTCAGGGTCGGAGTACAGGCAGACAGACCGAAGGATCTTCTATAGCAAAAAATTGTTAAGTAAAGTAAAATAAAACTGCCAAATGCAAGCTTTCATTTTAACTAATTGATGACTTTTAAAAGAAAACACCTTTGAAGAGAAAACACCTTATCTAACTTAATCGATATTCCAGCGAAAAAGAATGAACAAAAAAATACGAATCTTACATACTTTTGCCTTCCAAATCAAATACTTATCAATTTCTTTCAAAGAAATAACATCGTGATCTTATATGAATTAAGTTAATAAACTATTCTCCGTTAAAGTTCGACGTAAGGTGGTTGAACGTAAAAAAAAGAACACAGTTAGGAAGGTGATGATGAAATAAGTGTCTATCTTCTTACATACTATTTTTAATGTTTGAAAAAAAAACCTGAAAGCAAGGGCGGATATTATGTTTATGTTTACTCGTAGTGGAAGTGATGTTGCCTATAATAATTTTCGAAACCTGGTTACATTCAAGAAGTTGCTTCCCAATATATTTGTATATTTTATGAATAATCAATAAGGTGTTTTATATAGCAAGGACAATTTTTTTTAATTCTTGTATTTTACTTTCACACGAAGTCTAATATAAAAAGGTATATTGCGAAATTGGATGCTGGCTGTTTTGAAGATGCGCTTTAAAACGACTTTTATAAAAAAAAGGTGAAGAACACGATTTGTATTGCATATTTTTTTGATCACGGAAAATTCTTTCATTTGGTTGGGAAGGACATTTTTCTTAAAATATTTTTTTTATAATGTACGCGAACTACTGTGAGGGTTGTTTATTAAGTATTGAATATTAAAATATAAGGGAAAAATTGAATCAGTTACAACATTTTCGAAGTGCGGTTAAAGAAAAATCTCTGTACTTCACAGTCGTCCGAAGTTTTCACAAATGTACATTCCTTACGTTTAAATTGGTTTAGAGGAAGTACAGCTTATGTCTTTCCAAATAACATAAGTTCTATCGTTCTTACGTTCAATTTTGAAAAAAAAAAAAAATATTAAACCTATAAATAGGCCTTTGGAGGCTGTAGAACTCGTTTGGTGGCATCTGTTACTAGAGTTACTCTTACCTTACGTGCTTGTAAAGCACGACCTAAACGCGCACGTAACGCTAACCTGTATAGCATAATGAGTCCTAACCTTAAACTTTAATTAATAAAAGTGTTTTATAATTATTCACTTGATTTTTAATCAAATTACTTGTATTTTACTAATGTTCGTTCGCAAAATATTTAACAGGCTTTAAAACAACGTATTTTGTATGGAACAAACCTAAATTTACGATTTAATCAGTTTATTAAGTTTTTTTTTTAAATGTTTGGTGCAAATGGCTATGCATTGTGAATTAAAATCAGATTCAGTTAGTTATAAATGGCGATTTTGACCAACATTTTGAAGCATGTACTATGTACTTGTCCGATCATACAGATTTAAGTGTATGTATAAAAAAAAAACGTTCACTACAAAACAATTGGAAGCAAATTTAATTAATTAGTTCAACTGCTTGGTAAAACGACAACGAAAAAACGGAGAAAAAAACCATTACCGAAAAAGGCAAATCAGGATCAATGCAACCTAGTTTTGGGTCCACTCACCGAATTTACGGTTTGTTTTTCAGGCGTCGGGCTATTCATGGTCAAATGTCAAACTAAAAAACACCTTAGAGCTGTTAAAATGGCTGCCAGTTAAAAAATTGTTGCCAATTACTGCAACAAAAAAAAATACCTTGAATATTCATAATTATTGTGGATATGTGTTGAACAAACACATCATTAGTCCTTTTGGTTGCTCTCACCCTCAAAAAATTTAATTTTATATACCCTACATCATAACAACATGATTCACGCAGCAAGTCAGTTAAAAGGCAAACTTGTTGCCTTATTGAAATTCAACAGAAATTCACTTAAACCTTAAATTCCCAAAACTGCATTCAACAAGTTCAAAAGCGATTTCGTTTTGCTTCAATTCTTCCTGACTAAAGGTTACCTCATAAAATAAGAATTGCCATTGAAGCCGTCACGTTCATTTTCACTAAACCCAAACCATCGCCATCCATAGCAAATATCTCTTATAAAATATATCAACAGTTTTCCCCTTATCCAATATTATCCGATGGGAAGCTGGAACAAAATACTAGTTGCGCACATAGAGAAATACACTTATTTCCAACGATATGCCCATTAGTTGCGTAATAATTCAACCACTTGTTTAATACTCTGGGGGTGGAATGTCATGCACCATAACATCTCTTACCACCCAAAGCATTAATCGTCCTGTTGCTCCACTTAAACCATACCATTGCCGTCATAGTAGTTAGGGATAAGGATGAAGGTAGATCTGTTGTGTTCACTTTTATAAGAATGCTCCTGCGGTAAGGGGTAGCATCCTTACTTCTCATATGGCTGAAGAAATACCAAAGCCGAGTGACTAGCATGACAATCTGAAATCAGATAGCATCCTTAGGGGACATTACTCTGTGATAAATTCAGTACGAGGCAGGATCTCGTGGCAGCAGGAACTGTTTTCTGCCTTTGAACTTCAAACCGAAAAAAAAAATTGAATAGAATCTTAATCCTGTGTGTGGTGTACAAAAATTAAAAAAAAAATATTTTATTACATAATTAAAAGTGACATTCATTGAAAGCAGTGAAAAGTAAAAAAGTTAAAGAGAAATCAGTGAAGTTGAACGTAAGTGAGTGGTCAAAAAAAAGTTATCAATTAAAAAAAAAAGAAGGAAATATGACAATATGAGAGATTGGTTTGAAATTTTATCTTGAAAGAACAAATCCCACTTCTGAAACCAGAAGTTCTTTCAATCTAACCAAACACTTATAGCTAACCAAATTAATTTGTAAACGATTGACCAAAATGGACAGATACGAGTAGGTAGGTATGTAGTTCATACAACACACTTCTCACTTAGCAAAACCACATAACACTCGAGAATTCAAAAACAGTCCTTTCCACTTAAATCAACCGACTCGACTCCTGATGCCCACTTGAACAACAACTCAAAAAAAAAAAAAAAAATAAACGGGTGATTTTGGTAGCCGATAATAAAAACGTATACATATGAGGGGTTGTAAGTATTCATCATCATCATCTGACCAAATTGTGGGAGGGAGATGGTAGTGCATATAAGTATATATTGTATACATCATACATAGGTAATTAACTTTCAATTATTGAAGCTCTTAATATTTGATTGGGGTCGACGTGGGAGTTCCACACAGTCCGGGAGGCGATTGTCAGATTGCCTATCCAGAAAATAACTACTGCATAGGATCGATAGATTTTAGGCCACTCATGACGAATCTGCTGGTCGGACGATCTTTTTTAGTAAACTTTAGCAGGGATAGGGTTAGCTCCGGTACGGTTTTTTGAGATTCACCCATCCAAAAAATTCTCGTGTTTTTAAGTGGTCGGACAAAAATTTAATCCCTAACATTGCTTGTCGGCCCAACTGTTTTAAACTGTTTTAGAATCTAAACTGAATCTACTGCTGCTGGCAGTAGAATATTTCGATACCACGTTTGGATAAGTAAATTTCAAAAAACCGTACCGGAAGTAGTCCTTTCTTACCTAAATTTCCCCGATTAGAAGATTCGTGAACAGTGTCCCAAAATCTATCGATCCTGTTATGTCTCCCGATCCCGATTGGATAGTTATTCTTACGGTTGCCTTTCTTCTAAAACTGGTTTATTGTACATATATCTACTCGACAAAAGGGTTTCTGGATAATTTTTTTTTCTTGTGGTGTGAAAGTAACTGTTTACGTTATGATTTAAGGCACAAAAAATCAGGTGAAGGATCAGAGGTTCGTCACACGGGGTTCATATTATAATATACATCAAACTTAGTTTTCAGTACATTAAACTTGAAAATATACAGGATGATTTGCATAAAGTGTGACAAAAATCTAGGACCCGATAAGAGGAGGGGCCTTTGACCTCCCGTTAATTTGGAAAGGAAAATAAAAAACATGGCACCGTGAAATAAATAAGATGGCAATGTTGCCGAATGGAGTTTATTTCCATGAAGTTTGGGAATGAAGTTCGATGTTATAAAGAATAACCAAAGAGAATTAATGTCGATGTCGACGCTAGTGGCACCGCCTGCCATGCCAAGATGTCGATCGCCTGGCACCAGTGGTATCACTTTACATCTATAAAGTAAGCCTATCTTCATTTGCTCAAAACATTTGGAAATCTACTTCAAACTTCGCACTATCACTAAGATATTGAAATCTAAGGCTATATTAGGTGCGTACATGTGATTTTTAGTTGCGATACTTCAGAGATTGTAAAAACCATTTGTCAGTCTATAGCTTCACAAATTGGCATTTTGATGAAAAAAGAACTGTTCGTTCCCAATGTAATAACAAAGCCCTATAATATTACATTTTCCACAGCCAAAATTTAATCTGAAAATTTTCAAATTTTCGAAGTAAAAATGCAGATTTTTCAGAGTTTTGGCCCTTTTGGCTAACCCATGGGTCGGGGACTTTTACTTTCCTCTACTATTTACAACATTAGTCAGCCAGATTATAAACGGTCATAATACTACGCTTATGAGAGAGAATGATGCTAGTTACCTTCGTTGTTTCTTGCAAAAGTTTTACATAAATGTACGTGCTGTGACTAAACTGGTTGATTGTAATTTAAAACAATTGAAGTCGTGCGTCGGCTTAAGGTTGTCGTAAACGTAATAAAATTATAAACAAATAAAACAAAGCGGCAACGATTTTGGTAAAATAAATAAATATATTTATAACGTTTCCCTAATACAAATCTGATTTTCAAATCGGATTTTCAAAAAAAAGGTGTACGACAGGTACCGTTATTTTTGGTCATAAAAAGATTAAAAAAGACCAGTTGAGATCAAGTTTCAAGAAAATCCAACCATCCGTTTAAGCTATAACTCAACGGACAGAATTGCGAGGCCTTTTTCAATTTCTCTATCAAAGCAATGTCTAGTTTGATCAATATTATTCGAAATCGATTTTTTTCACGAATCTAATAAATGCCCTTATTACCTATAGTGGCAAGTTAAAACGGTTAGCAGTTTGATGTGCTTTTTTTCAGGGAATATTCTTAGAAAAATAAATTCTCAATCTCAAAATTTTGAAAAAAAATATGCATATGCATGTAACTTCAATTTTCTTTTCAAAATTGTGCGCTGATACGTCTTGATCTCGATTAGTTCTACCTGTGACGTTCACCCGATTACGCTCAAAAAAGATTAGATTTAATTTTGCGATGACAGAAGTTGGCGGAATCGGTAATTGAATTCATCATCACAAGATTCTTCAAAATTGATCATATTTATTTAAACTGGTGCCGCGGTGTTCGAGTGATAGGCCGATAGGGTATCTGAGATACTTTTGGGAACGAGTTGGCGGTCAGCAGCTGTTTAAAAATCAGCTGATGCAAGACCAATTAAAAAATATCCGAGAAACGTTTGAATTTTAGATACCTATTTTTTTAACATGAACGTGAACATCCACATATGAATAAAGTCTACAATAAGGATTTTGTATCTTCACTTATGAGACATCCCATATCATAGCTTTTGGTTGTACGTCGTACACTATTTCAAAATCAACAAATAGCAAATCTTTTGAGGAATCTTGGTATTTTTCCATTCCGTTAATTATACTGTGGAATGCCGAAACAAACCCATATTTGTCACAAGATATAGCAGCCGTATTATATTTCGAAGATGGCCTGGCCATCTAATACTCGCTCAATGATCTTCATTGTGTGTGACATCAGTTTTCAATCAACGGTTTTTGTCGCAATTTAGTGTATTACCCTTCCTCTTTTCGATGGAAAAAGGTAACTCTTCTTTTCTGATCAGGCATTTCGTCAACTTGGATTATTTTAGAGATGAAAATCGCCCGCCGGCCTTTTTGGCACAATGCCGAGGATTGTTAATAAATCTTGGTGAACAAATCCAATGAGACATCCTTGAGACACTTTTACCTTATTTCATTCTACCCCGACTCCTTATTTCATTCTACCCCCATTCCAAAATTGTTTGCTTTCTGTCAAATTTAGGGTACTTTTTAGGGAATGATCAAGGTATAAAAATAAAGCTCCCCTAAAGCAAACTTTTTTGGAATTTTATTCTAAGTTTGGCCATTTTTGTTGTTGTCTCATTTCCCTCTGCTATTGTTGGTACCTACATAAGTGACAACTACAGACTCATTTAATTAAGTGTATTGTACCTTAGATTTACAGACTCGTCAGATCATATTTAAAAATAATTTAAATATTGTAATTTTTGATATTGAGTTGTTTCAAAGTTTGTAATAAGAAGTAATAAAAAAATATTTTCAGACAATTCAAAGAAACTTAAATCAAAAATGTTATTTTCATGTTTTGTATATTTTACAACCACTACATTTCAAATGAATTTCTATATTTTTGATTTAATATACCCAATTATGAAAATAAGTCCATTACAATGCAAAGCACAATGGGTAAAAGGTATTGTGATGGATACCTACATAACTAGTCTTATGTTCAAACGAATGCTTTGAATTGCGTGTTTTAAAAATAAAAGATGAAAAACATTTGACCAAGTACCTAATCAAGTCATCGAGCTTAATTATTCTAAATATATTTTTTAATTCCATTGTTTTTATGGGATTCAAGCAGGTGTTGAATTTTAGTTTCAAAGTTTATTCGAAACGGTGCACTTAAATTTTCTGTGAATTATAATAAGTAGGTAATATCTTTCGTAGATAATTAGCAGGCATTTAATAAATTTATTGAGTGCTAACGATGTGAGACATTCGATTAGCTGATTTTTTTGCTTTAAGAAATTATTTCAAATTTAATTTGTATGTACTTACAAGTACGAACTCTAAGAAGGTGGGCATTGATTATGACTTGCAGAACAGAACACCTATAAACATAAGGTTAATGTATTCATTTTTAAAACACCAATTACAATGAACAATTTATTTTCAGTGTAAAAATACAAATATACAAACAAATTGATCTGTTTAAAAATAAAAAAATTAGTATAAAACTATATAAATTTTGAACTTAAAAATGTTTTTTTTTTTGTCAAATTGCGACTGAATTGTTCAGCAACATTTTAATTTTTTAAATTTATCATTTAATAGCACGTAAACCTCTATTATTTTTATTTATTTCCACAGAAAAAAAATTATTGAACCATTTTTATTGTATGTGATTTTGATTACTCTTCCCACAAGGTTTGACGTTAAGGGAAAAAAATAGACAAAGAACTATCAAAGACAAAAAAGCAAAAAGCCTAATTCAGGAAAATTTGTTCCAAAAAAAAATTATTATAAAATTTGAAACCCTGTTTAGTGTTCAATATTGGTGCAACCGAAC
The DNA here is from genome assembly GCA_958431115.1 of Syrphus vitripennis. Lineage (NCBI taxonomy): Eukaryota > Metazoa > Arthropoda > Insecta > Diptera > Syrphidae > Syrphus > Syrphus vitripennis. Next base: position 114,108,901 of record OY288108.1, read on the forward strand.
TGTCAATATTTCAGCTTACCAAAGAGGTTGAGAAAAAAAAATTTACATCAAATATCCTTACTTTAAAAAATTGATTTAATTAAGTACATATAAAAATTTATACAAATATTTTACACCCCGTCACTTGATTGAGGCCACTGTACTGAAAATATGAATTGAACAGAGTACAATTACTAAGAGGTCGCTGACATCGCAGTCGAAATATCTTACACGGCCGGCAGTTATAAAAACTCTAAAAACGGAAAATCACTACAGTTATTCGTCAAGCGCTTGCATACGGTTCACAGTGACAATGTATAAGACGCATCAGAGGACATTGAGCCCAGCTGAAATGAATGAAGTATGATCTCTTTTTCCCTTTCAAAGGCAAAAATGAGAAGAAAAATACCCAATAAAAGGAAATAACGGATAAAAGATGAAAAAAAAAGCGACAAATTTATTTGGAATCAAAGGACACGTACAGACATTACCTCTAAGTTTTGATATTTTAGTTCTGTGATTGTCACTTCAATGCCAATCAAGTCTGGGAAATTTCTTGAGTTTTGAGAGCCACTTTTGTGATAATAAACCCGGGAGTCCTTAACTAATTGATTTTTTTCCCACACAATATTACACAGATAAAAGGAAATTTAACAAAAAAAAATACAATCTTAAAATTAAAAACAAATTTCAGAAATGTCACAATATACATAATTCAAAATAAGACAGAATAAAAGGTGTTGTTAGTTCCTATTAAAAACGAAAGCTATTTTAATATTTTACTGTCCACAACCACATTTGTGGTCATGTGACTTGGGAGAGGAGGAACCATATTTATTTGAGTTTTTGTATAGGAATGTGCCTAACTAGCACTAGGTCAATGTCCAAAACATTAATGAGCCAATGGAGTCTGATATGTCCAACAAAATAATAATTATTGAATTGTGTTTAACGATTGGGAGATCTTTTATAAATGTTAAGGAAGTAATTATCTATTAGACGTAGGTACCACCTTTCGAGTTCAGTAGAATTAACTGCTATTTTTTACGCCTTATTTGAGATAAACATACCTAACGTAAATCATTTTTAAACGCGATGAGAATATAAATAAATGTGTATAATATTTGTGGGTTTGAAAACAAAATAACAACACTATAAATCCATTAAGTAAATGAGGTGGGTCAAGCAACATAAAATATTGTTTGTGTTTGAAAACCTCAAACTTTGTAAGACTAAAGTAGTTGTTGCTCATGTTATTAACTTAAAATAAATTAATTTTAAACGGGTGAAGTAATCATTATTTTTGAGTTATGTAATTTTGTGCAGCAGTTCTGTGCAATGAAAACTTCACAGTAAATGAAGTTTTTAAGTAAACAAATAAAATAAAAATTATAAAAGAATTGATAAAAGAAGGGCAATTTGATCTGCTTATTTTTCACGAATTATATAATTTATTATATCGTTGGATTGGAACGCTTAGCCAATAGCCCATGTATACCATTTTTTTGTATGAACACAAAGCTGTTTTTCATATTTTTGAGTCCCTTATTTTCTTTGTCTATGCTTAAGCAGAACATTTCGCACAACTCCGTGCGCAGCTCTTGACGTACGCTCCATCTGACAACCCTTGATAATTCATATGTTCTAAAGATAATTAAAATAAGATCTAACTAACTCCACCATCTAAGCAAGTGCACTGTTTTTTACATCTTGTATGGAGCTGTTTTAGGTATTTTTTTATTTGCAAAAATGTTGATATGAAACAGATCAATTAAGCCTCTTTTAGCTGCATAAATTTAAGTAAAGATCGTGTTGCGCCTTGTAAACAACAATAAACTCATACAAGTAAAACAATCCATCAATTGTGAAGAAAACTCATGTTTTAGCACTTAGCCTATAGGTACAAGTTTCCGTTTCTATTGCTGCTTTTGTATACCTAATTGCAATAATACTAATTAGCCATTTTAATTGTCCAAGGTGCAAGCAGTCCAGACAAACTTAGTAAAGCTGCCCCAAACTCAAACGAATCCGAAGCCTCAGATGAACTTGCTAGTTGCTACAATACATCACTTGCTACATCTTAACCTTCTTCTCAATATACGCTCTTAACTACCCTTCTCAGCAATAGATTTTGTCAGTCGGAATTTGCTACTCACGCTGCTATATCGTCAAAGTTTGTGACATGCGATCTCCTGTAGTGCTTTTTTTCATATTCATAATCAGCCTTTAATTCGAGTTGATTCAAACAAAGTTGAGTCTCGAGTGTTTAGTGTCCGCAGTTTCTGAGAGTAATTTTTTTCTTTTGAGCCTGCGGTATTTTTTTTTTGTAGTTGCATGTGCTTTCTGTTTGCTACATCCGTACGAGTCCATGACAGTGAAAAATATGTGATGTTATTTTATTTATAGTAAACAAATATTCAAATATATACTTATCTACATATAAGGAAGTCATATTAATTAAGTCAGAGATAGTGTTTATATCTTGTTAAAATATTTATTGTTATTGAGATGACAGTGTGTCAAATAGTACACGGACGACTATAGCAGATTTTAATAACTTAAAAGTTTGTTCGTAATTAATACAACCTTACCGTACATTTGTTAAAATGTAAAACATATTAAAATATTTAATATTATGTGCCTTAATGCTTTTTTCCTTTTTGATGTTGTTTACTAATATAAAATAAGTATAAACTTTTACTGTTTTATAATTACAAACTAAAAAAAGTTTTTCTTCGCAAAAGTTCCAAACCTTTTTCAATTATTGCAACAAATTTGGAAAAATGTAAGTTCTTTAAATTGTGTAATTTTACGTTGATATTTAATTAGAGCATATTTTTTGTTGAACACATTAATTAGGAGATTGAAAGGACTTTTATCAGTAAAAAGGATCTCAACAAAACTTGACGGACTACAAACAAAATCGTGATGTATTAAACAAAAAGTTTTGTGTGAAAACGTGTAAATGCATAATTTTACATTCAATATTTAAAAAATTTTATTATTGCATCATTCCCTAAATGTATGATAATCTTTTTGTAAAAATTCGCAGTCAGTACTGAGTTAACAGAATATTAAGGGTATTATACATGTAACGCCTCTTCAATAGTTTTTTGGTTAAGTGCTGTGTAATTAAATCAGCTGTTCGTAAACCGTCTAATATGTGACAGATAATGTGTGAGATGGGCTCTTTCAAATTTTAAAGTTATTTTCAAATGAAAAACCTCCCACAACCCTAGATGCACAGTCCTGTTTTAATAGAAATTTGACGATTTGGAGGGTTTCATTTTTAGATATATCAGGTACCAGTTGCTTTCACGAGTCTCGGTGGTTGTGTTCGTAGAGTAGGGTTATCACGTGAAAGATTATGACGTGTCATTGTCGTATACAACTCTGATATTTCTATAAATTTAAAAGAATTATCTTTATTATTATGAAAGTTAATAGCTTGACATATACGGAAGAAAAACTATATTTTAATGGAAATAGAATTTCTAAAAAAATTCTTTTCTAAACTAAAAAAAAATAATTTTGGGAAACTTGATTTTCAGGGCATATATCAAATTATCTATCATTTAAATATTTTGAAGTTTGGGTGAACTGACCAATTTAATTTCGAATTCAAACTGTTCGTGATCGAAAATGCAGCATATCAACTGGTTATCCAGAAATATTTACTTTAGAAGATGAGGAAGTTCCAAAGCGTATCCTTTTTGTTTTTTACCGAATTGATTTTTAATTGATCCTATGAAAACTTTCCTGAAAGCAAAACATGACATTTGGATATATCATACATATGTACATATGTGGGCTTGATTGATAAAACCAATACATTTAACTGAGATGCTCCTACTGCGAAAAGAAAGCCGGATATTTGCTCTGTGGACGATTCTACTGCGGGTACAACGCAAATTCTTCTCCAGTTTTCGAATTGCGTGAGGTCTCCTTTCTTTGGGAGCTTCACAATTCCCTTTCCCTTTGTTACTCTTCAGGAAAGCTATCTGTTATAATGATTGCGGTAATGATTCCTTCACTACAAGTGAATACAGTGTGTATTCATACAATTGTTACTTCGGAAGTAGCATGGGGCGTTGGACTCACTTTACAGGCGAAAACGCTCAGAAAAGTGCTCCTTCCACCTTAGGAGTTGGTCCTCATCCGAAACTTGGATTCGTCTGTGACTTTAGTTGTTTAGTGCGAGCTCTTTTGAAATTTTGCAGACGATCCTTCTGTCAAGCCAACTTGGGGCCTCTTCTGCTTCTGTAGCTATGTAGATGAACATATAACAAAGATCATCAATTTAGACATAAAAAAAATGGTAAAGTATACCAGACATTTTTCATGAATACCCGTTTAACTAATTTCTTATGGACTCGAAATTCAAAAACATCGAAAAAACATGTTTTGATAATAATTTGTCATTATTCTCTTTCCATCAATATCTTTCTCTCCTTGAAAAGCATCTTCTTTATGAAAATAGCCCATATCAATTTTTACATTTAAGGTTGCTTTAGTTTTTGGTAAAGTTATGGATTTTGTGTTCTCGTTTTTTGGCCCATAACTCTCAAACTTCTCAACCTATCAGAAAAGAAGATATAAATATTTAGGTATATTATTTAAAGCAACTTAAGTTTATTTGTTTACATATCTCATAAACGTGCCTGTACAAAATTGTGATTTTTGAATGCAGAAAGCTTAATATTATGCGACAAGATGTTACACCACTTAGGATATTTTTCTTGGCAATTATTCAAGTTTTTTTTGTTTTCTTCGTCCAATATTGCTTTACCTTTTAGCTGTCGTATTTTTATAGAAAAAAACAACTCCCAGAACGACTCAAATTCTTAATAAAATTAATCTTCTCCTATTCATTTACCGGGGATTGTCATAATCTCGAGTGTAACCAAAACTCTCCCACTCTACTGCTCCTTCCGAAGGCTCTGCATTTGGAGTTCGCCGGGATGAACTCAGAAAAGTAGTAAACTCGAGAAGCACAAATTCTCCTTTTCATTTCTAAGTGATCAACTGAAGTTCAAAAATACATACTTGTATATTTTATCTCTATCATATTCAGATGTATCACACTTGGATGTGATCAATTGTCAGCTGTCACATTTTCAAAGATCTACCACAACCCCATAGCCACTTATTTAAACATTGTGTTGACCATCTGCCACCACACGCATATGCAATTATCATTTGAACATCAGGGGTGGACTGGGGTTATTTTTGAAGAAGCACCACAGAATCCAATTACTATTAAAAGGAGGTTATAATGTACAGTTATTTATTTTTTTTATATAAATTTTAGAAGCAAAAGCATTGCATAAAAATTTTAATTACAGTCAGATGAACCGTTTTTTAGAAAATCGAGAATCAAAAAAAATTGTTCCACGGGAGGTAACAGGTACAGTTACCTCCCAAATTTCATTAAAAGTGAGCCAACATCTATTTCAATTTTTAGACTGTTTTAAAATTATTGTCGGCCTTAAAAATCAAAAAAAAAACAACCACTGGTGATACGGCCCAAATGACAGTTTTCAAAAAAATCTCTCATAAAAGCACTTGTAGGATTGGTTTTTAGACGTTACAGAAAAAAAGGAGTGTCCAACTTCAAGCATACAGTACGGATATTATGTATCGGAAGTTGGCAGAAATATACGCATTGTTGCTGATGAAAACCAGGCTTTCAGGAACTGCAGCATAATAACATGAACGAAGGCACAAAAAAGGAATATACTCAAAAGATTTGTTCACAAGAATCCATAATTTATTATAAAAACAACATTTGAGAGTTATCTGAGATTTTTTAGAATTAATTTTAAGGCCCGAAATTCGAACGACAGTCGAACGCTAGAATTGACGCTAGCTGAAATTATGATGTTTCGTATAACAGCAGAAGTGACAAAGAGTGATCGAATAAGAAGCAAGAAAACCCAATGGAATTATTAGATTAAAAATAAAATCATACACAAAATACAGCATGCCCAACTCAACTGGTTCTGTCATTTAACCTCAGAATCTAGTTAAAAGGGTAGAATTCGGCGTCCCTTCATCAAGCAATACCATCATGACACCTATGTACATACATTTAGTTATAATCACAAATGGAAAATTCAAAAACCTTGAAGGCTGCAACGTTTTCTGAGGTCAACCCGGGGAATTAGTTTAATTTTAGTTTGATTAGTTAAAAAAAAAAAAAAAACAATTTTACGGCCTCCTGAAATCAGTTTAAATCCATTCACTGTGGAAGTTTGTTCAAAAGTTTTCCTTCAAGCAAACAGAAAAAACTTACTGCAGGATTTTGTATGAACTTTTTGCTTGCCCAGGGGCCCACCTGCATCCAAGTCCTCTTTTTCAAGTTTCCTCAAAATATTTGATTAGTATTTAACAAAAAAAAAAAAAATTGTACCCATATATACTAGGTAGGTTTTTATACCCTCAATACACAAGAAATTTAATGCTCATGGTACATGGATATTCTTCAAAAGATTAAAATATGTAATGACAATTAGATTTTCCTTCAAAATTAAAAGGTCCCAGGAAAATTGAATTAAAATTGACTATTACGCCCATTCTTCCAGAAAGCATCATTCTTGCAGCAATTGCTGCATAAATAGGCATGTCATATACCATGTTTTGCCTGTCGATTTCAATTGAACGAGAAAAACTCAAAAGCCAGAGTGTTGTCACCACTCCAATTCAAAAACCGTCACACTCCTTTGCCTACTATCATCACCATCAACATCTTCGTCACATCATTTGTCCCTTTTTCAATTTTAAGTGATATTCCATTTCAGGGGTGGGAAAAAGTTACACCCCCACCAACCGGCAACCATCGTATCGTTCCAGCCAACGTTCTATTTAATTGCTAGCGCGCTGCTTTCAAGAACATATTTATTCGAAACAGACACGACCAAGTGTTGCTCGACAAATTGGCAAGAGGGGAAGAACAGAAGCAACCTTCAATTCAATTTCCTCCCTAATTCGTTTAGAAGTAATTTTCGATTGGAGTTTAAATACTGAAAAGAGACTTTTAGAAGCGTCTTAAATGAAAATTCTTAACAAAATCTGATATGAAAGACCATGTTCAAAACAAGTTAGATATATGCATATTGGGAATTCAAAGTCTTCAAAAAAAGATTTACTTTGCTTGAAATTATTACGGTAAATATATTTGTTTCCAATTGTTTCATTTGGTCGGAAACTTTTGAGCAGCATCGTTGCTGGTTGCAAAAATTAATTAAGAAGCTCGCAGACTTGGATTAAAAATCTTAAAAATGCTTATGGAACAGCAGTTGATGTACATTGTATATTTGTGTTTTATTTAATTAGAAAAAATAACCCCACAAAAAGTAATCAGCAGATCAAAAAGTCAATGAAAATAAATATGAGTGATATGTTGTGATTTCTAATTTTACTTCAAATCATTCAGCTCAGTAAAACATAAAAAAGCATAACTTATCCGCATATTATGTACAAAGTAGGGGTACCTACATAATGTACATTAACACATGTTGACATCTTTATTTATTGAATGTCCGGGCTTTGATCAAAGTCCTCGCTGGTCGGCGCGGTGGTGAAGTGAGGCACTGCCGCTTGGGAAAGTCACATGGCAAAGTATAAGGAATTATTTTTTTCTTAATTAAAAGTGATTAAATTTGAATTAAAATACAAGATAGGTAAAGATTGGGGAAGAACATTGTATAGATTTGCGTGCCAAGTAAAATTATTATTAATTTTGCCCGTTGTGCCGACAAATAATTCATAAGAGGGCTGGCACCGCTAACGAAAAGATGACTTTGAACTGTTGTTTTCGTTTTGAGGGTTAAGCCTAGTTAGTTAGAGAAAGATAGGGTATAAGGTGCAACCAATTAATGCATAAAATTTTATGATTGGTATCATATAAACGCAGATTTTGACCCTCATAAGGATTCTATGTGCTAAAAAACACGAAATATGCGCATAAAATATGCAAACGAAATGAGAAAATATTCTATACAAATGTGAAAACATGCGCTTAAAATTAGAATGTAGTATTGTAAAAAAAGTGTTTAAAAAAAAAATCAAGTTGAATTATTAAGCATACAATTTTTTTAAAAGAAATTTAAAATATTATACTGTCAAATTGAAGTCTTGACATTTTCAGAAATTCGACATAAAATGAGAACTTTAATGGCCGGTTGCACCAAACGCTTTTAAAAAATTAACCAGGCTTCTAAGTTCTTAGAATGACGTTTATTCCATACAAAATTCGTCATTTTAAAATTTAAAAGCCTGTTAAATATTGGTGCAAACGAACATAAACAACAAAATTTACTAAATTTGGTTGAATACAAAAAATAGACCTCAGCGGCTGTTAAAAAAAGTGTTGAAGAACCATCAACTCAAAGGTATCTGATAAAATTTTGGATTTTAGATACCTACATATCTAACGCAGACACAGTCTCCAAGTTCCTTGGTTATGCTTTATTAATAGAATAGGATAGAAAATGGAAAATATAGAGTTCAACATTAAAACTTATGTTACTCAAGACAAGCATTATTTGAATATTGGTTTTTGCAGAAGAACCTAAATTTAAAAACATGATTTTTCTTACTTGCGCCCCTTAAAGCCAAAATTTCAGCCTTTTAAGTCCACCCCTTAAGAGGATAAGAACAAAACACCATTCAAAACCCATATAACCCTTACTTTCGTTAACGGGTAAATATTGATATATGTATGTGTAATACCCATGTGTCTATGTGTAAATACCTTACAATTGATGTATAAAACATATATTTATTGTCCAAAGAGAAAAATAAACTAAATGGTTTTGGCCACCAAGTTTTAAAACATAAATATCTAGATATTCAATCGGCCATAATCTCTGTTCTCCAAAAGTTTTTAGAATTTTCCCCATACCATAATAAAGTAAGTACTTGGTTTTATTTGGTAACCGTTCTGGAGCCCAATTTGCCCATCATCATTTAAGTTGGGTTGTTGCTATTTCTGAATAGGTACGGATCGTAGTTTAGTTTAGTTTAATTGGTAAAAAGTCGGGTTTTCCAAGACCTGAGCTAAACAAACGAAAAATTTTCCCCAATTTTTTTTATACCAAAATCAGCAATAACTTCATGATTTCATTACGTTATAATTCGATTTGGATTTTATTTTTTTGGGTGCGTGACATCATAGTCACTCAAAGAACAATCAATTTACATAATCCTAAACGGATTACTAAAATTCTTGCCTTTTACCTTCTATTGCCAGGGAATACTCATATCAAAATCAAATAAATCCTATTCGTATCTTTAAGAAATAAAAATAAAGATATCTACAGGAGTCTGAAAAAATATAATAAATGTACAGAAGTTCGAGAAATTGAATTCCACTTCCTGATTTTTTCTTCTTTTTTATTTTATTTTATTTTATTTCATTTCCCCTAGAGACAAATCGGAATTACTGAAAAATAAACCTATATAAGTACTTGAAAATAGTCTGTTTCTGAGACTTTTCTTAATTATTATGAAGAAGCTTAGAAAGGATAACAAAAATTCATATTTTCATCTTCTATTTTTTTTCTTCTTCTTCTTCTTTTAACCATTAGCAATAAGTGTGTGGCGAAATGCAATCGACTGATCCTGGTGGACCAAGAAATAACAATCCACCTCCTGCCAACTCTACACCCAGTAGAAATCCATTCAAAGCCCATTTGGAACATCAGCATCAGCCACCACAACTAGCACCAGCACCATCCTATCAAAATGGTACCAACACCGAATCCCTCACATCGCAGGACTCGAGCGAGTTATCCCATAATTCACAGCCCTCACACCTACCCCCGCAAACGTCCACCGAACGGAATACTACCTATCACAGTTATGGACCTCAAATGACATCGCCGCCACTACCACCATCGGATAATTACCGCCAGGAGGATTATCGGGCTGCTGGAACCTGGGCCGCTACCAAAGCTTGGATGATCCAGTGGCGGGGCTCTAGACGTTTGGTTTTGGTAATTGTTGCAATTGCCTTGCTTCTGGACAATATGCTCCTTACAACAGTAGGTAAGTCTTAGTATTCCATTTAGGAGTTTATTTTGTCAATGCCGATGCCGAAGCATCCTTGGAGATAAATACCCTTCCACTTCAATGAAAAAGAATTTAATTTCATTGACTATTCCCAGAAGCACTTAGCCAAATGAACGTTTCCTCTGATTGAGTGAAACAACCCTTATAGCTTTTGCTATTACACCGCAAAGTATGGCGATTTACAGGCATGTTAATCATCTATCACAGCTATTACATAAACATAAGCAGCTAAGGAAGGGACTGCGAATTTATAACCTTCTCAAAGGTAGGATAATATTTATTAGCAAAGATTCCATCTCAGATTGAATGCATTAAACGCGATGGAAAAAGCTGTTAGTTGAATGGCATCCCTAAGTTCACACTTCGTGATTTTAATGTATTATTTATGAGGTTTACCTATCTTTGGGTGTTGCTGGCAGAGTTTTCCAATGCTATCCGTATAAATTTGCAATTGTGATTTATCCAACAATTTTTTTTTCTGCTTCCGCCAACAATGTTTATCATAGGATCATTGAGAATCCAAGCAGTTTTGCCTTTTTTTTATTAGTCACATCTGAAATTGTTTTAAACGTTTTACTTCTTCTTCTTCTTTTGTTCGCTAAATTGTCATTGAATTCAACAAGTTTGAAGTGCGTTTTATTTGTTGAATAAGGAGAATTATTCTTTGGAGTTTAGGAAATGGTGTGGCCAATCGATAAATTCTATCTGATTCACTTTTGAAAGAATGATTTTTGTGAGTTTCACTTGTTGAATTAGGCATGTGTATGTGTTGAATCTACTCACATTATAAAGACGTAAGGATTTTATAGATCTAGGAACAGCCTGGAGCACATTTTTGGAGTTGTTTTTATTTGCGCAAAAAAAAAACATTAAATTCGAGATTGCGACCTTTGTATTCAAAATTATTCAAAACAAAAATGAACTGTGTCATTCGGATTCGTATATGGTTCAGAATTTAGGAACATTTTTGTATTTGTGGCATAAAATTTTTTAAATAGGTATCTAATTAATTTTTTTTTTGCAACTCATTCTTCCAACCTTTATTTTGATCTGATTTTTTATTTATTGTGCAGTAACCTAGGGTTACCCCTTTCCTTATTTTCATTGAAAATTTATTTAAATACGAATTACAAACCTCGCTATCTTTTTAAATCACCAAAAATAAAATACGTAATATCTAATTTATGAAAAGATTTTTCTTGCTTTTAATTTTTTTTACCTATAAATATTAAAAACGCTATATAGCAACTCTGTTTTACTGATTTTACAATATTTTCGTCTATTTCACTCTCCATAAAGGTTGCCCTAAACGACGCAAAATGTGTTCTTAAGGTGTCGTTTAGGGCCACCTTAAGTCAAACTAACACCAACTTTGTGTTGTATGAATAAACACTTTTCAATTTGAAATGTAATGTAAAAAAGCTAAATGCGTTTCTATTTTTATTCCAGACTTAAATAACTATTTAAAAATTAATCTCATTTTGGCCAAGCCGTTTAATTCATCATTTAAATTTAAAAGTCACTTTATTGTACTTATTTTGCAGTTACATAATGTATAGATTAACGTCATTCCACTGTGTCAAATACAACTAATAAATTCGTGTGTTTTGAATATTAACTTTTTGGTTTTCAGTCTTTGCCACTTGAAAACAGAGAAATCAATACCCCTGGTAGGTGGCACTGAAGTCATTTTTTTTAATTCTACGAGTATGAGGTCACACGTAACACTTTTTTTTCGAAAAATTAATTTTTTTTTTCATGTGATATTAGCCGTGTTTTATGAACAATTGATAGCAACTCAGTAAAATTTTTACACACAAACAATAACAAATAAATTTATTTTCACTTTTTGTTTTGCTTAGAAACAATAACAAAGTTTTTATAATCACTTTTTTGTTATTGTTTTTGTGTGTAAAAATTTTTGCTGAGTTGCTATCAATTGTTCATAAAACACGGCTATTGTGACTATAAAACAGTCGTGCACTGGTGCGACAAATTTTACCTTCTTTTTCTTGGTGAGTACTTATTAATAAAGGTTTACTTAATTAATTTTAACGGGCCTGAAAAAAAGTGTAAACATACCCGAAACGTTGCTGTTAACATTGAAACACTAGAAAAATCAACAAAGAAAAGAGCTGTAGCCCGCGAAGACTTATTAAGTTATTGGTTGTTAGGTTTTTGTTTCGTTTAAAACCGAACATGATTTTAGACCTTAACTTTAACGGTACAAAGCATTGGAGAAAGCAACAAATTTGCAGGATAGCAAGTTATTATAACACTGGTATTATTATTTTGTTAACATTTTAAATTTTTTTTTATCAAAATAATACCCGTTTTTTTTTGTTCAACTGAATAGCTACAAGTTAACTATAAAAAATGCACGTTTTTTCTTAATTTTGTTTGAGTGTAATCAGTACGATTAAATAGATTATAAATGGAAAATGGATCCCGCTACAATGCTTCTGCATCTTCAATCGTAATTGCATTTTCAACCTACGAACACTTTATAAAGCTTGGTCCTGAATTACTGTAACTGACCTTTATACCTTCGGAGTCCATGTCCATTCGCATTTTAGTTTACAGTTTATATTGCCTTAAACTATAAACACCTGAGGAATAATAGATACAAGTTTACAAGCATTAACCTTATCGTAACACTTTATTTAGATGGTCAATATGAACAGCACATTTTTTTTCACTTTCAGCACAAAGAAAGATAAAAAAAATTCACGTCGAACGGAAGGACATAAAACCAATTTTGAATTGTAAAGCACTTGTCTTTTTCTTCGGTCAAACGAAGACGAGATTTGATAAAACGTTCAAAGAGAACTTTTTTGGTATTCTTTTAAGTTTGTTTGTCGTGTTGGGGTTAGGCATTAGGGTGACTGCGTTAAATGTTAACAAGAGTTGTTTGACTTACACTCGTTCGCCTACTTGACTCTTGGGCATAAACATACATAAACGTGCACCTTAATAATGTTAGGGAATTTGTGAAATTAACAGAAATTGAGCGTCGCGTCGTCTGTCATTTTGTTCAGTTAGTAATTATTATCAGGCAAAAACAGTTATCAATAAAAAATAATATATATACTTTAATATTAACACACAATTACATACGAGTATATGTACATATACATATATTATCTAGTTTTAAAAAAAATCGAAAAAATTTGTTGCTAACTTTTTAATCATTCTTTTTCTCCGGCCTCACTTTATCGTCTTCTTTTTTTGGTGTAGAAATGCCGCTTTGGGGCAGGAAAGCCTGCAACTGTCGTCTAATTTCCTCCATATTAATGCTGTTGTCCAATATTTGCTCAGTTATGATATTACTGTACCTATTCTCAAAACTACTTTGAGGTCGTATATCCGGAACAGTAGAACGTCTCTTTTCTGGACTCGAAGTTTGTGTTGTTGTAGTTTTGTTTGTGGAACTTTCATCAGCCATAATTTATAAAATACAATTACCGTCAACAAAGACAAGTAAACAACCACTGACTGGAAAAGTGATTGGGGACCTGAGTTTTGGCCCGGAATATCCTAGTGATATATATAATTTTTTTTCCTCTTTTCATACAATGTACGCAAGTTTGGAAAAGCTTTCAACAAAAACGGAATGAAAATAAAACAACAACTTTCGGTCATAAATGAGTTAATGACGTTTTTCATAGTAGATAGATATTATAATAAATCTATACATATGTACTTACGATGAAAGAAAACTTTTTTATTGGAAAGCCCAATCTGACATGGTTTCCATTTTAATAGAATTTATTAATTGAATATGCTCTTCATTCGAAAGTATTAGTCATTCATAATTTGGGATTAAAGAATAAGTTTCATAAAATCGAAGTATTTATCAAAATACACTCCAATAACACAGCGAACTACAAAATAGATGTATGGATGATTGAAAGCTAAAGTTTTGAAATTCAAAAATGAACAATTTTTAAAAAAAGATTCGAAATGAAGAAAAATTTACGCTTTATAGTAACTTGACTATATTATACTATAGTAAGCATACAATTAGAAAAAAATTTAAAATTAGAAGACAAATTTTTGCCTGTCTCTTGACGTTGGAGGGACCTGCTGTTGAGTTATTTAAAACCATACAAGCAGACAAGAAAAGCAACTTTAGTTCTTTTGTTCAGGCCAAACTCAGAAATCTTTCGTGCCCAACTTAATAGTCCAGAAAATGTGAGATACTCTGCAGCAACTCCAAGCAAATATACAACGTTTGATTTTATTGTTAACTTCCAATCGATCTTACCAGGGTTGGGGTAACTATTGATTAATAGTGCGAAAATAAATTTCAGGATTTAAAGCTGCGCTTATACATTACATATAATGCTGATGAGGAAATCGTTGGAGTTGTCGCGTGCTACAGCAAAATTTTAGGAAGGAATTATTGCCTTTTTTTATCTTTCTGATATTAACGACAAAAAAAACTTTATAAAAAGATCTATGGACTTAAAGTTAAGAACTTTAAAAGTTCAGAAGGCCAACAAGATGAATTAAAACAACACCAGAAGTATGACTGAGAGATTCAACATCAAATAGACATTATCTCGACGACCACGCAATCAGCACTGTGAGCAATGCACATGCCAAAAAGAAAAGGATGTTGGATATTTCATCGCTCAATGAAATAAAGTTTTCCTTCCACGACTGGAACAACGAATAACTCAGAACGGCCCAACAAGAAAGATAAAGAAAATTCAGAATGGGATGCCATCTTGTACCCAAGTCTAGCTTTGAAAGCGTACTAAGCAAAAAGGGACTATTTCCCTGTTCAAGAAAGGGTTCTCCAGTTAAATTGAACATTTAAGGACGGTGAAAGTAGTACTATACTGTAAACGTTGGAGACTATCGGAAGCTGGTTTCGTTTCTTGTGTTTAATGGGGTGTACAGGTTCGGCCCAGCCATTTTATTTAAAAATCTTTCAGGAAGTTGTGCAATGTGTCCAATAATGATGACAAAATGTGAAATGATGACAAAAAATGAAACGTGAAATGCTAAATAAAAAATATTGCGAAACGAAAAATTGGGAAATGCACCACCGCAGAATGTTAATTTGAGAAACAATTTTGGCGAAGCATTCCATATTCCAGAAAAAATTATTAAAGTCTCACCCATTGTTTATTTTATAGATTTTATATACAATATTTCCTATAAGTTAAAAGTGAAACATTAGACAGGTAGGTATGTATATCCACAGCGCCATTGCCACCCCAATTAATGAATTCACTTTCCGTTAATACAAACTACAACTCCTTTCTGTTATTTTATATTGTTTTTATTATGAGTAATTTTGTAATTAAATCAAAAATATCAATTAAAAGATTTCATTTTAACTATCGACTGAAGTATTTGATTGAGAAACTTATTTAATAAAAAAATTACTAAAAATACCATAAACACGTGCATAGCCATTACAAATAAGCACATATTTTTATAATAGTTCGATAAAACAACTACAAAAAAGAATTTCAAAGAAGGTGGATGTTTCGTTATTTTTTCATAAAAACACAATGCATGATATAAATTATAAAAACTCAAACCTATTATAAATGCTGTAGCTGAACCAGATATAAATAAAATCGTTCGGCAAATGTGAACTACATCCATTTCCAGTTCATTTAGTGCTTCCACAAGAAAAGTATAAGTATTAGTTCTTTTTACAACGTATTTGGATGCAAATATAATGCTTCCTAAAACAGCTAGTGCTATTGTAACTCCAAGTATTTTGACAACAAACGCACTAGCAAGTGCTAAAGCACTATCGACAATAAGAGGCTTTGCGAATGACAATATATCCGTATACAGTAGAGTCACGTTAACATAAGCATATGTTGTAGCATGCAATAAAGTAATTCCGAAATAAGGATATGATATTTGAAATGACCCGTTAGATCTTTTGTAAGGGAACAAGCCACTCACTCGCAAAACAAACATACAAATGGAAAAAGACGTTTCAATATTTTGAGGATTGCTAAATTTCGTCCAAGCCTTGGATATTCTGTTGATAGTTTGCAAGACCATCGCTGCACTTATTTATTTAACGAAAAATTGAATTAAATGACTGACAATTTAACCTTGCCGAATGCTTTTATAGAGAAAACTGTGTTGTACTTATTCTAGATTATATTCACTTAATCGAAACACAACACAATTTATAAAAACCGATATGTGAGGTAATGAGCCGCTAATGCAAAAGATGTATATTTTCACTGTAAAAAACCTAAATTTGAGAATTCTAGAATAGAAGGCTAGAACCTATTATTTTTCATTTCGGTGTCAATTTCAGTTTTCATATTTTCGATTAGAGATTAACACCAGACAAAACTAAGCTGCGTTCAAATCATCACTGATTACCAACAGGAACAATGTTGGTTAAAGTAATCCCACTGTTGGATCTCCTTTCTTAGGGAGCTTGACAATCATTCCTTTTTCCCACCCTTCAGGTAAGTTCTGACTTTCCCAGGCTCTTTGACTAAAGAAAAACTACTTACTTTTACAAAAATGTTGCTGGAAGAATACTAAATCTTATGGAAAAATTATAGAATGATTATATTTCGTGTTCTTACTGTAACATATTCATATGGGAGACAGCTAGAAGTTTGACAGAGCTTTGCAACTTATTAGCAGTCCTGGAATGAGAAATGATAATTAGGGTAGGAATAAAGTTAGAATGGCAAAAAGAGTGCTATATGATGATCGATTAAGCATGACCATCAAAAAAACATTCGCGAGTATAATGTAAGAGGTATACATTAGGTAGGATAGCTGCGCTATACCATGTTTATATGCGTATGTTAGAGTATTGTAGAATAAAAGAATAAAAAAAACAAGAATTTCATCAGAAAAAATTATGAAAAATCATAAAATTCATTGTTTGAATTGCTAAAATAAACGCAACAAATTTGATCGAAGCTAACAAAAAAATTTTTTATACAATTTACTCTATTAGTTTCTTATAAAACGCTTAATGAGTAAATTGTATTTTGCGAGCAATTCTTAAATTATTATTTGTCTTGTGTTTTTATGAAGAGGTTTACTTTTTCAATGATATAATAAGGAAAGCTTGGGGACAGGTATTGTTATTAAATTTTTACGGTCTTAACGAGATAATAGTAGTTGCTATAGTTCTTTTTTTGTTTGTTTTTAAATTTCTTAAAAAGAACTTTTTTTGATAAGAGCTATTCACCTTAATACGCCACGAAAATTGTTTTCCTTTTACGGAACCCAGTTAATTAATATTTTAAGAATATTTACGCATTACAAAAAAAATAAATTTTTAGAGTAACACATTAAAAAATAATAATGAAAAGAGAAATGTTTTTTATTACTAGAAAAAAAAGGAAAAAAACGTAGACGTAGTAATTTTTGTTACTAAAATAATTATGCTTTTATTTATTTATTATTTTAATTAATACATGCTAGCAAACAAGAGTTTTTAATAGTAAGGGTTGCAATAACAGTAATATTTTGGTCCAGAGACTCCAGTAATTTTAAGAGTTCACAATCGTGTGATGTAACATCAGTTTCAATTTGTCCCTTAAAAAGATCGAATTCATTAAACATTCGAAAACTCACCAAAACAAATTATGTGTGATTTTAAAAATGTACCAAAAATTTAAGTTAGTCCTTTTATCTTCTTAACTTTTCGATACTGTACATTTTATTTTCATCCTACACTTAATTTACTGCAGTTTATTTGTGAAACATCGCTTTTTCTATTTTGATATTTCAAATATGTATTCCTATCTTGAAAACTGAATTTTTGTGTTTTTTTTTTGCACAAAAAATAACGCATTAAACCCAAATGTTGAGGGTTTTAGGCCACTATAAATTTTTCAGTGCGAATTTTGAACCTTGACAAGCTTATTTCTACTTAGGTCCTTAAGTCATAGGGCTTCAACTTCTCCTATGCGCCATCGTGTTCGATTCCTGGTGACGTATTTTAGTTTCCTCCAATACTTCCCCAGGTACGCTGATTCCTCTTGAACCGTTCTTTAAGCCTATAGAGTTGTTTTCCATAAATTGGATAGCATTCCGAAGCTATCTGGAGGCTGTTGCCAATATCGTTCGATTGTGCCGTAAGTAGAGCCAATACCTCAAAGATCTGGAATTTTTTTCTAGATCTCTATTGGTTGTCGAGATATACATTATGTATCTACTTCAAAAATAGAGAAAGGCTGATATTTTTTTGTTTTTGAACGTACCTACCACCTACCAAAATCACCAAAATTATTTTATAAAAAAATGTAATATAAAATAAAATTAACTTTAAGTCATCATATAGAGCACTTCTTTGTTTTTGGGGGGCCTTATCGTCAAAAAATATATATTTATATTTTTTAGCTTCTCATTTTTCATTTTAAATACATAACAAATCCAAAATATTTTTTTGGTGCTTCCTCTTGTAATTTACTTGTGAAATCAATAAGTCAGTATAATTGCACTATTTTCCGTTGCGTTACCATAAATGTCATTATTAAGGGAACTGAAGGTCAATCAGCAGCTTACTTAGTAAAACCATTTTATTAATTAGTAGTATTCTATTTTCTATAAAAAAAAAAATTTCCCATAACGTCTGATTCTTAATTATATTTTTTATCTAATAGCAAAAACATGTCAAATGTTTCCCAACTGAATACAATTTTAAATTCTTGTACCTGGTTATTAAATGATATCCGTTTATAACTTTAGTCTTAAATCGTCCTTAAACATAGCCATCGGTTGACTCTACAATTAAAACTATTCACGTACATACATATGAATGTATTTACAAACATCAAACATTAAAATAGAAATAGAAATAACATCCAAATGTTATTTAAATCAACGAAAAAATGGATCGTCAAAGAGTGGATACGTTTCATTAATCCTAAGGACCTTAGAACTGCATTATTGCTTACAACTTTTATCTGCCAGCTAAGTGGCATGTTTCCTTTCGTTTTTACAAATGGAAAATTAAAAATATCATATTTTCACTTTGGTGTAACTTTATCTCATACAATTGCTTTCACTTATGTTAATTCTAATATACTACTCAGTGGCATCCAGGCTTATGCAAAACCACTTATTACCGACAGCATAGTGGCTTTGGCTAATACTTTGTTCCTTAAGATACTTGGAGTTTTGATAGCATTGACGATTTTTTCACAACTTTTATTTGGAGCAAATAACATTATCAAAATACTTAATCAATTTACTTTAATGATGAAAAACTTAACTGATCTGGAATTAGAAACAACTCAGATTTACAGGAAGGTTTTAATTATTTCTTGTACGGTAACATTGGGTTCCACTTTTATTTGTGTTTATAGTTTAGGAAATTCGCTTGTATTTTTTGAAAAACTAACCAACCACCCGGCATCAATAGAATTTATTTTTGTTGTTATTTTATCAAACTTTTATAAATCTGTATTTTTATATACATTAATAATACATTTGAGTGTAACATTTTTGGTGATGCGCCTATTGAATAATTTTATGGACGAGTTACTAACATTGCAAATTCAAAAGGAAAATATTAGAAAAAGAAAACTCTTTTTCAAAGTTTTTTATTCTTGAAGCTAATTGTATTAAGTGTTTTTTTTTTTATAATTGTGTAATTTGGTTCTAAAAGGACCTTTGTCAGATTTGTTAATTTTCATCCTTTAGTTTATAAGAGCACATTGGCCTTTTCCAAGTAAAATTTTTAAATTTGTATTGAACTTCTTGAACTAACAGTATCAATGTTCCATATTGTATTATTTCAGTTACAATTCGATTAAATACAAAATAATAATATTAATACATATCAAAGTTTGTTAATATTGTTTGATTATTCTTTATTATTGTTCCTGTAAACAGACAGAGCGTGAGTTATAAACAAATGTTGTATGGGGTATTTGTATGGAGTAAAAATAATAGTCAATTCAGAAAGCAAGCAAAGGGTGCGTTCAGTAGCTGTATATAGAGAAACAACTCTATAAGCTTATAAACCAAGCTACGACGGTTTCACTCTAATGCAATGTTGAATATGTGCAGACGACCAGTAAAACTGGGAAAGAGCTGAAATGCATCTCCGGGAACCGTACCCAACCGAGTAGGAGTAGTAGAGGTCCTGTGTCCCGTAAGAGGAAACTGACTGGCATAACAAGTCCGAGATCCTAGGTAATCCAGGGTTTCCCGAATAGAAAAAAGGGAAAACATATTTATTGTGCACCTATGCCTCTTACTTCCAGGGCCAAAAAAATGCAAAGCCAACCTAGATTTTTGTGAAATTGATTGTAGGTACCCGATATAAATTTCACGCGATCTCAAATATTTCAGAAAATTTTCTTTCGCTTTCAAAAGCTTAAGGAAATAATGTGTTACCATTCTTTGGAATCTTTGAGATCTCTTAATTTATATTAAATGATAAATTTTAAATTTAAAAATTGATGTACGGTGCGCTGTGATTTTTCAAAGTTAATATTAGCACTAAATTTTCAGAGCGCAGTTTTATGAAATACAATCCCTTGAAAAACGAAGTAATGATTGATTTCTCCTTTTAAAAAATTTAAAATAAAAAAGTAGGAACAATTTCTTTTAAAATGGACGCTGTAAATTAGTTTAGTCCTATATGGTAAGCAGAAAGAAAGAGGAATCTAAAAAAATTAACTTGAATTATTTGCCCTCTTCCTCGAGCGCTTCGTGGGCGGTATTCTTTTGTTTGTGTAGCATTAAAGCGTTATTGAGGCAATGTTTTTAATATGTTCCGTTTCATTTGCAAGCAAGAGAAAGGTCTTAAAATCAATTTGATTTAGTTTTCACATGTTTAAATTCTTTTACACAATTTTATTATTATTACACAACACTCTTTTATTTACATAAACTGAAATATGTAAGTTAGTATCAGTATGTTCCTCTGCCCACGTTTCAATATCCAATTTGACAAATCATGCATGCATGCCATATCATTTTTCACAACAGAATGATAGGTATATCATTTGGGGAATCATTAAATTTTGCAAAATTTCCATAGCAAACCCATAAAGATAATTTACTATACTTGAGAAATAGCATTTAAAAAATGTTCTCGTATTCCAAACCTACGCATACATATGTGTAATTTTAGAAACTTAAGCTATTAGTTTTAGTCAAACGGGATATAGTATGCCATTTTGTTCATATTCATGTTTCCAAGTAATAGGCATTTTAACGCATAACCTACCCATGGCAGATTCGTTGGTGACATTGAACTCTAGCGTTGCGTTCTATATCTGTTCTAGCATGAAGCTTGAACTACGGATGATTTTTTATAGGCCACCAAAGCAGCAATAAACTAGACATTTCCTAATTTTAATATGATATATGTACCTATTAAAATAGCTAAAGAGACACATTTTAATGAAACCTTTGGATCGGGATACAGAAAGCGATTTTTTTTTTCTTCCATTGATTGAGGACTGCAGCAGTCGCGTGCAAAAGGCTCTTAAACTTTCATGGCACACACAAAGAATCGACGAAAAAAAACCTAACAAAAAAGCTATTTGCGGTGCGCGGAAGTGAGGTAGTACTGCATAGTATAGAATCAACAAAATACCTGGAAAAAGCCCTAATAGCAGTGACTACCGCCATAATTTGGCATTTAGAAACCACCAAAGACATTTCCTTTGCTTAGTCGATGACACGACGTCACGTCGAGACGACGACGACGGGACATAAAGGATTATTTTCAAACAAATCTACGCGGTGAATATAGTAGGCAACATTTTCCGCTGTAATGAAGAATACAACAATTTGGGAGTCGGCTAGTAGACCACTTTTTGTAAAATCTGTTTGGTTGGAAGCAGGTCATCGCCATTTTATTCTAGATCATGAGCCAAAACAGAGATTAGAATCAGGCTCGAACTTGCGAAACAAACGTGGTAAGTAGTAGCAATTAATCGAAGACGTTAGTTTAACAAGTTGATGTTAACAGATTCAATACACACCTCGGTATATTGCGATTTCTCCGAGCTTAATGAAGAGCTTTTCTTGGTTGGATCTTCCAAGGTGCAATTTCAACAGAATTTCACGCAGCCCAAAATCGAAAAAGCCTCAATAGGAACCTATCGAAGATTATCATCTAGAAACCTGTTTATAGACCATTTTAAAAGACGATCCGACATTCTTCGAGAAGAAGCGCCTTCTAAAAGAAGTTCTCTGCATGACATTAGTTCAATTCTTACCAATAATTCGCACTCTGATGAAAAACTTGCAGAAAGAGTTCTAAATTGGCTGGATCTAGCAGGAAAGACACCATTACTCCGTCCAATTTACGAATCTAGAGCGGATACTGCTCGAAAAAAAGTTAAAAAAGACCAATCAACTCAGAAATTGCAACCGGAATCCGCCAATTTTTCGAGGAAAAATGATTCAGTGAAGCACATCACAATAATTTTCAATAAAGAAGGCGTTCCAGTTCGGTTGAACAGGCCAGTAAGGAATATTGATTTGTGTACGATTTCAAGCAGTGCTGGGGCTGTAAGGCGCCTAGCTGGGAACTTGGCCTCAGCCAGGTTATACGAAGAAAATAATAACAGAGAAACAAGGAGTGGTGCCGTAGCACCTGACAGCCGAAGACAAAGACCAAAAACAACATGTCCTCGAAGAAATTTCATGTATAACAGCATTATAAAGAAAAAGGGTGCAACTGAGCGAGAGACCTCTGCAATGCGGGATGCAAAAAGACAATTGCACATATTCATGCCAAGTTTACCAAAGAAAACAATAATAAATGAAGAAACCGTATGCAGTGAACTAAATAATCAATGTAAAATAAATTCATCTTAAAAGAATTCATTTTTAAGACGGGATAAATATACCTAGGTATATAATATAATTATGTTATTTCGTAGTTGAATGCAACTCCGACAAATGAGATTTCAGAATCTTTAGATGTTTTATACTAAAATTACTATTAACTATATAAATTATTCAAAGGTATTCGTATAGTCATGTCATTTTATGATCAAGTTTAAAAAAACATTTAAATATAATTTATTAATAGACTTACTAAACTCAAGGGAAAAGCTTATTATTTCTCGAAAATATGCATTAAAATAAAAACAATCAAATTTTTATGAAAATAAGATTTCTGTTTTGATTACTTACATATAGCGCTCGACTCGCATCAAACATAGTTTAACGACAAAACTATAGTTCTTAACAGTTTTCGAGTATCAATTTTTGTTCAAATCGGTAATATTTAAAAACATTCTGATATCTAAACTTCAAAACCTCAAAATTAGATTTGGATAAAACTTGTCTTACTATACAACTAGTTCTAAAAGACTTTCGAAATATTTATACGAGTAATAAGTAGTTTAATGAATTTCCAGAATTATTTTTATGATTTCAAGTTTAAGTTATCAAAACATTATTGCATAATACCGATTTGAGCAACACTTGAAACACACAAAAAGATTCACAGCCCTGTTGACGAATCTAGTTTAAAGGAGTTTTCGAGATATGATGATTATATATCAAACAAATTTAAATTTTCGAGTTCTAGATATCAAAATATTTTTGAATAATACAGATTTGAGCAAAACTTTGATGATTTGACGATTGAAATTGTTTTTTTGTTTTTACTTTGACTTAATAAGATTAGTGTGATTTCCATCCAAAATTTTAAGCAAGCGTTCAGACACCATTTTGTCTGTGGTGTTGGTTTTCAGAAAATATCCTAAATCACATGTTTGAGCTTAAAATTTTAACCTCACTATGAAACTTATATCTCAACTACCTCAATAGCTTATAAATATTACCTTTTCATCTGCTAATTAGCGGGGATGTTTGAGTTAACTGATGAGCCTCATAAACTTACGGGCGCTTGGTGAATACTGGCCTTCATCTCCAACCAATAAGAAATACAAACATTATCTTAAATGTTGCTTTCTAAACATCTCAAAATTAACAACTCTAAAATGATGCTTTTGAATGAAAGCAGTTTATGACAACTTACGCATAAATAAAGGTGTGCATCATTTTTGATTGGGTTTTAGGTTACACCTATAGATGGAGACAGAACTGCAGCTTTTCTGCCTGGCAACCCAATGTCATCCAAATCGAAAAAATGACAAGCTTAAATGTACTCCTGGCATGCACATAAAATTCCTTTCACTGCTCGTACCTATCAATAGGTACCTGCATTACATTGTTATATATATCTTACATCTATTGTTATTATGTATGTTATCGAAAAGTAATATGATTTCAATAAAACTCAATGGCAGACCTATTATGATCCGCTTATACTTTTGTTTTGTTTTTGCCGGGCGGGGTTCAATGCTTCTGGCACGGGTATTTTATTGTGGTTGTGACTGACAGCTAGAAATTAAATCAAAAAACGTTTAAACGTTGTTGCATGTTTCAAAGGGAATGATGCGATTGTTAAAGCTGAAAGCCCTAATGAAGTTTTGTTTTTACTTCTTTTGATCTGAATCCTTAGACAACCACAATACGAGGAAACACTTGCAGATTTAATTGAACCGCTAAGTTCACCATGTTGCAGAGTTAACACATAACATATATGTAGGTTTGTTAAGGTATATAATATACAAAAGTAAACAGCAGGGTTGATTTAATTTACCCTAAAAGGTAGATAGATGCACGCAAGGGATAATGTTCAAATGAATAAACTTAAGGATTTTTTGTTTACAAGTAGGTACTTCGGTTCTGTGGTTGAATAGATATTCGAATTTAAAAAAAAATGCATTTCCGGAAAATTTGCGTGTTCATTGTTCAAGCGTCAGAACCAAGTATGAATAAGGTATAAGTAGCTACATTATGTACTTATGTGTTGTTGAATGTTATGTTTAATTAGATCCGAATAATTACGTTTATTGACGGCTTGGATTTTACAAAAACTTCATTGGACAAGAACACTAACCCTAGAAAGAAATACCACGCCTGGGAGACGTATGGCGCGGTAAAAGTTGTTGCAACTTTCTAATAAATAAACAAATAATAAACCGAATGTTAGATATGCTCTGGATGAGGTTAGGACTTGAACTTGGCATCTGCACCACCGCGCTAAAACATTCGTGAGTGCTCTGATACGTATGATTGTGACCTGTAGCAAGAACTAATATTAATGCTACGTTCACATTAGATCCTCATTAGATGAGCTAATTACGCAAAATAAAAAAAGCTTTCACATTGCAAATAAGGGAATATCATTTAAGATAATATTTTTGGGGAAAGTCCACAAAACTTCCAATAAAACTACAAGAACGTTAACACGCGTAGTCCACCAGCCGATATGACAAAACCCTAACCTCAAAATGGTAAATGGCCCCAAAAACACGACAACTTCTTTCCCAGCAGCAAAGGTGGAGTTAAAGGGTGTGAAGTTAGATTTCGGCCTTATTGACATCACCGTCCGTTGTCTCAGAGAAGGTATCTAAGGCCCAGTTTTTCAGCAAAGATCCACAGCTAACTCAGATTTGGTGGGTTAACTCAGGCTAAACTCTAATCTCACACTGAAAAATTGGACATTAGTGTTTTAGGGTATTAATTGAAAAATTTTTTGGTGTCATTGCAACGAGTCTAAATACAAACATGGAGCCATCGGGCTCTAACCTTTATGGTAACACATTCAAACTGTTGTTGTAAAATTCAAACCTTCAATGTTTACATGATGGCGCGAAACACTGTTTCCTCTCAAAATGTTCAAAGCGTCAGAAAGACGAAAAAAAGTTTCAATTGAAACCTTAATTAAAGCTATGTTTGATAACCAGAAATATTTTTAAGAACTAGAAAAATTTTGACAAGTTAAATTTTTTTAGAAATTAGCATTCAAAAGTTATCAAAATGAGGTATGAGCATTTAGTATCCCGATCGAAATAAAATACCTATATATATTATTTGTTTAAATAGATGTCTACATGAATTAAGGTAAAATAAGCGTTAATGCGCGGTGAATTTGTAAATTTTGAAGAATTCCAGTTTAAAACATGTTTACTTTTTTAATGAATTAACATTGAATAATTAATTAATTTTAGGCATCTTTTTCCTGAAATTAAAATAAAACATAAAAATCAAAATAAAAAAAAAATACAATAACAATAATATGTTCAATTTTTGTTTTCGGGCTTTATTTCAAAATATAAAACATAAGTATGTTTTCCTTGGGCGTTAACAAGGTAATTGACAGATCTGACAGAAAGTATAAACATTTTCAAATAAACAGCTTAAATTATTACAGAATCAAAAAGTACTATTTTAATCATTCAATATGCTCACATTTTATTCGTTGTACACATCAAACAAAATTTTATCAGCAGTCGAAGCACTTTAAAATGTTCCTAAATCTTAACCTTCAGGCTTCAGCCTTAGAATTAGAACATACAAAATAAAATGGTTTAATCCTCCTACTTCCTTTAGTTGAACTAACCACTTTTCATTTCTTCAAAAATAATCTCGAAACTCAATTCAATTCTCATCTTGTTTCAATTAAAATGTTGTGGCAAGTCTATCCGGAAAACCCAACAACCCATTATCAGCATCACAGTGGTTATTATGTGAAGCTAAACACTGGATATCAATTAATGGGTTGGTAGCTTAATGTAATTTAAATATCGTTTGGCGAAAAAGACTTCTTTTTGATACTAACATTTTGTCGCTCGGCCACTTGATACAAGCACAACCAACATCCAATTTTCTTGCGTATTTTGTGTGCAAAACTTCACACCAATTTCATTCAATTCAATTATGTGTATTTCTTTCTCCTGCAGTTCCTATCATCCCTGAGTTCTTGTACGACATCCGCCATCCAGATGCCCCTCTTGACAGTTTCCCAAGGACACCTTTGTCAATAATAACACCACCACCACCAACGCTATCCCCTTGTTCCAGAAATGGAGATGAGGTATTACCAACTTCTTCCAAAATCGAGTATGCAACCATCAGCGATGTTGGTAAGAACATGATGAAAGCAATTTTGTTCTTAGTTTAAATTACTTAGTGGAATTCTTTATTTAGAAAATGCAACACTATACCGGGAGATGGAGGAAAGACATAAGGAACTTGTGGGTGAAACCGTAGAAGTTGGCCTAATGTTTGCATCGAAGGCATTTGTACAGCTTTTAGTGAATCCTATTGTTGGACCTTTGACGCATAAGTAGATAAATCTCATTTGTTCAGACAGATTTGAAAGTATTTAATTTCTTTTTCTAGAATCGGCTACAGTATTCCAATGTTTGCTGGTTTTATCATTATGTTCTTGTCAACACTGAGTAAGTTTGTTTCAGTATTAAGGCTGTGAGTTCAAAGTGGCGTGACTTTTGTATCCTGATTTTACATTTATGAATCATGTTCTACATTATGTATGACAACATTCTGAATTCTTCAATATCCTATAAACATGTCTCAAATCAATTTTCAAAAAATTATGTTACGCTGCTGTTTAGCTCACAATCCCAACTTTAAATATGGTTTATTTTATTAATACTGGTTTCGTTTCAAGTATTTGCATTTGGACGATCGTATAGTGTTTTGTTCTTGGCTCGAGCTTTGCAAGGTATTGGCTCTTCTTGCTCTTCAGTCTCTGGAATGGGTATGTTAGCAGATCGATATACGGATGACAAAGAACGTGGTAATGCTATGGGTATTGCATTGGGTGGACTGGCGCTTGGTGTATTGATTGGACCACCTTTCGGTGGAATTATGTACGAATTTGTTGGAAAATCAGCACCATTCTTGATTCTCTCGGCTTTGGCTCTTGGTGATGGAGTTTTGCAGTTGTTCATGCTTCAACCGTCAATTCAGCGTTGTGATTCTGATCCGCCTTCTTTGAAGGCATTGATCAGTGATCCCTATATTCTAATCGCTGCCGGTAAGTCGATAAAAAGTTTACTTTCAGTTTTTTCCGTGTGTTCGCACGATATATCTTAGGCTACGATTATAGCTATCCGTTTTTTTTCGTGGTGGCTGAAATGCAAAATCAATAATTTCTTTAATATTACAAATAGACAGAACTAATCACAAAGTCGTAATCTTAATAATTGATTTCACGCTGAATAGGCCTCAAAGTTAACAATAAAAATGGTCAGTGATGAAAAAACGGATAGCTATAATCGGTGCCTAAAGAAAAAGAACTAAATTAAACAAATAACGCTTAATTACAAACAATCTTTTTTCAGGAGCCATTACATTCGCTAACATGGGTATCGCAATGCTGGAACCTTCTTTGCCAATTTGGATGATGGATAATATGGGTGCAAGTCGTTGGGAACAAGGCGTCACATTTTTACCAGCTTCAATAAGTTACCTGATTGGAACAAATCTTTTTGGGCCTCTCGGTCACAAAATTGGAAGGTGGTTGGCAGCGCTATTGGGATTACTCATTATTGGTTCCTGTCTTATCATGGTAAGATTAAATGGAAATTATTTTATTTAGAGTTTTTTTTTCAGTTAAAATTTTAAACAGATTCCTATGG
Source organism: Syrphus vitripennis (assembly GCA_958431115.1). Taxonomy (NCBI): domain Eukaryota; kingdom Metazoa; phylum Arthropoda; class Insecta; order Diptera; family Syrphidae; genus Syrphus; species Syrphus vitripennis. The sequence continues at coordinate 114,137,412 of OY288108.1, forward strand.
CAACTCACATCAATCATCTGATTATACCAAATGCCGGTCTGGGATTCGCAATTGGAATGGTTGACTCTTGCATGATGCCCGAACTTGGTTACTTAGTGGATATTCGACATTCAGCAGTATATGGCAGTGTTTACGCTTTGGGTGATGTGGCTTTCTGCATGGGATTTGCTATCGGGCCAGCTCTGAGTGGAACTTTGGTGAATAGTATTGGATTCGAATGGATGCTTTTTGGTATTGCAATTTTGTGCTTCCTCTATGCACCTCTACTAGCATTCCTAAAGAATCCACCCACAAAAGAAGAAAAGAAGGTTGGTATTGATAATAACGCTAATGTGCATTTCAATGCACCTGAGAGTGATAATGTGATTGTACAAACAAATGCTGCGTTTGAAAAAGATGAAGCTTAGATTATTTTTATGTTTTAAGAAATTAAAGTTGTATATATGTACGTTTATTTTTTCAATAAATAATTTTATATTTACTTAATATTTTGCTTTCATTTTTTAGTGCCTATAGTCATGCATTTTGCTTGGTTTTGTTCTCTTTCTTTTTTGGTATGTTCTTAACTGTCAATAAAATATTTGGAAACATAAAATTTCTTGGAACTGTCCGTCACTTTTCAGAATAAATGAAAATTAATTGGTTACTCAAATTTCTCATTTTTGTGTCAAAACTGAGAACGAAATTTGTTTTGATTTGAATTATCAATTCTTCCAAATGATGTACATACATACCTATACATTTGATGTCGTTTTTAAGTTTAATTTGTTTGTGCTTTTTTGATGTGAAAGTTTTGTTTTTTTTTTTGAAATTTTTTGCTACCTATAAAATTTATATGAGAAAAGAGACTTCGCATAATTTGACCAATCCTGCAGTACATTCGATAAACTAAATGCCGAAGTTCAGTGCCGGCGCGGCGTTAGAGGGAAGGAAATCAAAATCATGTGTTAATTTTTTGCTGAAAGAATGTGAACGTGTTGGAAAGCCAATGTCACAAAGAATTCTACCATCTTTAGCCGTTAAAACATTATTTTAAACGGTCGTAGACGCCAGTAGACGGTTTCTCGTTGTACGATTGAGCGTCGCTCGAGAAGAGAGACTAAGTACAAAATTCTGCGAACTCACCAATTGCCACCTATAATTTGGCGCCCTGGGCCGTGACAAAAAATATTTTTACATTTTTTGAAAGCCAGAAGTGTATATTCAAACACTGAAAAAACTAATTGGCTTTATTTTTCCTATATTTTGAGAAAATTGAAAATGAATGCATCTTGGACTTTTTTTTTCCTAAAAAAAATTATGTTATTTACGTGGACTTTTTTAGTGTTAATGAAAGATAAAAAAGATAAAAAAAATAGGCATTTTGTGAAAACAGGATCTCATTACAGCAGAATTCTCGTACTATAGCAACCGTGATCGAAGTCAAAGAGATTAGTCACCAGTTGGCAGAGTTGTGCACTAATGCAACACTTTCCAACAATCAACTAAGAATATCAGCATCTTTTCTCTCATAAGCAAAATATGTAGTTAAACCTGTATACTCTGGTTGGAATGGTTGTAAATAGTACGGGCAATCCCCAGGTTAAACATACTGAAAGTACCCAGTCAATGGATCGGCCATGAGAGCGATCTTTCAAACCCCTGAAATCTGAATTTTACTTTGAAAACTTGATTTTTTTAAATTGATTGTGGAGATTTAAAAATGGCGGTTTAATGTCTTTGTGATTCCATTTATAAAAAGCGCGATCATACTTGAAACATCAACATTTGTCCCGAAAAATAATGCTTTAAACATTATATAATTTTTAAGGTTCTTGCGATTGTTTGACATAATTAAAAAGTATTTTCGGATTAACCGCGTTATTTAAATATAAAGAGTGCAATTAGGAACTCACCCCGAACGTTTCGCATCAAATTGCATTGAGCGTGGTCCCGGTCGCCATTTTGAAAAAAAACTAACTTCCGGTGGCCTTTTTTTCTAAGAAGATTAAATTAAATACTAGAATAAAAAAAAAACATTTTGTTAGAATTTGTCCTATATTTACTCGTCTACAAGTAATGGGACTACCTCGATTTATTAGGTTTCCACATATCAATATTAATGGCGACGTTCATATTTGTTTTTTGAACTATTTTTATTTTTAGATATAATTATTGAAATTTGAACGCGATCAACGAATAAACTACTTTAGCACAATTTTATTTGCAAAATTTAATTTAATTTAGTAATTCAAAAAAATATGTATGTTTTTGTATTTTTTTCATTATTTAAATATTAATTTAAGTGTTGTAAACCATTAGCATAGTTTACGGTATGTGATCTTATTTTACGTTTGGTTTTATGAAGCTTTGCATAAGGAAATTTTTAAATTTCACTAATTAGTGAAACTCTCTACTCAATTATATTTTTTGATTGTAAACAAAGCCTAAGAATCTCTCCAAAAAATGCAGTTACAAAAATAACTTTCCTTTCTTATTTCATTATTTTATTATTTCAAATCGGCAAATGCAATAATTAAGGAAAATTCGCACACTTTTGTTTTATTTATTTTTTGGTTATTAATATTGGAAAATTTTAAAAATTGCTTCTATTCAAGTGAATATGCGAGTGTATATGGAAATAATATCTACGCGTTTCTCAATATTATAATTTATATTTTTTTTTCTTTCAGTCCTTAATAATTGGCGAGAGATCCTCAATTCGATATGTTACATATCAAAACGTTGATGAAGAATAATAAAAATAGGTAAGATGAACTGACAACTTAACTTTTTATTCCAACAAAACTCATTTAATAAAAAAATCAAAACGAAATAATATTACAACCAACAATATCAGGAATATCATCATATGTAATCCTATTATTTTCATAAAAACTATTCTGGCTTTAAAATTTTGAATTCTGAATTTTCTAACAAAAAAAAAAAAAAAGTATTTGTAGTAAAGCGGATTGAATCCCACCGTGTATATGAAATTCCAATAAAACAAATAATATTCCTTAAGTTTATATCATCTTAAATCAAGAATATAAAATAAATATATTGTTGAGTATTTAATAAATTAAAATATGCACCTGGTTACAATTCACATAAGTAAATTTATTTAATTAGAATTTGTCTTATATAAAAAGTTAAAATATTAAACATAAACAAAATGTTATTAAGGAAATTCAAAATGAATACCTACGTTATAATTGTTGGAACCACTAAAAAGAACTACTTTGCTCGCTTCTATTGATATAAAACTAATGAAAAATTTAAATTTTTAAAACTAATGATAAATCAAGTTGATGAATTAAAAAACAAATACAATGAAAAATACTATTCATTACTCCCTAAACAGGAGGGTACAAAATATTGCTAGTCAAATTGAGATAATTAGAATGTAGAATATTGATGTTGGTTTTTAGAAAAAATCAATATTAATTGTAAAATTCTTCCCGAAAGCTTTGATAATAAATCATTTTATTTATATCTAATGATAAAAATTTACTATGGATCGACTTGTACCTATCAGTGTTTACTTCAAAAGTTGTATAATTTTATAATTTATTTTGGACTTAAATTATAATTCATTAAACCATTTAAAAAGTATAGCTATTTATTTTGAACTAACTGTTATATACGTGTTATATATTGTACTTAAATGATGAATGAACACTAGAGCGTATGTGGAACAAAAAAAAATAAACGTGAATAGCGTTTTGCTGAAAATTGTTAGCCACTTGCATTTTACTTTACTTGCAAACATTAAAAAAGTTGTATATCACTTTTTTGTTGTTTTTTGGTTGCAAACATGTAACTTTCACTAAAACGGGACCATTAATAATTCTAAATTAAATTGGTCAAAGAATTGACATTTCTCGCTTTGTCAAGAAGCGAACATGGAAAATTTTACTGGTGAATATTATAAATGTCGGTGAAATTTCATTTTTCTGAATATGCATAAAATGTGCAGTTAAACTTATATATTTGTTTGTATCCACAAATTTTCTAAAAAAAAACAAGTATGAATGGTATGTAGGTACTTAAAAAATATAACGATCATATATTTCCTCCCATAGGACATTTCGTCGCGTTAGTAAGTCGATACTGCAAATATTGATAGCTTATATGTCAATAAGTTATTTCATACTTATGCGGTATCAGAAGAAGAAACAGATTCCTTCTGTCGTAGGTTTTGCCTACGAGAACCTTCAACTTGTGCTATAAAATCGTCCGAACTTTTCTTACCACCAATTTTATTTTTATTAATTTAAGGTGAAGTCAGCAATATGACTAATTCAATAATTCAAAAAAAAGTTTATTTATCTATGTATGTTGCAATTCTCTTTTATTTCCATCAAAACTTATTTGAGCTCCGGTTTCGATGCCAAAGAATTTTACTCGTGCGAATTTAGTTTTGTGATTTGTCTCTATTTTTATTTCTATTTAATCTTCACACAAACTAAGTTTTTTTACTTCTAAGTAAATTTATCTGCTTCACGTGAATAGAATTCGTTAACAACGAAACCGTAACAATAACAAACTTCAAAAACGTCTAAATATTAAAGCGACGACGGACGTTTTGAACTGTTATTTTCAAGGGTGTACTTTCCTGACATTGGTAATGGTGTAAATCTCTGATCTAGAACTGACTTCGATTTCGTTAAAAGAAAGCTCTTTGTCGATGGTACAATAATCGGATTGTTAGAGAGTATTTTTTTCAAGATAGAAGCTTGCCTCAAGTTTTTTTCAGGTAGATTTTCCAAGCGAATATTATGTGACACTTTTCTTGATACATTTAACTGTGAACTCTCCGGTGAGCTGTATTTTGGCTTTGAACTAGAAGAGGGTACAATTGATGTATTTACGATTGATGAAGATTTCCTAAGCTCCTTCACTGTGCACTTTTCTTCTTTATGTGGTATCATGGAATGTGTAGAACATTCCCGCAAAATTTTTCTAGAAGATTTTCTTGGTTCGGGAGAAATATCACCTGAAGTATCATTCCTGTGAATTACATATGATCTGGAGGGTTTCAGCTCATATGGGGATTGAATTTTAGGCTTCGATATTGATTTAGTTCTGTTTTGGGAAGATTCACAACTCTTTACTTTTTCGTTTATGTGGACCTTATTGCTTGGAACTCCATTTATCTTTATGGTTATTTCACAACCGCCACTATGGTCTACATTGATTGTTGACATTGAACCTGATCGTTTTTTTGATTCAGTGTTGTTCTTAGGCTTCAAAATGTTGTTTTTCGGCACACTTTGATGACTTGAGAAAGCACCTTCTTCTGTAAACGGAACTGACATTGGATGGCGAACAAAGGATCTTGATCGATTTAAATCTATTTTTTTAGCTGATGTCGAATTAGTCCCTCTCTGAAAAGATTCAATACTCGAATGAGGAATTGAATTCGAAGCAAAGTTTTCAGGTTTTAAAACACTGGAAAACGCATAAATGGATGAAGATTTTCGTGCAGTTTTCATTAGCGGATTTTGCTTCGAGTTATCAAAGGATTTGTTTTCTTTTTCAAATTGATTTTTAAGAGTTTGCATTTGAGGCTTTTCAGCCATTCTGAAAGCCTGCGAATAATCGTTAATTGGATAGAATCTGGGCTTATCGGCATAGCGGAAGTTCAAAGACTGAATTTTGAAGGGATCTCCTTCAAAAGGGTCTCGACAGCTACGAAATTTTTGTTGCAACAAAAAACGGTCCAAATTGTCTAGGATTTGCAAAAAATTCAAGTTAAAATCTAAAAACATTTTGTTACCAATAACTGCAAATATGTATAAGTACCGTAATCTTTCCGTTTAAAATATTTTGTAAAACTCATTGTTAGACAATTTTGATAAGAATTTAAGGTAAAAAATTTGAATAAAATTTAAATATGTACAATATAAAAATTTAACGTTGAATGAACTGTTTTAGTAAAAAATTCCTAGAAAACTGAAGTTCTTTTCAAATCAAAATAAAGTTTTACATAGTCAGTACAAAAATATATTTTTTAAAGTTCTTCGAAAGTCCAAATCTACTTTATGTTTTCCAAAAGATATAAGAGCTCAGTTTCCAATAAAAGTGACAGAACATGCATTTTACTTTGCATCAAAAATATAAAAAAACCAATAATACCGCTTTACAAAAAAGTGTTTATAAACAACTTTTATAACATTAACACAAAAGTTGGGCGAGTCCCACAAACAGAAATTTATTAGATTGGCTGCGTTCAGATTTGTATTTTTAATTATCCGGATAGCTTTGTGTAGCTGTAATCTCATGGAAAATAAAGCTGTAGCTACGAAACTCAAGCTATCTCAAAATTTGTTGACTATTTTTATTGAAATCTTGGACCAAATTCCCGTTTGAATTATTTTGCTTTGATACTACTACATTGGAAATACATTGCAAACAGTGTACCAATTTAAATAATTCAGTGACCTTAAGAGCTAGCTCCTGAATACAAGGATTGGCCACGTTCAGATTTATACTTAAGGCTATCCAGATAGCTTTGTGTTGTTGTAATCACATTTAAAAAAGCTAAAGTAGCTAGAATATTCAAGCTTTTTAAAAAAATTACATCTAAGGAAATGAAGTACTTTTGAGCCAAGAGCGTGCATGCATAAAAGTGGTATAAGAAAAATTCTGACTGAGGATTTTGAGATACTCACGTTTGAAATGCCTAGTTCTGATGCACGAATTAGTTGATTTCCGATTAAGAGGAAAATATTATTATCATTTGGGTATCACGTGAATAGAGAGTTGAGAATCTTTTAATTGACATACATACATAAGATTTTCAATTTTTGAAATATTTAAAAGATTTAAAAGGAACGTACTTTTTACAAATCTGCAGTTACGTGGATGAAAACCCTTCGACATTTAATTTCCTATTATAATTTAATATTCATCCAACATTTAGGAAGAAAGCAATTCCAAATCTCCAAACTTTAGCAATCAATACTATTTAATGCTATATTAGATATTATGCTGATGGATTTTCACTATAATTATATAGTTTGGACAATTCATTATGCAACATGAGATAAGTCACGTTGATTATATTTGGGGTAGCTGATTGGTTTACCACAATATTTCACACATTTACGCAAGTGAGTTACTTCACTATTTTACCAGTTTAACAGTTAAGGTGGTAGATATACATACTTTATTCGCTGTTTTTTTTACCTGAGTGATCAGATTAGAATCTATTAAGATAATTTTAATTTTCTACTTATTGAATATTAGTTTTATTTTGTTTGTGTTATTCTTTAAGTAGTAATAAAGATATATGTAAGTACATACTTTCAACAATAAAAAAAAATTCTAGCCACCAACATCTTAATATTTTACATTTAATGATTTTATATATTTGGGAATGCAATTGCTTGTATTATGTTCATGGCTAAGACTTTGTTCATTTAACCTTCTAACTAAATCAATTTCTAGAGAAAAAAAGAAAAAAAAACTATTTAAGATAAAATTAAAAAAATATGTACCTATCTATTTGTTATGAGAAATATGTAATTTAAATACTTCGAAATATTAATATTTATATAATCTTAAAAACAAAAACTAATATAGAACTTAATTTAAGAATACAAATGTTACTAAAAAAACTATAATTTATTAAATTGAAACAAAATCTTTAGCAAAACTATGTAATTTGTAATTTCATCTTTTTGACTTCTTTGTACTGTATATAAAATTTAAATCTGACTATTTATGGGAACTTAATAAAAAAAAAACGTATAGTATTTTTATCAATTCATAAGTATTTTAAATTAGTGTTAACTATTATATATTACAAAATACATTTCTCCTCATTGCTATTTTAGGGAACTTAAAACGCAGAAACAAGTAATATTTTATCATTTAGAAACTGATCATTTGGGATTTCGTGAAAATTTGAATGGCTGCAAATTTTCTATGCGTTGTTAGGTCGGTCTGAAAAGTAAAAAAAAAAACGTAAAACCACTTTGTTTACCCATGCATTTTTGAATACGTTAAAATTTTTGGCAAAATTATTTTTCTTGATTCAGAAAAAAATTAACTATTTAAAAATATCTTCAATCTATAGACTTCTACGCCTTGCCATAGACATGTTTAATAGGCGAGGACTACTGCCCATTTAATTTATAAGAACTGAAATTCAAAACTTTATTTACAGGCTAAGCAATCAATCGAGTACGAAGAAGCAAAGGTAATTGCTTTCTGTTCCGATTAAATTTAAAAAAAATAACCCATGAATTAGTTGACCTGGGGATAAATTTGTAATTTCAGTTCTGTTTTTTATTAATAGGGAGGTAATTACTTCAACTATTCAATAAATTTTTTTTCTACAAACTGCCAACGTTCTTTTCAAATTAAAAAAAAAAAAACTTAAATTACCTATACAACAATACAGTTTTGTAAAACAAAAACTTTCATTGCATTTCAATGTTGACCTAAGATTTGGTTTGCAACTTTTAACTGGGCAAGATTGTTAAAAAATAAAGTTGTTAAAAATAAAATATGATTTTTGTCGCCATATTTTTTGAAAAGGAACCTCAGGAATTTTTTTATACATACATATTTGCTTTTTAAGTAGATATGCTTCGTACGTAAAAGGCCTGCACATTAATTTATGTATTTACATGGAGATGAATGTTAAATGATTCTGCCCATTATTTTAATATATTCATCAAATGTTCTAAATGAATCTAAAATAAATTACTTGTTCTTGCATCAATAAATATTCATATATGTATGTAAATAAAATATTAAACATTTGTATTGAAACTGTTAACATTTCGTTTGGCAATGAATTTTTGTATTAAGGCAATAACCAAATTTATGTGTAATACTTACATATGTATTATATGTAGTGTAGAAATGACGAAATTTGTTTAATCATAAGTAAAGCAGAATTATTGTATCTGGATAAAAGTGTAAAATAAAACAGTAAACTCAATGTTCTGCATACAGTTTAAATATATAGATACATAAATATATACAATACATTATGTAGGTATATAAGAAAACATTATTGTATATATATAAATGTTAATAAATTAAAATACACAATTGCACATATAACATTAAAGTTTTTGCTTAAACAACACAGTAGACAAAAATTATTCACTTAGATGTTTGTTTCTTACGAGAATTGCAAACTCAATCAAGAAACCAAAATATTTAAATATTGCATAAATGCATAACATTGAACATGTTATCTAGCTTGTGTTCTCACCTTTATTATAAATATTCTACAAATAAGAATAATATAAAATACATAACAATAAAATCTATATGCCTCCATAACACTGTAAGACCACAGATTCTAGATATTATCTATATCATCTTATTAAAAAGTACATATTCGTTATACAAAAGCATTGTACAGGGTATTACTTGAATTATATTTTAATTTGTGTGGTGATTACGGTTTTTTTTTTTTTTTTTTTTTTGATAAATAAAGCATTATGTACAATTTAATTTTTAATTTTTAGTTTGTGTTTTTACAGAAAAATCTTCAATCGGAAAATCTTCCGTAGAGTTATTGTGTGAGTAAAGACAATAACAATATTGAAATATTAATTTTTTCGAACATAATATATACCTACACATAAAACATTAACAAATATTACCCACATACTTATTATAAAATACTTCACAATACTACATAAATAAAATACATTTATCAAATACAAAAATATATACGCTTATCATGATTATCAGTTATCACTTACATATATAAAAGCTGGTATGGGGTCAAACATTAAACACAATTTAAACTAAGAATTTCCATTAAAAATAAGTAAAACGACATACATAAATTAACCACAGGATTTGTTGCTTATATATTAAATGTTTAACACATAATATTGAAAAATTAACTTTTTATATTAAAAAAATATATTTATTTGTGTCTACAATATAAACGTCTATTATACACTCGTAATTTCTTATAAATAATAAGAAATTAAATAAAATAAAATGATGTGACCAGACTAATATTTGTAACTATTGGTTAAGACAAAAATAACTCATACCTAATTATAATAACAAATGAGCATTAGAGTCAAAAATGTATGAACAGAAAATTTAAATAAAATTAAGCAATTTCTGAAAAGAATATTTATTCTGTTAAAGTTGTTCCTTTGCATAAAACGAAAAGCGAATGTCTTCTCCATGTATGTATAAATTATTATATGAAAATTATAAATTCATATATATTATTATTGTTTGTATTAAGAAAATAACAATTTAAGTAATAAGAGTTATATGAAAATAACTATAGTTTTAGTGTATATGATATATAATAATTGATATTTTAAATAAAAACATAATATTGTTAGACAAAATGAAGTTAAATTGAATAAATAAAATCGTTGTTGGTGAAACGAGCTACAAACAATTTGTTTTTGTCTTTTATTCTTTTTTTTTTATACTTACCTTTAGTTGAATTTTTTCTTCTAGTTCATCTAGGTTTTATTCAAATATTACAATTAATAATTGTTTATTATTTTAATAATTATATTATGAAGTTTTTAAATTTCCAGACCTTTTGCGTTGGCAATCAAAATTTGGAAAAACCGTTACAAATTGACTAGTCGGCAGAGTCAAGAATGATTTTCCATAATGCAAGATAACTAAATTTTATATCTTGTTGCTTGTACCATGAGCTATTTCGGGATAAGGTGCTTTTGCAAAAAAAAATCCTCTGGCCTAAATGAAATTTGTAAAAAAAAATGATTCCGCTTTAAAATGCTAATGTTCTCTATTTATCTAATAAAAACTTTGTTTTGACTTTTTTACTATTTTTAAATCCTTTCCCTGGTCCTGATGATAACATTTTGAGTAACTGTGTTATGTATTTTTTTTTAAGGAAAAAAAGTTATGTAAAGCTTTGACCACCACGTATGCTTTCAATTTCAATGCAGTTTGTTCTATGCCCAGTTTTCCTATTGTCCTTTCTACACAAAAATGATTAGGTATATCACTTTTTTGTGGGAAAAAAACTGTTTCAAAGAAAGGGTTTGTCGAAATTAAAAAAAAAAAGTTTGGAACTTGTTTGATGGGACACCCTGTATATAAATACTACACTACACCTTCGTTGCAGTTTTTTTATTTGAATTAGCTTGAAATAAACCTATTATAGCACTTTTTTGATTCCGTTAATCTGATTTTCAGCAGTCTCGACTCTAGGGTGTTCACTAATTAGTCTATTAGGGCACTCTATATTTCACTTACATATCAAAAAACTTTTTCACTATAAGTACATACCTTCCTACCTCTCCTCTCTATCTTATACTAAAGTAAAACAAATGGCGGTATTGTGTAGCGTAGATATACGAATTGTTTCTTCTTTCGAATGCAGCAGTTCCAGCAGAGTTCCAAAACTTCAAAACATTTGCATGTCTAATACGTGTGTATGTTATATATACGAGCTATGTAGCCAGTAAGTATGTAATAATAGGCAAAAGAACTTCTCAAATCTTTTTTCAACCTAACAAATAAATTGATATCAAAGAAAACTAAAACTTCTTTAATCATGAAAGTAGGAAATCCTCACAGACTACTTGATTCTGCGACACAAAGCCTTTAACGTCAATTAAAGTATTAAATAATCTTTAGAGCGTGCGGTTCTATATATAAATCTTCACCTTTTCCCTGTAGCAAATGCTTTACAATTGACATTCATAATATACATATAACACACAAATACATTAGGGTGAATTATAATTTTTTTTTTTTGAGTAACTCCTTCCTCTCTGCTTCCGAGAATATTTTTTTTAAAGATTTTTAATATTTAAAGGTTGTGAGTTCAAACTATGATTAATATAATATATATACGTAAGTCAAGTCAAAAATAACTTGCAAATAAATAAAACAGCTCCTAAGTCCCAATATAAATTTTAACCAGGCCCCAATACGTCCGACGTTTGTATGAGAAAATACCTGCATGGCTTATTGCAGGATCAATAACCCATAATTTAACGAATATTTACTATTACTAGCTTACATAAGTTCTCAGACCTAATGATGTCCGTGAGTTTCCCTTTGTGGGCCATAGGGCCTTCTACGCACCATCGTATACGGTTACTGCAAGCTCCAAACTTTCCCAGCAGCAACATCTTTCAGTGAAGAGACTATAACAGGTCGGACAAGTAATATTGAGGAACACACTTTTGTCCGACCATTTTCAAATGTATATTGTTTGACAACTTTGAATGAGGGATTTTAACCAAGTTTAATGAAGATACCATTTTTTACATTTTTACATCAAAATCGGTTAACGTAAACACGTGCCGTGATCGAAAAATATACCATAAACACCTTTTATTTTATTTTTGTTTTGTACAAAAAGACTTAAAATGATCAAAAAGTGAAAGATAAATCATATTTATTGTTGTTTTTAATTGGCTAATTTTTTTTAATAAAATATGAAAATATTTTCTCTTTATACCTTACAATATACTTAAGACCTGTGCCAATTTTAAATTTTTTTTCATCAACTATTACGCCTTCACGCATTTTTCCATCCATACATTTTGTATAGGGAATTTCAAGTGCTCGGCGATACGTGTTAACGTTTACCGATTTCAATGAAATTTTGCACAGATTTTTTATTTATAATCCTTAACATTTCTAGGCCTGGGATGAAAGAAATTCCGACATTGATAAAATAAGCCGCACCCTAATACCCTTCCAATCATACATACATATGGAAGTACATATTTTTTTTAAATCCCAACGATTTGATAAAACGTCCTACACACCATCAATGTTACATGACAATGTTATTCAGGTAAAAAATAAAATAAAACTCGATAAATTATTTTCTAACTTAATTCTTTAATGTTGTAAAATTCACGCAAAACTACAAACTGTCATCCTACATAGAAACAATTAATTTTATTGTTTTGTTATTTCAATCATAATTATTTGACTTCTTTTGAAAAGAAAGTTGATTTAAATAAAACACGGATCACTATAAAGTAAAATTGGAGCTAAAACCCATTATATCGAATTAAAACTAACTTAGTATTGGAAGCTTTATACATTAATATAAATTGCAAAGTTAAATTTTTAAACTATTATAAACTGTTATACATATTACATATACATATATATTATTTGTTAACATACATAGTTTTTGTTTGACCATTTTCAGAATTATATTACACATTTTAATCAGTATTACGAATCGAAAAGTCAATTATTTCAACAAGACATCTGCCCAATTCTTCCATTACCATTTTTTCCGTTTGATAAGGGGTAAGCTCTCCTTTCTCGCACTCATCCGCTTGGGCAATTAAACACTGGATTGTTGCATCCACAACTTCTTGAGTGATGAAATTACATGGTTGCTTTTCTACTGTTGCACCGCTAGCAGCAACCATTGATGCTGTCACAGCCGGTGTTAGCAGCGATGTACTCTGAGTTTTTGGTGTAATCATTTCATATGTTCTTTTTCCTCTATTGCTTGAAATATTTGTGGGAACGGGACATTTTTTCGTATCCATGTCAAGATCAGGATGGTCATCTACATTTTTACAGCCTGAAATTTAAAAAATTGTTTGATCCACTTATGTATGTACAACTGTTTGTTCAAAATAATCAAACAATTACAACTTACCGACGCATTTGCAATTAGATGAGCATGGTATTTTTGCTTCGTAGCATTCACAGTAGTTTTTCAAGCAGCCTGACCTCTTGCAATTACAACCTTTGTTGTGCAATCGTTGATCACTTTCGTTAGCTGCAGCTGTGATTTTCGGTCTGATGTTTAAATGTATTTGAAAAAATAAGAAATTATTTCAGTGCCTACTCAAGTGTGTATTTTTTCAAATACATAATATTATTGAGTTCAAAAAAAAAAACACTCTTCATTGAAAAGAAGCATGCTTAGAAAAAATAAAATTTAGACCTATAATTTAAAAATATTTTTATAGTGCACAGATTTTAAATTTAGCCTGGATTGTTTTTTTTTTGTGTACTATTTGAATGGGCGTTGAAACAACTTTGAACAAAGTGAATTAAAGAATGGAGTTTTGTTTTCAAAAATAGCTGTGGCAATAAGTTTTTTTTTAAACTGCTGATATGCTACGTAGGATTAATTTTATAAAATTGCGATGGCAATTTGTAAAACCGACAATCGAAAACGGAAAATCCGGGTTTATAGCAGCTATGTAAAATAATAAAAATAATAAAAGCTTTTAGGAAATAATTTCCCAAGTTCCAAGTTTGAAAAAAAATCGTTTATCGATTGAAAACAGTTAGTATAAATAGTGTTTGAAAATAAATTTAAAAAATTTTACTAATCAAGGAGCTCCTACAATACTTTTAAATTAAAATCTTACTTGAAAGAATTTGGGTTCCTTTCAAGGCAAATTCGTATTGCCTTCTGCCGTTCGTCTTCGTTTTCTAAATTGTTCAAACAATCTTTACAGTTGCAATCCTGACAGAATTCCCCGTTCGCAAAACAATCGCAGTACAACTTCAAGCACTGCGATTTAGTACAGTTACAATGTTTCCGTCGAATAGTCACGTTACTAGAGTCATCCGAGGGTGGTGGCGATGTTCCTGTCAGCGATAATCTAGCTGCTGACTTGGCAACAGTAGTATTGGATGAAATAGCTACAATTGGTTTACTGTGTTTTGAAATAAAAGGCTCAGCCTGTTGCTTTGAATGAAAAGGCTCAGCCTTTATTTCAGATCTATTTTGTTGAGGCTCAGCGATTGTTGGCCGCAGGATGCTAAAAAGTTTCTTTGCCGGTGGCGGTGAAATGTTGGAGCTAGCTTCAACTGATGGTTTTGTATCTGTGCGCGATTCAATTATCGAATGACGATTTTGCATTATTCTCTGATTGTGACTAGTAACTGAATTGCGAATTAAAGATGATTTGGATACAACAAAACATTTATTTGGGGGTGCATCTGATTTACTTTGACTCTTTATATTCGACGTGCTACAAAATCTTCCAATTTGTGAATTGATTTGAGAAATCTTTTGAGGTCGCACTAAATTTTGTCCACCGCTTTCGTTCGTACGTACTATTACGTCGTTTATTTTCCGAAAAGTTGGTACTGTTGTCATTTTTATGTGCTGTGAATTATAGAAAGAATTAACATTATGAAAATTTTATCAAAATGATAAAGACAATCTTACCCGATCTTTGTCAGTTAGTGGGGATTTAACAACAATTGATTGCTTGTTAGACTGGTTTACTACAGTGTACTTGTGTGTAGTTGGAGAATCAGACGCGGCAACTTTGTGCTGTGACATCCCTCCTTGTGTACTATTTAATACGCGAACGTACTGAAAACCTGACTTTCCAGGTATTTGAACTGCCTGCAACTGTCCACTTGTAGTGTTTGGTGACAGTTTTATCATATTTCCTGACACCATGACTTGTCGTGAGTTTCCTGATGTGCCTTGTACTAAAACTTTGCCACCTCCATTATTTGGATTTGTTATAACTTGCCTTGTAGTTACAACCTGTCGCATTTTGGGTTTTGATTCAATGGATGATATAATTGTTGACCCCATTGCTCTTGAACCCGACTGTGTAGCCAAATTAGAATTAGCTTTTATTGGAGCTTTCATAAGTACCTTTCCAGGGCTTACAGTTAATTTGTTGCTTCCTGTCACTGTGTTGGGATTATTAACGTCTTTACTCGATTTGTAGGGCACAAAATTACCTTCTGGAGTTCGCATCACATGAATGGCAACTGTCTGCTTTGTTTGGTTGTTTGAAGTTGTGTTCGATGTAATCGACGTTGGTACACGAACTGGCACAGTTTTGCCCCCCGGTCGCTGTAAGTAAATTATTTTGCCATTTGAATTTTTGGCCACGGTTGTTATTGACGACGACAAAGGTGAAGTGTTAGCAACGCTTGTTGATGTTGCTCTAGGAGCAATTCTTATAAAACCAGAAGAGGATGCTACAACCTTGTTTTGCATCATGTTGTTTAAAATAGTTGGCTGTGTTGAATAGTTTTTGTAAGTCGATGGAGATGCGGTGGTTTTTTTTATATCTTTACGCACAATTGTTATAGTTTTAGTTTGTGGATTTGGCATGGTAAATTTTTCGCTAGGTTGATGTTTTGTTTGTTTTTTCTTGTCGTCTTCTTTCTCTTTATTCTCGTCATCAATTTCATAATCGTCACCAAAGTCATTTATACAGTTATCTTCTTCATAATCGTTTTCAATTTCTTCATCATCTTCTCGATCTTCTTCGATTTCTAATTCATTTTCAAAATCTTCTTCTGTGCCGGTATCTTTGCTCTCACCAACATCATCCTCGTCAGATTTCAAGATATCTTCTAAGCTGATTTCCTCAGTTTTTCTATTTGCATCGTCTGTTAAAAAAAAAAATTAATGTACACATTAAAAAATGTTTGCAGATAAATGTGAATTTGTCTACTCGCCCGAATGAATATTTTTAGTTATTCTCGCCAGAATTATTAAAATTATGTTAACTGTATTATTTACAGACTATTAGAATATATCTTATTATACATTGAACGAGATATGATTGTTTATTTATATTCTGTTTCTGTAGAACGGTTCTTTAACTTTACAAATTGATCTTAACAAACGTGGCACAGTATTTAGATAATCTTTCAAGTTGATTGGGGCAGGTTTCATGCAGGGCCTTAGCCAGGAGGTTTCAAAAGGCACTTTGGCGCCTTTTTATTTGGAAAAAATTATTAAAATTTATTATTCAACAAATTCAACTGTGGTACGTATACACCTCCCATGATCACTCAACCTAACCACCGCATTAACCCAACTCCACCGTGAATAACTCTACCAACTACGCCTTCCCTTCTGTTAGCTAGATGTGCTAAAAGAAAATATTAGTTAAGTGGACGCGGGATCAGCACAAGGCGAGCCCGAGTCAGCTATCTTAGGGTTAACACAGACAAGAGACTGCATAGATATAAGAAATAGAATATATTATATGCCTTTTAGAATTTATGACGAGGGATCTAGCTCCGACAGAGCACCCAAATCAATATCATGGACAATACCAGGGCAATGGTGACGTTGAAAATAATCCACCTTTAAATGTAATTAGACGACATTACACTAGATTGGTTTTTATTAGTTATACACAATTTAATACATTAAAATTAAAGTTTTCTTTGTCACCTTCAATACTGTTGTAATTGTTTCAACAAAACATAAAATATCTACATATACTCGTATGTAAAAATAAATTCTTTTAAAAACTTTCATTTAAGTTTCTCTAGAAAATAGCCAGTCTACAGAATTTGACTATTTTTTTTAAATTTCGATTAAGCAAGAGTATAAGAAGGTTTTGCGTCAACATCTCTTCTTATTTCTTTTCGAATCGGACATCTTCCGACAAGGTGGAGAATATCTTATCATTCTCCATTGCATAAAGAGCATATAATGGGTAAATCATCTCTATGCGGTATAAAGTTCAGCAACATAAGTTCTCCACGCAGATTGACCATCATTTTTAAAATAATACCTCTCTTCCAAGCCATAATTTAACTGAATGTAGAGTTGCCTCTAGATATATCCTGTTGTATCATTCAATTATTTCTCTAACTGCTTTAAGTCTATTGCAAAAATGAACTGATAAAGCGAATTTTCTAATTCTTCTTTCTCGAAACATAGATTTAACTTTTGTGCAGTCATTGTTTGCTGGGATATCCATTATCAAACACAAAATGACCCTTTTCCATTTAAAGACTCATAGCTCTGCTACAAATGATTGTATCGAAACTAGGGCAATGCGAGTCAAGCGATGCAATTGAAACCTCTCACGCAGGCAGGCAGATGATTGATTGGAGAATTGGAAAAGGTTAAATGAAAACTGAAATAAATTTCTATAAACTGTACCCCATATAGCGCCTAGGAGTAGTGGACGACATGTGAACATTAAATGGAACCTAACGGACCTAATAGGTTCGAAAACCTAAGTATTAGCTAATTCATAGTAATTCAACACCTATTAATTTCAAATCTTTTGATGGACTGTTTTGATTCTTAGTTCAAATGAAAAATGCATACCGAATTTTATTAACTTATTATTATTTTGAAGGGTTTTTTCATAAAATACTTTCGTTACCTGTTGTGGCTTCCTACTAAGATTTCATACAAAAGACCATTTTTGGCTTCAGTTTAATTATTAAACTGAAGTCAAAATCCAAAAAATGAATTTGACAGTTTATGAAGATAAAACTGCGTAGATACCAATCATAAAATTTCATATTTAGAATATGTAAAATGCTGTCGATCACAAAAACTTCGCAAGAGGTTGTGACATAATATGAGCATTAAAAACGCCAGAATAAGACTGTAAGATAACCAATCGCAAATACGCTCTAAAAAACATTTGTTGTCAAAAACTATAAAAATCTCTTTTTTTTTGGGTTTTTTGAAAATATCATTTTCAATGAACCGCTCAAATAAAATATATTTTTATAACAAACCCTTGAAGATCAAATTCATTAAAATTGAACGATAAATGTAGAATGAAATAATAAGGTCATGTCTTAAACAGAAAAATTTAGTATATTCTATGTACTCTTTTTATTAAATAAAGTAATATAAAAACGATTTCGTATAGAAAAATGACTTTGACTTGTTTTTCTTATTATTTCATAGCTTCTTATCTATCAAAAATATTTACTATACAATATGTATGCAAATTAAAAAGATCACTTAAGAGATATAAGCCGGTGTTTGAAAAATAGACCTTTTTTTGCGCATATCTCGAAAACGGTTCTTTGAAAAAAAAAAATTAATGTCATTTTCGTTTTCAGCGACCCCAAATTAGTAAAAAAGTTGTTTTCTTTTGGTAGCATCGGTGACCCAAAATTTTGTAAACTAGTGTTATTGGAACAATCGTATAATATTTTTATATGTGAGCACCTGTAAAATTTTTTGAAGC
The DNA here is from genome assembly GCA_958431115.1 of Syrphus vitripennis. Lineage (NCBI taxonomy): Eukaryota > Metazoa > Arthropoda > Insecta > Diptera > Syrphidae > Syrphus > Syrphus vitripennis. The sequence goes on from OY288108.1 coordinate 114,156,317, forward strand.
TCTGGAATTGCAGGCAGCCATTAAAATCATTAATTTTTGAAAACATTCTGATGAAATTTTTTACCCTCACTGACTGGTTTGGTTTATTTTAAGTTATTCGATCCTGAAAACGATTAGGAATTTTAGCTTAGCGTTTTAGTAAAACGCGTTAAAGACTAAGGATAAATATTTATAATAGAGTTTAGGGAAAATAAGGATCATGCAGTTTTACTTTATGTATTTGTATACTACTGAAAAAATGTACACTTGACTTCGTAATATTTTTTGAATACATTCGTAGAAAGAGTTGTCGAAGAAAATGCTCTAGCATATTTTTGATTGCGCTACCAATGCCAATAAAGGCATATTAGGGCCTTTGGCTATGCTTTTAAAGGTGAAAATCTGCGTCGAAACCAATCATAAAATTTCAACTATTTGCACCTCAGAACCTTTTTTGATAAATATACAAAGCAGAATCTCGACCCAATCTCATATTAATTATTTTTGATGTTAAATAAGCTGTTTTATCACATAAAATGTGGTTTTTGTTTCCTTAACAAGAGCAATAAGTGAATTGTGGCATAGTTATAGAAAAATAAAAATAAATATTTTGTGATTTATTACATTTTTAATGAACTTTTTTATCGATATTATACTCAAAATTATGCGAATAAAAACTAAAAATACAAAATAAACTATTTTAAAAATAAAGGCCAAAAATACATTGAAATGCTATTGGCACTCTATTTCTTAACAGCTTGCTTCTTTTCACGTGCTTTCTTTCCCTCAGTTAATTCCATTCGTTCGGTTGGCGAGAGAATGGGTAAGACCTTTGTGACTACACCAGTTCCCAATGTCAAATTGCCATCACGCAAAGTGAATCGTTGACCTTGTTCTAAAACCATTGGACGAATGAGTCTTAGAATCAATTTGGTATCTTCTCCAGGCATGACCATCTCCTTGTCGGGGATTTGCACCTGCACCGCACAATCCCATGTCCGCGAGAACATCTGCAATTGAATGAAGCTCATAAATGGCTTCGTACGACCACCTTCTTCCTTGTTCAAAATGTAAACTTGTGCTTCGATTTGATCTAGAGCCTTCACTGAACCTGGTTTGCACATGACCATTCCACGCTTGATGTCATCACGCTTCAGGCCACGAACTAGCGCTCCCAATTGATCGCCTGCTTGAGCTTCATCCAAAATCTGATGGAACATCTCGACACCAGTGACAGTCGACTTGATTACCTTATTGTAGCCAACGAATTCACATTCGTTACCCTTTTTGACAACTCCACGCTCCAAACGGCCTGTCACAACAGTTCCACGACCGGGAATACTATAAACATTTTCCACTGGCAATAAGAAGGGTTTGTCCAACTCACGAACTGGGGTAGGAATGAAAGTGTCAACTTCCTTCAGCAATTGCAAAATAGCTTCCGAACCGATTTCAGGACTCTTGTCATCCAGAGCGCACAAAGCGGAACCTTTAATTACGGGAACATTGTCACCGTCATAACCCATTTCGGACATCAGTTCGCGAATTTCCATCTCAACTAAATCAACCATTTCCTGATCAGCTGCATCAACTTTATTGATGAAAACCACAATATGACTGATGCCAATCTGTTTCGCCAACAACAAATGTTCTCGTGTCTGGGGCATAGCACCATCAGTAGCTGCCACAACCAAAATAGCTCCGTCCATCTGGGCTGTTCCAGTAATCATGTTCTTTATGTAATCAGCGTGTCCGGGGCAATCAGTGTGGCCGTAGTGACGGGTCTCGGTTTGATATTCAACGTGGGCCACATTGATGGTGATACCACGAGCCTTCTCCTCGGGGGCATTGTCGATTTCGTTATATTTCTTGCTTTCGGCTAGCTTGCGGTCAGCTAGGACTTTGGTTATGGCTGCGGTGAGTGTTGTTTTGCCGTGATCAACATGGCCAATGGTACCTACATTGCAATGGGGTTTTGAACGTTCAAATACCTTCTTCTCCACTGCATAATTTCGCACCGAGTGATTGAATAAGGGTGTCGAAGCCGCTACCGAAATCGAAGGAACATTACGACAGAAATCACATGTAAAATTTCTGCTACTAAAAATCAACTTATTGATGATGTTCCTTCCGAGCAAGGCTGGTCCCAAGGCTGATACTGCACGCAATCCTACATAGCCAGACATGATTTTTAATTTGAGTTATATATTTTTTATCAAATTTTATCACATATAATTGAATCGATTTTGCACAATTAGTTGTAATCTTTCTGCCTCCCCACGAAGATAGATCAAAAATTGCGTAAAACTAACCCCACAAATCACAAAATGAAAAAAAAAAAAATAATCGAATTTTCTGTCAAGTTTAGAACACCATCTGTTTGCGAAGAAAGAAAAAATATAAATCGCATGCAAGAAATATTTCTGAGACGGCTGGCGAAGCCCTCAAGTGGCGGCTAGGGAAAAACTAGTACAATTATCTTTACTTCTTTGCTGTTTTTTATTTTTGGTTTTTACAGTTAACAAAGAAGAACAAGACGTCAAACCATTTTGGAAGAGTAATCAATAGGGCTAGGATTCTCATGCACTTAAAAATGGAAAATATGCGCTTAAAATATGCATTTAAAAATGAAAAATATGCACTAAAAATATGCATTTGAAACTATAAACATGACCCCATACCTTCATATTTCTTTTCAATAAATAGCTATCTACCAAAAAAAAAAAACTTTTTATTCAGTTTTAAACAATAAATTCAGTCTTTTATTATTATAACAGGAACAAGAAAAAATAACATCAAGAAATTAACAAACATAAACAATAAATAAAAATAATGTCAATATCAACACAAACATGTCCATTTAAATAATACAAAAACTCAAAATAATTAATTGTTTATCTAATCTTCACAATTTTTATATGTATTATTTGCATAAATCATGAAATTTTTCTTCACGTTTTTGAAAGTGAAGCTTTGGCGATTTAACCTTTGGAACGATTTATACATGGAAAAGGAACGTTCCACGTCAACTGACGTAAGCGGTGCATTTTTCATACCGGCAGTTAAATTTTCTAAATTATTTTCACCGCTGCAGCTTAATGTGAACACATTACTTATATTTTTCATTTTTTAAAATCCTTAATTTTTTTGCGGAGAGCTTATGGAGGTTTTAAATGATATATATTGATATTTTTGGATGCAATAATCCAAAAAATAGTCTACTCTTGCCCCTACCACCAATTTTCGACGCTTAAAGCCTCCCCAAATCGGATTTTACACCTCAAGTTTTGCAGCGCCACCACCAGGATCTATGCAACCCTAAAAAAACTCGCCATGATAGTACTATAGTTTTCATATACAAAGGATGTATTCATTTCTTTTGGTTTGCTGTAGCTTTTGCGTATGTATGCGTTGAGTGTATAACTGGAATATGAATGATCTGCTCAGCTAGAGAAAGAGAGGAAATTTTCCTAAATGTCAAAAATTAGTCGCGTTCAATATTAAGAAACTGGCTTTTCACACGCGCGTCTTCAAGTGCGTATAGATGCTAGAGAACGACGCAACGCTCGCAAACTAAATTGAATATAATGGAACGTGGGATGAGAGCTGTCACTCCAGAAGCTGATTGAAATAAAATCTTTAAAAACACTTCTAATAGGTACTACAATGGTGCATGTTAATTTTTTTTAAACCTATATTTTTTTTAATTCTATGTTTATTTTGTTAAAATATGCACAAAAATATGCATTTATTATGAAAATATGCAAGAATATGCAAAATATGCATTTATTGTAAAATATGCAAAAATATGCACTAACGTTTGGATGCCATTTTAAAGGAAAATACATGATTCGTAAAGATAATTTGGTCTGATGCTTCTAAAGCTCATCAAAAAAAATATGCATTTGCATGGAAATCCTAGCCCTAGTAATCAAAATCAAATGCAATAAAAGCGGACTAATACATTTTTTCTCTGGAAATAAATAATAAAAATAGTAGTTTTTACGTGCTGTTAAACTATACATTTAACAAACGAAAACATTGTTGAACAATTCAAATGCAATTTGATAGAAAAATCATATTTAATGGCAAACTTTATAGATATTTTAGCTGTTTGGTTTATATTTTTTTTTTTATAATTTACAGCATTGTATATGAATTTAGATAGTACTCTCATGAACACGTTCCACACGTCGTCCCCCTGGCGATCACACAACTAACTAATTTTCTGGTTGCTGTTTCTGTGTATATACAAGTGCGCCCCCAGACGACCACACAACGCAACTCAAAAATCATCGTGATGATAGTACTATAAGTTTTATATACAATGTTTACAGTTCAAATTTATTGTTTTGTTTGATAAATGTTCTAACATTGTTATTTTAAATTTACAACATTTTTCAATCAATTCGCATCAATTTTGATTACTCCTCCAACAAGAAACATTTCTTTTTTAATCTGACATCTGGGGAAAAATTCTAATACAAAAAGTCAACCGAAGCGCTCTTAAAAGTGTGGGATGTGGGGTTTCCGTTGGTAATTTTATGCTTTTTTATATTTTTCTCTAATGAATTCTTGTTTTATGTACTTGAACATTATGTGTAAGTTAGTCCCACTAGTCGTGCATTTTATTTAATTTTTCTTTAGAGGAAAGTAAGCCCAACAAATTAAAATAGGAAATTAGAATTATTTCCCTAAAGAAGGATTTAACTCCCATTTCTTAGAAAAAATTGCAAATTAAAATCTTTTCAATAGTTTTAGGTTTTGCTGTAGCAACAGCAAAAATCGAGCGATACATTTACGATAATCTTATTAATTTTTAAAAAATTTCAAAAACCGTTATTGTAAATTCGGGTACTAAATTTTTTCAAAATGTTTATAGGTATGTACATAAATGAATTTTTATATCTGATGACAATATGAGATTTTGAAATTATTCTAATAACTGAATAGCGTGAATTGAAATTGAAATGAGAAAAAACGGCCAAACCTCCAACATTAGATGTGAATATTAGCAATTAGATGCGAATCATTCGGATACGTCTGAAAAACAATTACAACAACGTATCGTTGTCTATCATAGCAACGTGTTGTTATTGTTGTTTCATCGTCGTATCCGAATGATTCGCATCGGCTTTGGTAAGCATTAAATCAAACAATTAGTCTGATATTCACCGAGCACTTTTAAGTTTAAGAGCTTCTTTAGTCAAAATATCTTCCCTTATTAGCTCATGAAATGGAAATTTTTTATGACCTAATGAGGAAGGATTTGACTTAAGAAGCTTTTAAAATTTAGAGTGCTCGGGGAAACCAGCCTCAGTCCGGATTTTCACGCCAATGCATCTAAGACTTAATACAAAGAACAAACAAAGGAATAAAAAGATTAATCCAAATACCAAATTTGCGAAAGAAAGAAAATTTCTTTTTAATTTTTCAACCAAACCAAAACGACAAACTCAAAAACAAACTTAAGATGCTTTGTATAAAAATTTTGAATGAATCAGATAAAACGTTTTTGAGAAAATCGAAAATCAAGATATGATTCTAAAGGATTTTAGATTTTTATTTTTTCATTTAAAGTGAACCGATATCTATTTCAATTTACTGAATTTTGTTCAAAAAAATTCGTCGGTGTCGTTTTCGAGAAAAATTTGTTTTTTTAAAAAAAGGCCAAAAAAAAATGTAAGATAGGTACCTAATTTTTGGTCTTAAAAAAATCAAAAAAAGTGTGCAGATAGGGCGCAAAAAGCACTCTGCACTAAGTTTCAAGAAAATCCAGTTACCTTTTTGGGCTGTAGCTCAACGGATGAACAGACAGAATTGCGAGACCCATTTTTTCGACTTCCCTGTCATTGTAATATCAAGTTTAGTCAAAATCTCTAATTTTTTCACGAAGGCAAGGCAAGAAATTCCTTTTTCAAATTTCAACTACAAAAGTATATAGACTTGAACCACACCGAACTTAATTGAACCATCTGGGCGCGCTCGAGTATATTCCCTCTGGAACATTTCGTGACTGGACAAAAATTATTTGGCAAAGAAAGAAAGAGTTGGATGGAGTGCTTTAGGATCTTTCTCTTTGTGCGGTATGCTTATGTTTGCATACTCTTGTGAGATATAATGAATTTGTTGCACTTTTTGTAAAACTGAAATGTATTTAAACCTAAATCAATAGAGTACAATAGTACGAGCAAATCGAAATTTTGATACTAAATCCTTTAATTCTCAAATAACAATTATTTTATTTTTCTTAATACTGAATTTTGTTAGTGGGTTAGTCTGGTTTCACGCAGATGGACATAATCATATCGTGTTAGTTTAAGCTACCTACTAAACTACTTATTATCTACAAGTAGTGCTCTTATAAGCTTAATAAACGACCATTGAATGATTAAAAAGCTCCCTTAGTTCATAAAATGCTAATTTTATTGGTTTCAAATGATGGTAGTAGACACATGTGTTATACCATTTTAGAAAGTCCAATAAACAAACAATTTTCGAAAATTTCGAAAATGTACCAGGAAAAAATGAAAACCATGAAACATTTTTATACCTATTTTTTTTTAGCGGTCACCGCTTGCAAGATTATCCATTAAATACGGGAGTTATAGCTTTTCAAACAAAAAGAGTACCTTCGATACTGGCTCAAGAGTTTTGGTTTGTTAAAAAAAAAACATGTCTATAAAAAGCAGCAATGAAGGGGACTTCATTTTATGCCTAATTCGAAGGCTAGTATTTGGAGTATTTATCAATTTCTTGCAAGAAACAGCAGTCGTGAAAACACATTACTGTTTCTTAGATGGACGAGGCCCAGACCTCCTGTATAACAGTAATACGCACTAATCACGCCCCGGACTACTACAAATCCCAATTCAATTTGAAAAAAAATTGGAAATATCACCCAAAGCAACATTTTACCCAAATTATCGGATGAAAATATTGCAAAATATTGGTGAATTGGCGCTTTCAATTCAAAAATAACAGTCCGATCATTTTAAAAATCTAATATTCACATCCAATTTTGGAGTTTTGGCCGTTTTTTCTCCTTTCATTTTCAATCAAGCGATTCACATTTTAGAAAAATTTCAAAATCTAATTTTATCAATAGATATAAAAACTCATTTATAAAAAATTTGAAAAATTTTAGTACCTGATTTAACAATATAAGTTTTTGAATTTTTTTAAAAATTATTTTTGAAAACGGAGTTACTACTATTGAAAAGATTTTAATAATTCTTACAATAATTCTTCTTTCTCATTTTTATTTGCAGGTATTTCTTTCCTCTAAAGAAAAACTAAATAAAATGTACGACTGGTGCGAAGGACTTGCTCATAATGTTAAAGTACAAAAAACAAGAATTACATTAAAGCAAAGTATAAAAAAGAATAAAATTCATTATTCGAATTGAAATAATCTAAAACTAAAGTTAGAGCTTCAAACAATGATGTCGTCTAATGTATGATAAATCTGTTTTCTATAGATATTTTATTGTATATATTATTCTATTGTAACAATAGAATCCATAATACTGTTGGCTGGCTTAAAAGCTTTAATACGGAAAACACAGGGCGTCCCGCAATTAATGAATAACCTTGCAACTGTTGGTGACAGATCTTATGAACGTTCAGAAAATCCGTACAAAAAAAAATATTGTTCTTGTGGTCTGAATGGTACACTTTATCTTTTTTTTAATGTTAAAGCAATTTGTTATCGTTTTCATAATTTTAAAATATTGTTGAAAATAAGTAGGTACCAACGTACGAGTATTTTATTAATTTAATTTTTTTTTTATTCTGAATAATGGGAGTTGTCTAAAATAAACGACCATAAAATATGAAAAACACTTTGCAAAGTCGAAAGAACAAAGACAAATTGTTTTATATTTTATAATTTTAAAAATATGAATGGCTCATCGAGAATAGCATTACTATAGATTGTATGATCGATGGACAATTTGTTTTATTAAATAAACTTTGAGATGGTTGAAAAAAACATTTCGCTTAATTGAACCAACAGAGAAGAATTTTATTCTGTGAATACTTTTGCCTTCAAATCTTTTCTCTATGTTTGATACAAATGTAAATAATTTTAAAAAACTTAAAAGGGGGAAAAACTTAAGGGGAGGCGGAGTATTAAATTAAAAACTTTTTCTTAAATCTACAAAATTCTTTGATTCTATTTCTAATGTCAACACATAAAAAAGGAACCTCTGAGAACTTTGTTTGGCCCTTTATCTCTATGACCGCGAATCGGATCTAAGACAAGAATTGTAAAATTCTTTAAAGTGAATATTTGTTGCCTGATAACTTTTTCATCCGATCAATAGGAATTGAAATAAATTTGGCAAAATGGGATTTCTGGGTATGGAAATGTGACGATTTTGTTTTGTATGCTTTAGACATCGAGAACCAATAAATTTTAGTATTCTGAATGGTTTTTGAAGTCTCTCTATCAAAAAACACCAACGAATTTGATCAAATAATTCATTCAAAAAAAAAAGTCTAGTTCAATGGGTGCAATTAATATTCATATTTATAATATATTCATATTAACCTACAGGTAATTTGTTATATTTCTTGTTCAAAAATGAATCTTGTAGCAGGAATTTTTAATGGAGAAGATGTCCTCGATTTTGGTCTCGTCTTTCAAGTTCAGACATGAAAAAAAAAACTGCCGAAGTAGGTACTGGTCAAACAGTTTTGCATCAAAATTGTTTTTACTGAAAAAAATGACTAAACATTGCCAATTTTTTAAAAGAAATCATTACAATTTGAACTACTTAATGACTGTATCTTGCACGAAGAGTAGAAAGTATAAAAAAAATATTACAGAAGAAATATTTTAAAAATTGTTGTTCACCCAATAGATAAATAATATTCATGGCTCTACCCTCTTACCTACTTCCAGTCAAAAAATATACAACTTATAAATGTAATCTGAAATTTTTAAAAATTTAATTTTTTCAGACAGCAATAAATTAATCTTATCTTGACCAACATCTCACAACACTATTCATCCAACGACAAACAGAAATATTAACATCTGATAGGAATTACCCCGTGGCGGCCCAGTTGTTTTTTTGATATCACGAATTCAATTTTAAATTCAAAACAAAGAGTTAAATTTTCTAAATCATGTACATGACTCAACTAATGGATGAATTTATTAGCTTAAAACTATCATTACTCTATCTACGTACCTTTTTCCATCGTTCTTGAAGGATGGTGACTGGTTCCCGCTTTTTACTTAGATTTGAAGGTGTTACTATGTTGGGTATATTTATCAACTAGATTTGGCCACAGCTCGCACTCGTAGATTGAGAGACTATATCGAAGGCAATGAAATTGAGGAAAACTTCAGGAAAATTGCAAACTCAAAGGAAAGTCAATTATTTGTGGATTATATTTTATTATTCCTCTTTTTTTTTAATAGTTCTAGAGGATTTTTTTTAAAGTTTTTTTTTTCTTCTATGGTGATTTCTTTTGTACGCGGGAATTTTGATGAGTTCGAATTTTGTAACTTTAAGGATTTAATTTTTTAACTTTATTATCTTAGAACTATGATGAGTTTATAAAGAACTTTTTAAATACAAATAAATTTTGAATAAGTTTTAAATTTTTTTTTGAAAACGTACTGAGAAGAATTTTCAATTTCCCATTTTGACTGATCCGATCCATCAAATAGACATATTAAACTTCATTTTTGGTTTAAAGTGCGGTTATGGTGGCAGCCATGCAGACGCCAGATTTTATCTCATGCGATAATTAGGTAGTAACTACATTAGACCTTGTTTAAGTGTGGGGTTACATGAGCCTTATATGCTTTTCACCAAACCCAAAACGCGGTTTTGAACAGTAATAACGTTTTCGAAAATTACTAATGCGTTCGCGCTGCCTGTTTACATGTATCGTGTTAAACAAAAATTTAAAAAAAAAAAAAAAAAAAAAATTGAAATGATTTTTTTTAATTTGTCCACGAAACCAAACTGCATTTCTTCAGTATTTTTTTAATCATGTGGTATTGACGAAAAACCGATTTCTGGGATTAATAATGCCGTGACAGAAGAAAAGTTTAGTGTCCATTCAAGTATGAAATTATCACTTGTTGACAATCAATTATGTGCTCGGGAACTCTCTGGAGTAAAGATAGATGCGGTAAAAGTCCAAATGTACCTCAAAGGGAAATTTAGATTTTTGATCATTATATTATATTTTTTCAAATTTAGTTTTTTACTCTGGGACAGGCAATTTGAATGATATTTTGAAAAAAAATACTATATAGTTCGTCCCCCCTTTTACATGATGGCTATACTATAAGCATAAACATTACAATCGAGACTCGTCAAAGCATCAAACTGGTACCAACATCTCAAAATGAAACCCCAAAAATGTTACCTCTCTCCGTAGTATACTACCAATGTTGTAATAATATTTCATCTATAATGGATAGCTATGAATAACTAATAAAAAATGCGACCATTTAATTAAATTATTTATTCGTCAATCTAGTCATTATGTGCATAATAGAAAATTGCTCGGTGAATATCGACCTTAGTTCCTCGGTGAGAAGGGCAATCGAGGATATGAAGGGAGTTTTTGACATTTCTTCTTAAGCTAAGTGTACACGATTGGAAGATCTTCCAATATTGGCAGATTTTTCGCAAAAAAATTTCACCAATTTTCTGTCAATCATGTAAACATCCAATTTTATCTGTCAAAAGTGACAGAAAAAAATTGGCAGCCAATCGTCTGCCAATTTTCTATCAAAAAATTGGCCGACTTCTTGCAATCGTTTGAACTCTTCTAAACACACAATTTTTCGTATTTTCAAATAATTGGATGATTAAAAAAAAGATGATAATAAAAAGTTAATAAAGTCACCGTCCGTGAAAAAAAAATCTTACAAAAAGAAGGTCGAAAAGGAATGGACGTATGAGCAAACCTTACAGTTCATCCAGGAGATCGAGACCAGGCGATGTTTGTGGGATGCAGGTTGTGCAGAGTATAAGCTCCCCAAGGACACAGTTTGGCAAGACATTGGAGACGCCATTGAGATGTCCGTCAACGAATGTAAAGCCAAATGGTCGAACCTCCGCACAACCTTCAACTGCAACCTCGAGAAAATGCGCAAAAAAAAATCAGGCCAACACAATTTTTAATTGGAAGACAAAAAATTGTCGGCAATTGTCAGCAAATTTTCTACCAATAAATTGTCTAATTTTTGGATAAAATCAACCAACAGTATAAACGGACAATTTTCACTTGATAGAAAATTGGCAATTGTCAGCTCATTGGTTGCTATTGGAAGACTTTTGACATTTCGGCCAATATTGGACGATCTTCCAATCGTGTACACTTAGCTTTACACTGCCCGTATTGCGCATTCATCCAATATACTTTACAAGGAAATTAAACACATCTTAAATCTCTGGAACTGTTGCTTCCTTGTTTCAAAGGTACAACTTTGTATATGAAAACTATAGTACTATCATGGCGAGTTTTTTTTAGGGTTGCAGAGGATCTGGTGGTGGCGCTGCAAAATGTGAGGTGTAAAATTCGATTTGGGGAGTCTTTAAGTGTCGAAAATTGGTGTTAGGGGCAAGAGGAGACTATTTTTTGGATTATTGCATCCAAAAAATATCAATAAATATCATTTAAAACCTCCATAAGCTCTCCGCAAAAAAAAAAAAAGTAAGGGTTGCATAGGTAAATTAGATGTCGCCCCATTCGACTTCCACCATGATAGTACTATAGTTTTCATATACAAAGGGTACAAGAAATTTTTAATAAGATTAAAAGAAAACCTGATTTTTCGAAGTCAACTAGTTTCTTCATATGAAAGGGGACTTCGTTTCTTCGTGTGAACGTTACGTTAAGGCGATTAAAAGAAAATTTCAAAAATCTCTAGGAACTACATATAGTTTTTTCATGTGAAAGGGAAGTACAGTAGAACACTATAATAGTCGGACTAGGTAGGAAGCTATAATAATAAGGGTATTCATGCAACGAGATAATTTTCCGCTTTGCAGAAAGACATAATTTTCCGCTTGACGTTTGCAAGAGCACCCCATAAAAATTCTTGCATAAATGTGAGAAATTATCAGCTGTCACAACTAAACGTCCCAATTACTTCTCGAAACTTTATGAGATTTATTTCTGCATCAAATCTGTGAGATAAATTTATCTGGTTTGCAGAATATTTTTTCCATACAAATTTTGACAGCTCGTTTCAGCGGAGAGAAAATTATCTGCTTTCTGAGGTTTATCGGAGTTTTTCACCGTTGTATGAATATCCTTAATATCAAAACCAAACGAAAATTAGCTTTCCGAACACTCAAATGGAGAAGTCAGCCATATTATGTGCTTCCCCCATTTTGATTTTTGTATCTACCTACATATCTCTGTCAATTCACTTTCGCAGGAGCGGTCCATGAGCGCTCTTGCTATCGATAGCGAAAGTTAACGAAAGGCACCCAATCGCGATTATTTGCGCGTCAAATAAATTCCACGTATACGCTTCGTTTATTACGACCAATTCAACTGACGTTCGACGATTATAGTTCTACTATTAGAATTAGAGTCGTTGTGTAAAAACGGACATCCGGAATCATTGTTTCCTCACTGAACAAAGCCTTTCAAATGTTCTGTTTGTTTTTATGTAGGGTTAATGTCAACTGACAGCTCTCTTTTTTTGTCTTTACCTCTCTTTTTGGTATACTTTTTCCTACTCCAACCCACAAGAAGCACCAGCAACTAGAAAATTTCATATTTTTTTGTCGTTTGTTCTGCCGAAGTGTTGAGTCGTGAGGAGGTTTGCCATCCACAATTTACAGAACCGCAGAAACAGATTTTCTGTTTAAGTTCATCATTAAAACCGCCATTTTTTTAGTTAAACTCAATTTTTATTTCCCTATTGATTAAAAAAACCTACAATGTTATAAAAAATATAAACTCATAACTATTCTTTGGTAAAGCATCATAATTGATTATGTGATAGATGTTGACCGAATGCACAAACTTAGTTGCCTTCTCATCTCAAGGCATAAAAAACTACAATAAAATCAAAAATCTGAAGAAATTTCTTTTTTTCCTCCTCTACAACATCGCGCAGCCATTTGTAGATTTTTATAGAAAAAAAGACTAGAGAAGAGTTTCAAGTAGTACATACTGCATAGACGACAGTTTTTTTTTAATGCAATCATTATGAGGAATTAGCAACAATAAAGTGAATTTGAAAATGTGTTAAATCAAAATTTTACAATTTATTTTAATTTTATTATTTTTTTTGTCGAAACCACATCACCAGAGTTTTCATCAAGCTTCAACTAGTATGCTTAATTATTAATTGAACAACACAAAAATAGAGAAAGAAATGTAAGTTTTCTGAAAGAAATATTACATACATATTTTATTTTAGATAAGTTATTTATTTTCGAGGAAATGGGTGCATGCTAAGGGTATTTGTTGAAAAAAGAAATAATTGACCTCCCCTGTTGTGAAGTAAGATTTCTCTGACATTTTTTTGGTTGGGTTAAAATAATATAATTTTGTAAGTAATTTTTCAAGAGCGAGCAATTATAACTAACAATTTTTTTTTTCATTTTCAAGATAAGATTTTTGTTGTTGCCCGTTTATAGCCATTGTGTTCTCTAACAAACTATTATACCTATCTCGATTTTCAAAAAAAAAAAAAAAACTAAATAATCACAGAGAATGAACAGTAGGATGGAATGCCAATCTTTTCAGAAAAAAAATCGTGCTACAAGTCTACCGTGTTTCGATCACTGCTTTCTTGTTTTAGCTTGATTTAGACTTAAGTGCCAACATCGATACAGTCTCGAAACAATAAAACATTTTTTACAAACAGTGCATATTTACACTATCTATACTTACTCGCCCTCGATCCTCTCATTACTTCTTATCTATTTATTTATTTATTATTTTTTTTTTATTTATGGATTATTACATCTGCTGATTACATTTAATATATAAATTAAATTAGCTACGCCCTCTAAATTTGGTATTTACATAAATATATACATATATGTATATACATTATTTACAAATTGAATTAAGTATCTGAAAAAAAAACTTTTTGTTTAAATGGAATTCTATTCATTGTGATGATAATGGACGCGAAGTAGGCTCTTCTAGTGCATAGTTGGTTCTGTGGGTATTAATATAAAAGAGTACATAATCGTCCTGAAATATTCTTTCTGGGAAATAGAAGATCTAGTAGTTCTAATTCGATTTGAAAGGTTTATACCTATCTAAAATCATGTATTGAGCATTTCTTCTAATTTCAAGCAATTCACCCGGCCATTTCCAAATTGCAAAGCTCAAATCGTGTAAACCTTTTTTTTCAATTTGCTTAGTTATTTTTATATACTTTTCGTAGAATGGGCTCTAGATTATTGAATGATTTTCAAGACGAGAAAAGGCAATTGAATTAAAAAATGATATACATAAGTGTGTACACATTTTCGTTTTAAAAACCCTAATAATGATTTTTTTTTGGAAACAAATTCAATAAGAGCACGGAAATTTAATTTTGTGTTTTTTTTTATTGCTAAATTTTGCACACTGATATACCTACCTACTTTTACTCGACTTTATAAGATTGTCACTGTCAAATTTGTACTCAGTATTAATCATATTACGTGATCTAGAAGGACTGAACATTTTGCACTTGGAAAAATTTAATTCATGACTGTACATACATACATATTTGCAAGAAGGAGATACCTATGTATATTTATAAAAATAATGAACATCAATACACCCAAAAGGCTATTATGAGGAAAGTCTTCTAGTGAAAATCAATAATATTGCCTACTTAAGTCAACAATTTGCTTTTTCCATTAGAAAGATACGATTGTAATCAACTGAAAAAAAGCTATTGCAGGTCAACTTCATTAGCTTTTGTATAAGCAGAATGTGATGATCTCGGTAGAAAACTTTTACTTTTTTACCATTTGTGAAAGTCAACTAAATTTTTGATCTTTCAGTATGTTCTGTTCTAAATTTAGAGAAAACTTAAAATTTTCGTTGGAAAGGTGATCTATTTTTTACTAAATTGGGTTCTAAAATGCTAAATTTATCAAATAGGCTTCTAATTGACCCTCGAAATAAGAGTAAAATATTTGTGGCTCTTGTAGTTGTTTCGTTGACAATGTCCACAAAAAAATAGATCTTTTCAATTATAACCTTTTCTAAATCGGAACGTTCGAAATTGCTCTATAGTTTTTAATGAGTTGCTTTTCACTTTTATTATTCGGATTAAAAAAATTAAATTTTCCATTCTTCTAAAAATGAAGTTAATGCAAGATATTTTGTTGTAGAACATCTTGATAAAAGAAGGGGAGTATTTTGTGAAGGGCTACTTTTTTAGAAAAGTTAATTTGCTGTAGAGTTATAAGTGTGCAATCTCGCAATCGATGAATGAATCGACATTTCTTGTATAAATAGTACTGACATCCTGAATAAAATCAATAAGTATTAAAAGACAATAAAAAAAATTGAAAGAAGTTCGCAAGTTAATCATTAGATTGATTCAATTGATGGGGTCTATCTCTTCGGTATACGTGAAAAGTATCATCACAGCTTTTTTTTATCCATGCTCTTGTTCTCTTGGTGGTTATTCTGTTTAGGAAGTAATTTGTTTTTAATACGTCACGTTTTTTTGAACTGAACTTCAACTGGTAAAAAACTTGAGTATAGTTTTAGGAAATAAACAGTTCGGTGCCTTCTTTAATTAACTTAAAGCACTTCAATGATAAATTATGAATTAATTAATTGCTTAGCTGCGAATAAAATTCTATTTTTTTTTCAATTAAATCTTTCTGCGAGAAATATGCAAAGAAACGAAAGCGCGGAACCCAAGGTAATTTTTTTTTAAACCATATTGGCCTTAGCCAATGGCAAAAAATCACTTTCTGTTGCGCTAAGATCACGTGACTCCATTGAGTTTGTGACTTGTGTTGGTTGAATACTTTGGAATGGCAGATGACCAATCTTCGCAACAAATAACTCCCTTTCCTCGGTATTTGCTTCTTCTGTTCTGGGCCTTTCTAGTTGGATTCCGCCATCATTACTGACAATAGTTCGGAGATATTGAAAATTTTCTTCTATCTCAACCGCTTATCCAGAAATATTTACGATTTTTGCTTCTCTCTCTACCCTTGTTGTCAATTGATGGAGATCCATGATATTATGAGAGACTAAGCATACTTCATCTGCGTAGTTTAGGTGTTTGAGGTGGGATCTTCACAATTGCTTGGTTCTTCTGCATTTTTTAGCCAATGCGTTTTTTCATTTTAGGTATTTTTTCAAACTGTACCTCTCGTTTAAACGGGAGCTTCTAAGAATTCATACTACTGAATTATATTACCTTTATATTTTGACAATTTTTTTTTTTCATTTATCGTTCTAACTGATGACAGTAAACATTTATGCAGTTTATTATTCACAATTATATTCACTCTCACAAGTTCTTAAAAAGCTAAATCCTGAAATCGCCATTGCAAAAACCAAAAAAACCTTAAGAATTTACTTTAAAGGATGCACAATAGGGGTGGCAAATGACTCATTAGTCGGGAGCAGATATGTCAATGTACGCATTTTGATTTAAGATTACAAAAACAATTTAAATGTAACTCATTCTATTTTTTATTTCTCATGTAATTTCTTTATCTGATCAAAAAAATCAAGATACATACATAGGTACAATTGCCGTTTGCTAATTTTTGTTTCTGTGCTATGTTATAATACTATTTAAAAAAAAAAATTGACAAGGTTATAATCACAAACCAAAGGTTGCGTTTAAAAATCAAAAATTATGTACAAAATAGGAAGAAGACACTATTATTTTTAAATAAAAAAGTCATGAAAAGAGAAATAGTTATAATGATAAACAATTTAAAATGCATCTACAACTGCAATTTTTATTAAACTGACCATATTTTTATTAAAGCAATGTCTCTTAGGAATCATCTAAAAGGAATATATAATTGTAAAAAATTCATTCGGTGGTTTGGATGTAATTTCTTTATTTTTTTTTAAATTTTTATTTAGTTTTTTTATTTAAAAAAAAATGTAAGGTTCATATTTTTTTTTTGGAAATTTTCAATGAATTACTCACAATAAGTTTGTACTTAATTTCAGAACATCCAACAAATACCCCAATACATCCAGAAAAAAAACAACAACAATTATTTGGCTCAAAGATAAAGCAAATTAAAAAAAAAAAACATTTTTTTAAGTATTCGTGTTGATATATTTAATAAACGAGAATATTTTATCCAAGAACCTGAAAGTAAATAACAATCAATATGGTTTCAACACGCCAAATGAGTACAAGCTTATCGGGTAACAGTAGTGGAGCTAGCAGCACCAGCGGCGAGGTGGAATCCATGCAAAGATTCTCTGTTATAACCAGACAAGCCGCTTCTAGTAGTAATGTTATGTTATCTACATCAAATGGGAACGGAATCGCCTCCATGTCTAGAGCTCCAACTAGCGGGCCTACAAATGGAAGCTTCCAACAACAATTGCAGACTCAATCACAATCATCCTCATCAAATCTGATGGTTGCTGCTGGCCGATCATCAAACGCTTCTACTACATCGCAAAACGTTTTTCTATTAGACATGCCAATGGAGATTTTGGATAAAATTTTCTCTTACGTTACCTACAAGAAGGTCGGTCAACTTAGAGTGGTAAGTCATATTTTGCCTTGTTTTGTATTAAATTTAATTGGATTATAATTATTCAAGTACCTGTAATGCTTGAAGAAATAAAATTTAATCTCGAAAATCAGTATATATGTATAACAGCATTCGCACCATAACCTAAAAATATAAAATTAAATAAAAAAGAATCGACTCAAGGCACTACCTACAGTTCCTTCAAATAATTATTAAAAATAATGACCTACCTACTTTTCCTTCACGCTATCATTTTTGACATAATGTCTGCCATCTTGTATTAACATACAAAATTATGTTTTATTCAAGACCAAGACATAATTTAAGATTTTCCTTAATTGAATAGAATCAAGATAGTACGTTTTTTGAAAATTTCTTTCACATTTTTGAAGCTTTATCACAATGCTGGGTTATTGTATATATTTTTTTTTTTTCAAAAAATAATGATCTTATTCAGTTTCATAACAATAATGCATTATAATATAAATTTAAAACAAAGTTAAAATAATTCCATAAGAGAAATCAATATTTAAATTTTAAAACATGAAAAACTAACTAGAATAAATAGATTCTGTAGCGCACTGAAGTGGCTAGAGGCGAATTATCCTTCTAAAAAATTTAGTATTTCTCTTTCAAAATGTGGGGTTAGCTTAGAAGAGACAACTCTTTGTATATGAAAAACATAGTACTATCATGGTGGAAGTCGAATGGGGCGACATCTAAGAAGTGGGGCAACCCTTACTCAATTTTTTTTGCGGAGAGCTTGTGGAGGCTTAATTGATATTTTTTGGTTGCAATAATCCAAATAAAAGTCTCCTCTTGCTCCTGCTACCAATTTCCGATGCTTAAAGACTCCCAAATCAAATTTTACACCTCAAATTTTGCAGCGCCACCACAAGGGTCGGGGCAACATTAAAAAATACTCGCCATAATAGTACTATGTTTTTCATATACAAAGAACAACTTGTCAGACGACAAAGAATATGCCCCTATGTTCTTAGTTATTAAACAATAAGTATTTAGATATCTTTTAAAATGAATAAATAGAACTATGTAAGCAATAACTTGACTGCAGATTTATCCATTATTTCTTTTATTTCGAGAAATTACAGGTTTAAAGCTGTGGTTTAGTTCTTTTAAAAAGCGTTGATAATTGAAAAAAAAAACATACCGGCTTGCGAATAAAGTTTATTTTTTTTAATACTCAGAAAAGAAAGGGAAAGATAAGTTCTTTTGAAATTTTTAAAAAGCCTTGATAGTTGGAAAAAAAAACTATACCGGCTTGCGAAAAAAGTCTTTTTGTTTTTTAATATTTTAAGACTTAATAAAAACTTTTTAAGACTGAAAAAAAAACTCTAAATTAGTTTAAGGAAAACTCGGTATTAGTTAAATTATTTTTTATTTCTTAATATTGTTCGCGAGGCCAAAATAACACGTCCAACCGATTCTAACGACAAAATTCAACTGTCTCTTCTTCAGTTGGCGTGCTTTTTGTTCTCTCTTTTCTTAAATTCTATTGGCAACCCTTACATGTATTTAGTTTGAATAAAAAGAGATCTTACATTTATACATTTTTGCTTTTTTTTATTTTTTTTTTTTTATTTCGCTTACAATATTCAGAAAAGAATAAAGGGAAAGATTAGATCTTTTGAAATTTTTGTTGAAAAAAAAATATCCCGGCCGACTGCACCTTCAAAAATAGCCTGTTCCAAGACTGATATAGCCAAACACAGGCGGTCAAGTTGGCAGTTAATTTGTTATGGAAATCGATCCTTTTTTCTGGATAAAACAGATTGACTCTCTCAAGAGAGGAGAGCTCTGGTGAGCAACTTGTTCAATATCCATAACTATAAATTGACCATTAGAGCCGACAATAAACATAGTTATTAGAAGCTGGATTTGATCCATTTTGAAAGATGTGGGAGTTGGGGCTGCTCCTAGAGCAGCGGTGGCATCATTGGGTTGGCTTGAAATGCAACCTATATATGTATCCAGAGTTCAAAAACTAAGCCTAGTACACAACAACGATGTTCAGTGTTTTGATGGCAGATAATATCAGTTTTATTTTAGTGTACGGTTTTATTTTTATGTACATCTTTGAAAAATTTTAACTGCGGCCTATAACAATTTGGTGGTAGTTCATACAGTGTTGTTGTTTCATTCAAAACGATCAATTTTAACTTTTATTGCTAGATTTTTTTGAAGAACAACTCAATAAAATAGGAGTTACGTTATTTTAAAGTTAGTGACAAAACGAAACATTCCTAACGTTTTACAATTTTAAAATGATTTTCCAATAGGTTTCTCACAAAATGAATGATATATGTATGGCAGTATTGAATTCTACATTTTCAAAATTGATCAATCAAATGGTAAATCGCTTCCAAAACATCAAAGCCAAGATGCCGCGTCGTGAATCTGCTCGCAGGAATCATCCGCTTGCATGCGAGTGTGATATTATCGAGACATGCTACATGAGGCTATCTCTCTTACAAATGACTTTCGGTAAACATATCGAACGCAAGCATTGTTGCTTTTTCCCAGGCGGAGTAAGTTTTTATAAAAAAAAATATTTTTTGCTTATTTATAAATTAAAATATTTACAGATTTTAGATGAAGTTTACAATGTCTTGAGTTATATTCGAAACACGTCGAGACTGGAAAAACCTTATCGTGTTACTGACGAATTATTTGATTTGTCAACAATGGCCATGGAGTATTTCAAGGATCACATTGAACCAAATCTTCCCGACATTGCATATTTTAATAAGGATTTCTTTAATTTGCCAAGCACAAAGAGACGTAAGGCAACAGGCTACCTTATGTGTTTTTAGTTAAATTCATTAGTGTATTACTCTTATTTTGATTTCTCTATAGCAAGTAGCAGTTCGTTGAAAGTATCATCAGAACTATCGGATAGCTCATCGAATTCGCCCTCACCTCCGCAGAGCAACATGGTTTTACGAAAAGGAATTCGTAAAATAAAACAAGGGATGAAAATGTACAATAATCAACTGTCGATGCTGCGTAATGAACTACGAAATTGCAAAAGGAAATCGTCTGAACAAGGAAAACAAATTGCTGAGCAACAAAAACTTTTGGCAGAACAGCAAAAACAAGCATTGGAATATGCAAATCGTTTAGATGAAAATGATAAAAAGAACGAAGAAATGTCAAGGAAGTTTTCTACGCTATTACAGGTATAAAAAAAAAACGTTTTACTAAGTAAATTTCTTTTCATGACCTTTCAGATTGTTTTCGATCGGTAGAAAGGCAAGAAACACTACTTGCAGCTTTAATCTTCTTTTGATTTTTGCCCTACTGTTTCTAGGTTACCAATTCTTTGAAATATAATTATTACAGATTCAGCATTTAAATGCATATAGAGTTAATGAAACTCCTTATAATAATTTTTATGTATCAATTCAGCCTTTTCCAATTGCACCTTAAGATGTTCCACTTAAAAAAAAATTGGGTTTTTTCACTAAGCGCTTCCCCACCATCGTCCTTTGCTTATTGAAGAAAAGGGTAGAGACAGAAAATATTAAAGCTGGCAATAATTAAAATATATACAAATACGTTCATACATCATATTGAATTAGAGATTTTTTTTGTTTAAATTTTTTTTCGCTATAAAAAATAAATTTTTACTGTAAATTTTTGTTTACTTTTTTGGTAAGAAATATGAATATAATGTCCTTTTGTCTTCATTTCACTACGCGAAGATTTCATCGAAAAAATTTCCCCGAAATATTGACATTCTATAATTTACCGAAAAAACTTAAAATATTTTAGCAATGTTGGCCTTGCTCCTACCAACGTTCAATATTAATTTCAATCATTTAGCACAATACAAATGTAAATTTTATATTTAAAGATAATGAATCTAGAGTACTACAAACAATTTAGTCCGAAAAATTCTGATATGATTGAGTGCGCTGTATTTTATTATCATCACCATAAAAATGACGTAAATACAAAAACAAATTTGGAATTTCCCAATATTTTGTTTTTGTGTTACATGTTTAAAGTAAATCCAGATCACATCATGTGTATATTAAAGCACATATATAAATTGAATAAATATGAAATTTTCAAAAAATTGTATAATGGTAGAAAACGAGAAAATAACAAAAAACAAAAGTATTAAAAGTATGATTCGATTTAAATTTTTCAGCTTCTACTCACATTAAAGTATGATTTATTGCCTCTCCCACTCCACTGCTTCACCCTAAGGCTTCACTTGTGGGGTTCGTTTGCAGTGTATTTCTTCTATGTATATAATAAAAATGAAATGTTCTTTTATTCATCGAATTACGTGAAACGGGCTCATTTTCGTTTGTAAATGTCCGTCCGATTTACCAAATGCCAGTCAACTCAAGAATAGGTAAGAATATTATGGGTCCATCATATATTTTACATATCCACGTTTATTTTCTACCTACCATTTCCGGGACCTTGCGACTTTTATAGTTATGGCTAATGTTTGAGGTATATTTATTTAGAGAAGATTTCAGCTAATTCTCTCAAAAGGCGAAATTTGTGTTGATGCTGTTTTCGTTGAATTCGGTCGGTGTCTGTTGCATATTACTTTTTTGATATTTTCCCTTTTAGTTGCCCATTTCTTCTGATTTAAATTAAAAAAGACTTGCCTTCAATCATTAAAAGGAAGGGTTATCTGAAATTTTAAAGTTACATTTCATCATATTATGTATGTATCATATGTATTTTTTCTTAGTTCCTAAGAAACTTAAATTTTAATAATCAAGCTACGCCTGGCCAGCTAGTCATGAAAATAAAAATAAGCTTAAAAGATTAATGTTTTTTTTTGTTAATTTGTTAATGTTACTACCATTTTTTTTTTACTTTCTCAGGAACTGAACAAATGCAAAACTGAACTTCAGTACTGGCGCTCAAAGAGTCCTGCTACGCCGATGTGTACATCTTGTGGACAGAAAATGACACCTATTGTGCCACTTGAAGATTATCAAGCATTGGTAAATCAAGGTGTCAAACCTGAAGATATAAATATTAATTTGGATGATACAGACGAAAGTGACACGAGTAGCAATATTATATCATTGAGTACAGAATTTGCGTTTCCTGATGAGTCTACCACCGCCAAGTTGATAGCCGTTAACACGGCATCAAAGAATTTAAAACGTCACCACAATAGCAGTAGTAGTAGCAGCAGCAGTATCAATAACACTAGCAGTGCTAGTTCATCCAATGGCAATCAATCGCAATGCAATGGGAACAACGGAGTATCTACAAATAGCGACCTTTCAATGATGAACACTGACAATGCCAATGGTAAACGGAGCACAGTGTTAGAGTCCACATCATCTACAATATCCACCAACATAAATGATCTCAATTTAGATATGTTACGCAGTGGCACTAATGCCACAAATAGCAATAGTGGATGGTTTGCAATAGGAGGAGGAGTAGCTGGTAACAGCAATATTGGAACAACAGGATATCCAGCCAGTTTGTTTTATGGATCAACAGACAAAGCTAGCACATCGTCAGGAAATGTAGCTACGGCAGTGGGATCACCTATATTATTTGATAGCAGCGTCGTTAGTCCTGTGGATGGTGTGGATAACGCTCAGCCAGCAGCAACCACTGCTGATGTAACATCTCTAAGTTTGCTGGCAAGTAATGAAACAAAGAAAGCACGAAGAGTACAAAAAGGCAGTAGGTGTCATAATGTTAGTAGCAAGCGCAAATAAGTTAATTTAAAACTAAATATTATAAACAAAAGTGTTTATACAAAAAAAAACATGAGAAAATTATTTTATTTTTCACAAATTACGCAAAAACATTTAATACAATTAAAGAAAAAACAATACATTCATTTTTAAAAAGAGTGTGTGCTCGGACAAAATTGTAATTCACATAAGATTATTCTTCTTTATGTGTTAATAATAGCATATAATGTATATTTTATCAGAATTGATTTTTGATATTAAAATATGTGTGAACAAAAGAACAACAATAAATTAAGGAGAGTAAGTATTAAGGTGTGCTCTCCTATTAATTGAAGTGATAAGTGATCTGTATCTCAATGTCCAAACAAATCAAAATATTTTATTTTTAATTCTTTGTTCTTTTAAGTATTAATAATGATTGAAACCGTGTAATTTTAGAAATAGTACTTAAAAGAAAGAAAATAAAAAGAATATATTAAAGTAAAAAATGTGGTAAAATAGAAACAATAGTTTTGTTATACCGCTAGATAAATTTCACATATCTGTGTCTTCTACTCTATCTCTCCTTCATGAATATAATATGAAAAAATCAGTTAAATATAATAAAAATAAGAAATATAAAAAAGAAATTTTTAATTTTAAATAATTTTTTGGCTTATTTTAGAAATTTCTAGATTTCTATTTTTGAATTATGATTTTTTTATATTTTGTTCAACTATTTCTATGCACATATAGTGAATGTTTATTTTTTGTCAATTCTTTCTATAAATGTTTATTACACATAGCGATGAGATTGAATAAATATAAGTAGAGGATATCTCTTATGTTTTTTGGTGCCTATGGCAATTAATTTTTTTAAAACATACTTTTTATTGCATATCAAATAATTTTCATAATAGCGGGGAGGGAAATAAAGCTGGTTTTGAACAAAAATAAAATAAAACACGGCCGAGAAATAGAGTTAGAGGTCTTATTTTTAAATATAAAGATAGACCGCGGTTCAATAAAACTCTTTTCCCATTCAAAATGCATTATTGATCGAATTATTTATTGCGGTTGCAATGCTATGCATCTGTATACTCAGTACAGTCGAGGTTATTTTATTTATCCTTATTTCATTTTTCGGCTTTATTAAAGTTTCGGCCTTGCTTCGCATAATTTGTAATAAAACTAAATGAGATACACAATTTAAAGTAAAGAGTTGTATTCGGAATAATTTTGCTGAAATTTAATTAAAGTGAATCATTACAAATCTGAATTCATTTGAATCCCCTCCTGTTATATAATTTCGGTATTTGTTTTATTACCGATTTTCTAAGAAAAAAAAGTTTGAATACTAAAAGAAAATCAGACAATTTTTTTCTATGTCTATGAAAAACATCAACACAAATGTGTCAATGTGCTTATGCTTATGTTTATATTTTATGTCATAGTAAAAAAAGCAAGGGATAAATTAACTTTAGTCATATTTGCTAAACAATTTTTTTGTGTTTAATTTGTATTCACAGTAATAAAACTATACTTTTGCATAGATTTTGATTGCCTGTGTAATTCAATTCGGATTCAGGGCAGCAAACACTGTTCCAAAAGTATACACTATGTTCTAGTTCGTTCTAGTTTAATTCACTGAAAACAGTGACTTTTCATAAAAAAAACGGAAACTTTTTTTAAATTGAGATAATTTTAAAAGTAAAATAATAAATCTACTTTAAAAAATCTCATCGCTTGTGATGAACAAATGTTTTGTTGACACTTATTACTTTACATACAATCTTTCACAAGTTTACTAAAACCAAAGTCAATATAATAGAAATAAACTAATTTCTTAGCTCTCTAAAAAAACAATCACAAATAAAAAAAAAACATGTTTTCATCATCATCCAGTAGACACACTTCTTTTATGTTTTTATTAGAATAGAATATATTAAAAACAAAATAATAAATACTAAATGTATATATTTTTATAACAACAAAAATTAAATACAAAAACAAAACAAAGTTAATATATCATAGATTTTAGTAAAAATGAAAAAAAAAATGTATTTTTGACTACAAAAAATGATTTCCCTTATATTTTATTAATTTGTTAGTGTAACGTTACAGCATATGTGTGTGAGCAGATGCACTAAAGAATTATATTAAAATGTGTTATAAGTCGTTATATAAATTACGAAAAAAAACAATAAAATATTTTTAAAAAAACATCACACAATGCTGCACACTTTTCTTTATATTCAAATGAAAAATATAAGTTTTTTAATTATTTAGAAGCTACACCTTTTTCATCATATCCTTTAAAGAAAAATATTTTAAACAAATTTTATTAAAAATAGATCAACAATAAAAGAGTATTAAGAGAATTTTCTTAATAGAAAGCTGGAAAGGCTGTGCAATAAAGCAAACAAAAAAATAACAATAAAAAACCATTTATACATTTCATTCATCGCATTTGGAATTATTATTTTTCTCAATTTTTTTTTAATATAGTGTAGGAAAGATAGGATCTAAGCTCCAAAAAATTAATTCATAAATTTTTATAATTGGTATCTACGTAAAATTTCACTCCCACAACTTATCAGCATTATCGAAAGCCCATCAAAATCTTCTTGGGTTTTTGTATAGTAGGCTTGGAGAATTGTAATCAAAATGAAGTTGATTTGGATGTAACGTATAGCGAAAAGGATTTTTCAAGATTCGATCATAAATAAACCCTAAATACGAAAAATCTAGAATTTAACAGTAAGAGTTTGAATTTTTATTTCATTTAATCTTTGATTCCGTGCTTTTTCCATCATAAATTGCTATTTTTGCATTGGTTTGGGAGAGCCTTTATGTTGCTTTCCAGGAAATTAAAACTTACTTCGTTAAGCTATATATAAGCACTTTGCTTGCTGGCATCTCATATGCAACTGTTTAAAGTCCTTATTATGTAAAACGAAACGAATTGCACTACCGATTATGTACAACGATAATGGATCCATGAAAATTTTGCCACGTTAAATCGAAAAATATATTTTCTAAAGAAAATTTGTTTACTTTAACCAATGGGAAATTGTTTGTTTTTTCTTGGAACTTTTGACTTTAATATTATGAAAAAGTTATTAAAAGAATACTTCCCAGTCACCGTTTCTTTGCCCATCGATAAAATAAAACGATCGAAAAGGAACGATTGTAAAATCGAAAAATTTCACAATCACAGTATGAAAACCCCAAATGGATGATCGATGATCAATAAAAGAAGATCATCGATTAGCAAATCGGGAGACGCAATCGGGGCCTTTTTGAAACAAAACTTGGATATTTTAACTGCGAGTTGCCTTGATTTTGAAGAAGATAAAAACAACAACCATTAAGAAAAATAACCGCCAAATCGTTTCTATCGATAAGAAGATGCCGCCGAAAGTTGTTGGAGAATTAAAATATATTGAGCATGGAGAAAAGTACAAATGTGAAGGATATTCCCATTTGCTTCCAATGAATTTTAATTTTGTTTGACTTCAGGTTCATTGAACAATTAAGGTTGAACAAAAATGCAATTTTTGTATTTACTCAATGATACTTATCCGGTAAGATAGAATATTAGGGAAGCAGTTCAGCTTTATAAATTGGAGACATTTTTTTATGTTTACTGATACTTTCAACAATTCAGTTCCCAACATTTAAGATATGAAGAAGCTTTTAATATAAGAAAATCTATAAAAAATTCGTTTATTTAAAATGTATTTATTAAAACCAAAAATAAAATTACAAATAACGATGTTGAATATAACGGTGGTTTGAAACCATAATGATATCATTGGTTATACTTTTTTGTTGGATATGTATTTTTTTTTGAAAATCTCGCTAAGCCCGATAATGCGTTCCTTGCTGCTATAAGAAACTTTTAAAAATATAAAAGAAAGTCTTGGTTCTCATGCATTTTTCCTATCAATCAGTTAATTCTTTTCACTTTATATTGCAGCCTTATTTTTGTATTTTCTCTTTAATCGAATTTGTCCATCTTTTCTTTATAGGAATTTGCAGTCTTTTCCATGATGTTAAAATATTTGTTGTCTTTTTTTTCTTGTGTTTTCTTGTTAGTGACTTGCGATTCGATTGGCCTTATCACATATAATTTTATTGGTGTCCGTCTCAATAAATTAAAAAAAAAAAGGTTTTAAATAGGTACTAATTGCAAGGTGCATCCGATGAAAACATATTTTGCTCATTGATTAAAGGTTCAATTTTCTGTGCAACTTCAATTCATTTCTTTATTACATTTACCTCTATACTATTATGTAAAAAGTTTTGAAAAGAAAATGACACCGAAAAAACCTTTAGTTATCAATACTAAGTGCATAGATTTTTTGGTAAAGCTCATTTCTGTAGAAAATAAAAGATACGCTTTTGTTTCAATTCCTTAAGACTTTATTGTTTACTAAAGGTACATACATAGGTCATAAATTAATACAAAATAGATTGTTTACATTTGCTTTATACTTAAACTTATTATTTATTATTCTTAAATTTATAATTCTTTGGATTACAAACCTTAAAAAATATGACTCAACATTTTTCTCGTTTACAAGCATTAAATGGTTATGTACAGAGCGTGTTTTCTTTTTGTTTTCTTAAATTACCTTATATATTGAAATAAATAGAAATAAATAAAAAATAAATTGACTTTTGGGACGGGACGAACATTCCTAGCCCCATGGAAACGCCATACTATTTACCAGATATATTAATATACCGAATTGCCAGTGGACTCCAAACATCCGCCGAAAAGTTTGCGGTGACAGTGAGTTTGTTGAAGGATAATCCATAAGCATGTGATACGGACACAAACTTGGCTGTTTTACGAAAGTCGTAAAGTTTGGATATCGTATTATTTCAGATGGCTAAGGAGAAAAAAAAAAGAAAAAACCCAAAGTCTATTATTTTTTAATGCAAGGTAATGTACTTTGTTTAAGCGTCTCACAATTGATATTGATTCATTAGATACTCGACAGAAAGTCATATGCTTTCCAGTAATCATACTTTGTTCTACTCGTTTTGTAAATAGAGGCTCTGACCATGGTAATTGATTGAGGTGTTGCAGAAATGTCCTATCATGAAATTCTACTGGATCCGAAATGATTAACTTATCTAAAAAACAATCATTTAAAATATATAATTAATATGTTCTTATTCCACTTACTCAACAAGGATTCTTCATAAAGCATATCCGTCTCGTCTGCATAAGTGGTAGATCCTTTAGTTCGGTTATTTTTAGGAGTTTTTGGGAAAATTGTGTTTGGTAGTAAGTCAAGAATATTTCTGAAAAGATTAATTTATTTAATATTTTATTAAACGAATGCCATTTAGAAGAAAATCTTGGTTTGAGATAATTTGTATACTATTTTATTGGTAGAAAAAAATTAATATTATTTGAAATACCTGTGAAACAACAGGTAAGAAAAGCTAGTTTGTACGTTGAATAATTAAAAGAAAAAAAGGAGATTCTATTTAAGCTCGTAATGAACCATAGCACACATAATTATTTAATTTGTCATCTTGCGTAGGTTTTTAGAACTCTTGTGCTTTTTCGAGAAAAAATTACACGTAATCGGAAATGACAACAAAAAAAAAAAAATTGATAGATGCGCTTGTAACTAATCATTAAATAATAGCATCCATTTTCATTAAAAAAATCATTTTCATTTACGAATTTAAGTGAAGACCAAAACGTTTTGAAGTTTAAGTCTTATTTTTTTTTTGTTATTTTTGGAATAATTGAAAAGAGCGGTTTAAAAAAAATGTTCAGGTTATACATACATATGTATGTATGTCGTTTGCTATTCGAAAAGTTTCAAGTTTTACAAAAAAGATTCCCTTCAATTTATAAAGAAGTGTCGTTTTGATATGAAATGAAACAAAAGTAGAATTCTGAAGGAAAAGCACTAGCAAAATGTTCGATTTTTTCAAGGAAGCATAAAATGGACTAAGTGTCGCTCTGGTGGACAAAGACCAGGGATTTTTTCTTTAGCACAAAACGAAACAAACGCTCTCAAGCTGTTGGTTTTGGGCTTCGTTTTGTAAGCTTAAATAAAAAGTCAAAATTTCGACTAATGACACTCTGCTTCATACATATGTACATATTTGACATAGATTAACTGCATCTAAAATGTATCATTGTCAAATTAAACTACCCTTTATTTTAAAAAAAATAGACGTAAAGAGTAATTTCTATGTTTCACAATACACAACACATGAAGAGTTAACGACTATTTCCAAAAACGGTTTTGAACCCATTTTAACTTACCCGTTATACAAAAAAAGATTTTCGACGTCTGTCATATTCAGAGCATAAAATTGATAGACACCAAACGTTTCAAAAAATTCTCTGACTGGTGTCATGCTATAACAGCCTGCTAAATCAATTTTTGGATAATATGTAATAAAGGATAGACACATCTCTTGTTTTGTTGAGTAGCCTCCAAATGTTGGCCTTTTTCTATTTGTTGTCTGAAATTACAGGAAAATTTAATAAAACGAAGGTATGTGCGTAATCAAATCGCATGTCATTTTAATAAAATCAAATTTCCTTACAGTGAATAAATAATAAGATACTAACCTCATATGCACAATCTGTTATGATATAATCACCCGGCAAAACAACAGTTTCATTTTCCAGTTGGCGCACCTGTTGGTAGTTATAATCGTAATTGTCATCCTCAATAATGCGTTCCAGTTCTTTGCCATTTCGAACATGTCGTAGGGTCATTTTACGACCCGCTCGATGGGAGTGTAATGTTCCGGATATAATTTTAATTCCATCCTCTGGAAACATCTAAATAAAAAAATCACCCAATTTTCATTTATTTTTTTAAGGGAATGACATGTCGTGTTTTATTTTAACATTTTTAGTGGTTTTCCTTTTTAGAGTTGGATATTTTGTTTCATTCGTTTTTGGTTGCCCATGTTTATTTCATGAGCAATTGGACTCAAAGTGTGAAAATAAAATTATACCTATGTATGTATTTGGAAGTAATGGTAGTTTTGATATTACTTTAGGTATCTACTACGATAGGAGTAGGTGCTTTACTTATCTTGTTTTTGGTAGAATTTTTTTGTGAAAGGTTTTATCTGTAATTTCTAGAAGTAAAATATTAAAGACTAGCCAAAAACAGTGCAGGATTGAGTAGAAGACTGTTTTTGTATAAGAATTAGGTTGATACCACTAAACTGATGAGCATTCCTGGAAGCGCGAGTATTACGGTTGAATTGTTTGAGGGGAGGAATGCAACAGGCTATTTCATTAGAGCACTTACCGTAAAATTAACGATAAGAGAGTGAGAGACAGGAAACGTTACGCCAGTGTTTGAGTGACGTAAAAGTATCGATGATGTTCCTGTTATGATTTTGCTTATGTAAATAAGCAAAATCTTAAAACGTCTAAAAAAAAAAGAATAATAGCTAAATCCATCAAGAAAATCTAAGAAGTGCATCTTCTTAATCATTAAAGACGGCCATTCTAAATCACCGATGGGTTTGACATGAAGAAATCACTTGGATTTTCAAGGCAAGTTATTACTTATTTTAACTTAACGGGATAGAGAATTGGGCCAGGATAAAACATCGTTATGTACGGAGTGCTACTTAGAGTAAAAAGAAGGCCAACCAAAGTGTTCGTTAAACTCAAAAATAAATATTTTTTTTATACTAAATTACCCAGATGTACCTAATATTCAAATGGGAAATACATTTTTAATTTAAAAATTTTCTAGCTTCTTCAATGCTGCAAAGATATGATGGTTTGTCTAATTTTGTATTAAAGTGTAATGCTCTTTTTGTTGGGTTTATTTGATAAAATGTATCTTTATTTATCATGGCCCTTTTTTCGCAAATCAGAAACAAAAGGGTGGAAAAGTAAAATTGATGATTGCTTTCAATCCATTGTTTCATTTGTGCCACACCACTAGCCAAAACATAATTTCAGGAGATATACCCGTTTGGAAGGGACAGAGACAGGTATTAAAAAAGTTGTACGTTGAATTATTTTAATTTCTGTTTCAACTAATCTATTCATTCCATTTGGGTTTTTTTTTTAATTCTGAAGTTGAAACAAACGAAGTTGTCAAACACTGATTAAGAAATGTCTAATGACCTAAAATAACTTCCCATAAAAAATCAGACCGTGGTTTTTGTGGCAGTTGCTATTCGTACCTATTAATTTATAATAGTCGTGACACTGCTAGGGTATGATGGACGATTGATGAAACAAAAAATATAAAACACAAAACAAACAAAGTCAACAAAAAATAAACAAAAGAATGGCTTTGGAAAGAAATATTTCTAAAATAAGCCAAAAATAAGTTTGAACTCAAAACTAAAGGTTCCATCTTATGTATCATAAAAATACGAATTTTTGAAAAAAAAATCAAAAAATAATTTTTATATAAATGTATGTAGGTATAAAATAAAGTGTTTAATAATACATATACACTTGAACCCAAAATTTCAAAAAAAAAATTTATTAGCCCGTTTCAATATATGTATGAAGTTTTCAAAAAAAAAAATTGATTTTTTTTAAATCTAAAAAATAATTTTTTGAAAAATTCGATATGGAATATAAATTTAAGCAATTTGTCTTACGAGTAACTACATCTCTATTCTGCCGTATTTTTAAACAATTCTAAAATATTTAAAAACACATCTGCCTACTAACTAGTCCAGTGATTTTAGTTTTCATTATAACAAAAATATGTACTTACAACATTTGAACAGGATGGTCCGCAGATTCCAATATTACGATAGAGTTTCTGTCCTGGTGGAATTAATTGAGTGTCGGAAATTGAAACACCTGATATCATAATCCCACCATCATGTTTCCTTAAATGCCTTGTGTAGTGAATTCGAAATCCTGAATGGTCAATAACTATAAAAAAAATGATTGATATCAAAACTATAAGATAAATATCGACCAGTTCTATAGTACTTACCTCGATGAGCATTGGGATTATCATAGTGGATCTCAAGCATATAATACTTTGAGCCAGTTTTTCCACCTATCGGTATGCCAACATGTTGAGGCAAAAATTGACCTGGAATTGTAGATGTCCAAGAAAAACAATAATAAAAATATATTCACCAAAGTTAGCTGGAAGTTTATAAAAAATGGGTTTGACATACCAGTGGATCCTATAGACCAAACTGCAACCGGAGTTATGCAAGAATCCCAGTCACGTGGAGTTAATAAATTGCTGTTGCATACAGCTCCACTACTTTTAACCCACACATCCCACGATGCAGGATCTGAGCCAGGATATGATTTAGTAGAACACTCGAAAAGTGTCATATGATGGACGAGTGGTTGGTCTGTTGAACTGTAAAAAATCACGAATTAATTTTTTTTAAATATAAAATATTTTTACACTATATTCAGATATGTACATATGTATTTGACCGAAAATATATTTAACGGGGTTGAGATTGTGCAGGAGAGTAGGAGAATGCAAGTTCTCGGAATATTGTTCCATTGAAGGAAAATCAATTTTGTGAGTCATATACTATAGTAAATAAAAAGCAAGGTACACATGTGTATTGTTTAAAGTTATGGTTTATTATCTTCTTCAACATGCTAGAAGCATGTTATAGTAGTTATAGTATGATAACATGAATATAGTATGAAGTATGTAACATTTTCAATATTCAGAATACAGCGCCACATAAAAAAACCACGAGTTCCTGAGGTCATTTCAACCAGAAAAACTCCATAGTTAAATTTCTCATTTTCACTGCGTTTGCGAAAAAAAATTTTATGTATGTACATATGTATATAGGCCACTTTAGCAGACTTTATTGATTTTATTCATTTGCTTTTCAGTAGGTTTTGAAATAGGGTTTCTATTCTATAGAACTACATATTACATACATATGTACATATGTATGTATGTAAATGTCACTTTTTGATCCAACACCAAGGAAATGGAACCTTTTGTTCCGAAAAAATTCATTACTTATTTTTATTTTTTTGAAACTTCTTGGCAATCTATAGAATTCATTATTGAGAACCATTTTCAACTGTACTGTTTACTTTAATTTGTGAAACATTCATTTCAAAAAATTTCAAAAAAAAAAAAACAACCTAGAAATGTCTAAATAAATTTGTTTGATAATAAATTGCGGGAAAACCGTCATTCAGATATACATAAAAAAGTTTTGTTGTGGATACGAATTTGTTACTGTTCTTGTACCTCAGGGAATCTTCTGTGAGTGATGTGATTTCGGGACACCCTGATCCTTCACGAAACTGCAGTTTGTTGTTATATAACTTATTCTATTGTGCCTCAACGAGATTTCTTTTAAATACAAAAAAAAAAATAATTTAAAACCAAAAATATAGGAGAAGTGCTCCGGAGTCTTATTGTTGTTTTTAAAAATTAAAGTTCCAAATGGTTTACAGTAAATTCAAGTGTACCACCACGAAGTAATTTTGCTCCGTAATTTGTTGTCTTATTTATTAATGAATTTTTTTCCCGTTTGGTAAAATTGACTCGGTAGTTGATTATTTTGGACATATATGGACGATCACATATAGAATCTTGAGAAACAAAAAAAAAAATTATCCCAGACTGCAACTTTTTCAAACCAAAAATTATTTTCATGAGAAATATATGAGCCCCATTTCATAGGACATACATTTTTGCATATTTAACTGTAAATTCATAAATGTTTTTTAATATCTAGGTATCTACCTACTCAAAGTCTATTTTTTCATCGTTGTTGGATATAACCGTGTACCTGCTTAATTTGTGTTGTTTTAAAGCTTATTTTCAACACAGAAACTACAATATTCCACTTTGCAAACAATTACACTATACAGATCAATTTCAAAATTTAATAGTACCTACATAATATGTACATACACATACATATATGTAGTTTTGTATCACATTATGTTATTGTCAACAAAGAAACTTACCTTTCTCTTGTCAAGAGAGCTTCATATCCGATAACGTGATGCTTCTCCTGTAGCTTAGGAGATTTGATAATTTTACACCAATACAATGTATCCATATTAGCTTCAACTGATACCTATTGATGAATGAGATCATAATGATGTTTTATTTATTTGAATGGTGAAACAAAATAAACGAGTCAATATATAATGTATATGGCACTTAAATTGACTTTCAGTGAGACAAATTCTAACAAAAGATTCTTTGACAGATTTTTGTTTAGCCATTTATTTTTCAAAACGACAAGCGTTAACCCTGATAAACGCAAAAACTTCGTTGCAATATTTTGTTGTAGAAAGTAGAACAATAGTTTTTTCTGGATCTAATCTAGGGTTTTAGAGGATAGAATTGTTTTTCAGCAATAAATAGGACCAAGCAAAAATCCTGTTTTTATATTAAAAAAAAAACTTTAAGATTTTCCAATATTTTTTCCAATGTAGAGCAAATATATTTTTTAGAAGTGTGACTGACAACTCTAAAAAAAAAAACTATTTAATAGAGGCCTAAACAACCCCTTTCATCTAACTCATTGCATGACTTTTCAATTCAATCCCGTTTTTTTTTCTTATCTGACTTTACTTGGCAAGTTTTCATTTAATTACTGTCTTACGCAGTTTAAAAGATTTCGAATTTTCGCCAGTTATCATTTAGTAGCAGAAAAACTCGTTTTTGATCCAACTGGCAATAAAATAGTAGTCACAAACATTTGGTTTATTGTCATATTATTGAATTATAATAAAGTCTACAGATTCCGCTGAAGCGAAATTTTAGAAAATGATGAACTCGTGGTTTACTTCTGTGATGGTGATTTCGGGAAACCCTGTATATAAAAAATCGCAAACTCCAATACTAGTTACTGCATTTAAACCAACTTTCTTTTATCTTCGTTTGTTTTCACCTTTAAAAATACTGGGAAACAGTTGTTCTCAAACGATAAAACGCCGAAGCACAAAAGTATATTTTCCTAAAGGTTTTTGGTGTTCTCAATACGAATTTCGAAGTAAATGGTTCTATTTTGTCAGAATTCGACAGAGTAACTTAAGTCGACATACATACATAAGTGTTTTTTTTTTCATTTTTTTTTTCGCCCGAGCGAAAATATTGTTGTTTTCCTAACCACTTTGACAGACTAGAAAATGTTTATACAGCTGTGCGATTTATTAAATTTTATAATTCCCTTTGCTTTTTTCACAAAAACAAATATTTTTTGAATATTGGTTATTGCAGAAGAATCTACATAAGTTTGAAAACATAATTTTTCTTACTTTGCACCCAATGTTTTTTATTAAAAATAACATAAAATTTATTTATTTATCTTATTTAATGACAAAAAAATAAATTTCTCAAAACAACTTTTTTTAACATAAGCTAACAGGGGAACACTGTAGGCCATTTTAGTTAAGTAGCCTTTGGTTTACACAGCCAAACACTGTATAGCTAATTAAAACAAATAATTTAAAAATTAAAGAAAAATACGACGACGAAAAAACAATAACAAGAACGTTTTGTTGTCAATCATTGCAACGTGTTGCTATTGTTGTTTCATCGTTGTAGGTATCTGAATGTTTCGCATTGGTCTGGGCATCTGGGCAAGCCTTAATTTAATTTTCTAAGTGTAGTTGTGTCGGATTTCGACACAAGTCCAAAAGTCCCTATATTATTAATTGAAATCAAATTTTTTTTAAACTTACATTTTGAACCGTAACATCCCATTTTTGGAATTCCTTTCGATTACTTGGTTTTTTAAACATGGGTGCCAGAAGATGCAGTGGTTTCATTCCTCTGTTTGTTCCATGTCCTTTAAGATTACCATGAATTGGGTCCTTGTCGCCAAATGACCATAGGACTTTTATTGTATCAGTCTAAAATAAGAGAAAAGTATTTGATTGTTTATGTATTTCGATTGAATCGCAAAGCAATTTGTTTTTTTTTTTAATGAAAACTCGGTGTTTCAAAAAGGGTTAGTGTTTTTTTTTTTAATTTACATTATACGAGTACATAAAACCTACTTACATTCCTACAATCCTACACAACTAAAACATTAAAAAAAAGTCAAACGGTGGAAAATATTAAAATAGTGC
The DNA here is from genome assembly GCA_958431115.1 of Syrphus vitripennis. Classification (NCBI taxonomy): domain Eukaryota; kingdom Metazoa; phylum Arthropoda; class Insecta; order Diptera; family Syrphidae; genus Syrphus; species Syrphus vitripennis. The sequence goes on from OY288108.1 coordinate 114,192,778, forward strand.
TAAATTAAGAATATATTAAAGCTTCGCTTAGGGTATGTCAAATCGCCGGCAGGTGCCAATGTTTACAGTTTTATTTAATATTGAAAGTAGGTACGTTGCGTAACAAATGTACATTTCATATCGTTTTTTTTATGTGACAGGACAGTTTGTATTTTATAATTTATAATAAAGAATAAAGGGCAAGTATTGCTTTCTTGTAAAAAATAATTTAGGGTTCGTATCAAACAACTAATGTTAAATATTTAAATGGAGGATAAATTCGAATTATTTGGTGGGTCTAAAATTTCTTCGAAAATTGTTTAGGTAAGGAATTTGATTGACTTTTTTGTACCTGAAATAAAACTATTTGAATTTGCATATACATATGTATATCTTAAGCTAAGAAATATTTTCTTAAATTTATACTATGCACGTTTTTTAAAATTTTTTTATTTCACTGGGATGGAAAAATTAGACAATTATTAAAAATAAAAATCAATAATCAAATTGTTAAGTATTGTTAGCATCATACTTAATATCAGATTGTTTATAATTTTGCTAATTTTTTGACTTGTGAAAAATATTGATGACCCATTTACTTTAAGGTAATGATAAGTTAATTATGATTAAACGTCTTAAACCTACTTTAAATATTTATAACTTTAATGATGTTTATAATTGGTTGTAAGCCCAAGTAGGTATGTACTGTACATGTACATGCGACTCATTCGACCATTAAAGTTTTTATTTCTTACTCAAGTACACATTAAGGTGGTCTTTAAAGGTCGGTATTTTAATTATATGTCTTCACGCCTTTGGTAATATAAAAATAAATTAAAAACAAATGTTTTCCAATTTGGTATGTAAAGAAAATAACAATAAACGTTTTAAGATTTTTTTAGTTTGATTTTTGAATTGCCTTTTTTTATCAATTATTACCAAGAATAAAAGTAAAATAGAAGATTTGATAATTTAGAAATAAACAGCAATAAAGTACGAACGCTAGAGCGATGAAAATTTAATAAAAAACTTTATAAGGACCACCTTAATATATGTACATAAACAGCTCTCTATGAATATTTTTTTCCGGTCGCCGAATAAGACATTCGTTGATTTCAAAGTCTCTCCCCAACTACATGATTCAAAGTTTAAGTTTTATTAAAAAAAAAAAACTAAGTAATTATACCTACACACAATATTACATAAACTAAATATTTTACCTCCAAAAGAACAGATTATAATGAATCAAAATAGTGTCGGTAAAATATTCCTCTTAAACATTAACTCCAATTAATTAATTTGTTATAATTTCTTAGCCCTCCATAACCTCAAATCCAATGACGAAAATAGACTTATAAAAGCATGTGCTACATGTACTCCACAGCAACTAGAAGTTGTTGATTTCTATGGTAATACAGCTCTTCTTAAGGCCTGCTACCTCGGTAACTTAGAAGCTGTGCGAGTGCTCTTGACATTTAATGTGAATTTGCATGCAATTAACTATTTTGGTAAAGATAACACGCATACGTCACCTCGAAAGATATCTATACATATTTCAATTAATAATTTGCAATTATTTCCATTTTCTTGTATATTCGCATGCACCAGGACAAAATGCATTGACACTTGCAGCACATAGTGGCTCACTGGAGGTAGTCATGGAATTATTAAAGTACCGAAGCTACACTGATTTTACATTATCGTCGATGATTCCTCCAATTTGTGTGGCAGTTCTAAAAGGCCACGGACATTTGATTGCGTTTTTCCAAAACATGCATCCGATAAGCTTTCGCAGTGCTCATGGTAAGTGATATTTTTAATGGGTGATTAAATTGAATTCCATATATCATTATGTAATTATGCTTTGCAGGACTTACTTTAAGCGATTTACATAACATGCAAAAGGAATATATTCACCAAAATATACATTAAAGCTTAATTAAACTCGGCTACAATAAAAGAATTCGCTACCCTATTTATAGTTCATGGATAAAATATAAGAATTTGTACATTTAAATAACTTTATAAAATTGTTAATTTGTTTTGTTTCTTGTTTGTTAAGTGTGTTTTTTGTTTAAGTTTTAATAAAATGGTCAAATTAATAAATTCTCACAAATGAATGAAAAAGCCTTTTTCTCGATGGTTTTTATAAAGCATTTTGTCCATCTTCTAATTTGATTGGAATAAATTTGTGGTGGCACTTTACCTTAATTTGTCGTGAGATAAATTATCGCATCCGTTGGCTTAAAATTAGCTAAAAAAAAAATTGGCATGTAATTAACTGTCATGAATTTGTTGTAAAACAATGGTATCAATTTTAGAATTTCAACATTTTTTTTAAATAATGTAAAAAAATGCCATTTACTGTCATAAATCGGTTGCAGATACATATACATATGTAGTATGTATATAATATGTAGGTAGTAAAAGAAAAAACAACAAAATAAAATCCTAATATAAAAAGTTCAAAGGCTTAAAATGCTTTCCCACGGATTTAAACTGGCAACAAAGTTGTTTTTTTTTTGTTACCAATTTTTGTTTTTAAAGCAATTATCGTAAGACGTCTTCTTAAAAGTTGTGTTAAAAAAAAATTTGTACAAAAAGCCTCTAGCAAAATTCAATGTGAGTGAAGGGGTAACTATACCCTGGATCTATGGCTATCTTGGGCGACCCTGTGGTGGAATGGCTTTATACTAACAAATCCCATTGACAAAATATATTTGTCTTACGTTGTTATTTTTTGTTATTGTGTTTCATGAAGAATTTTTTTATTTCTATTTTATTGAAGTTTTCTTGAACGAGCTCTCAAACATATGATTGCTTGCATTAGGTACAAATATACTTGAAATACAATATCCCAAAAAACAAAAGCATTATTAATATTTTCATTACATTTATTGCTAGGGAAACATTTAATTTCATAAATATCAGTTTTAAAAGAGCATTTAATTAAATAAAGAACAAATTAAAAGTTACCTACCCCAAGCGGCAGATCATAGGGATCACATGTTTCAATTTGTCGAAAGAACTCAACTTGAGTATGAGTAGCATTTTGAAATCCATTTACAACAATGTAATTTTGTGTATCGTCCTGAATTGGAACACCATTTCCTGTCTGTGGTCCATGGCAATCCTTAAAAGAAAAAAATAGTTAAAATGAGAAGAGAGATAAGTTATTAATAAAATCATAAAACAATTTTTGGAAAAAACTCTCGTCAACAAATGTAATCTCAGCATATTGAAAATGGTAGATTCCTACTATATGTAATAAAAATTAATCAAATTCATTCGAAATTGATTGACAATCAGTGGTTGGAATTGGGTATTGTACTGATGGTCACATAACCAACAGGTACAGCATATGAGGTGTTATGAGGTGTACATTCATGCTTATGTAATGTACCTATATAGAGCGAATAAAAAGTAGAGAGACAAAGAAAAGATATAAGGGCATTTTTACTAAATTTTCAGAAAAGTAAATTTTAGTCACACATGTTCAAGAGTAGGAATCTGTAACTCATGTTGTTGATTCGACATAAAAATTTATAAGAATTATTTCTTTTTCTTTGTATTTGGGAAGCGCACCTTATATGTACCTATTTTCAGAAAAATAAGAAAAATAACATCTCGTAATAAAAATTGATACCTACTCAGGTCACAAATTTCAAAATTAATAACTGTGCTAATGATTGCAATTATAAATTCCAAAATGAATATTGTCAACTTTGTAAGAAAAATAAAGTTAGCTGGAGCTATGTTTCAAAGAAATTTTGTAAGTAAGCTTTGACACTTCATATTTTTAAGAAAATTTGTGAAGATTTTAAAATGGCACGACATTAGTTGCTTATCCATTCCTAAACTAATTTCACTTCATAACAGTTTTAGGATTTATGCGAAACCCTATCAACCAGTACAGGACACCCTGCACTATTCTTATGCACCCTCCTTCGCCTCTTTTTCGATCAAGGAAATTAGATTTTTTTGTCAGTTTTTATATAAATCGGTTAACGTATGTTGGCGAAGAATCTGGTTCCGGTTATTTCCGAACTTTATCGACTGATGGTGTCTTAAAGTCACACAAAACATGTATCGATTTTTTTAAATTTCCGATCAAATAAGATTCAATTAATTTATGACTGCAAAAATTAATTACTAAATGGGCAAAGAGATGCAGGAATTTTTTTTGTTTTTAAATCTATAAAAGGTTTAAAAAGTGTACTAAATACAAATAATTATAACTCTGAATACTATGTACATAACAGAAAATAAAATCCGAGGGCAAAACCGATAATTTTTATTTCTTTAATTTACAAGAAAGCTTAAACACCGTAAAAGTGAATAGAATATCATCATCAGAGTTGTTTAAATTGTATCGTAGAAAAGTTGTTATTTAAGTTTTCTTAAAACCGTGAGAAAAAAAACAAGAAATAAGAACTGTATCCTGTATTTTTTAGATTCAATCGTAAAAATCGATATACGGCGCCATTCTTAACACTTAAATATCTAACATTTCAAAAAATGTTACGTAAGCCTCTTGAATTCTATTATTTTAAATTAAACAGCACATGATAGGTATCGATCGAAAAATAAATAAATATATAAATGTTCAAAAAAGTGGGTTACGCCACTTTTGAACTCAAAGCTTCCATTTAGAGTTAAATTTATTTTACGAATACATTTTTTTTTTCAATTTTAGATCACAGAAAAAAAAATAACCCAACATCAGGGTTATTTAAAGAAGAAACAAATCATTGAATCTTCTATAACTGAAGGGATGAGTATAAGCATTTTAAACCCTCTTTTAGCACAACAATAAGTTGTTTTCACATCATTCTTATTCTATGGCACACCTTATGTAGGATTGAATAAATTTAATAAAGTTTAGATCTCCTTTGGTATAAAGAATTGTAAGGGAGACCGGGGACAAAAGTATTATTAATGAAAGTAACATGTCCATTTACAACCTGAATCATTTCGTGGTAGGTATGTGGTTTTATATACATAATAAATTTCTTCTCTTTACTGATAAGTAATTGTCAATCAGTTACTTAGGGGGTAAGTGACAAAGTGGAAAAAAAAAGAAATTTGAAATTTGTTGGCTGATAGTTGTCTAGATAAAAAAAAGTGTTGGGTCTAAAAATTCTGAGAAAATTTTCTTTTCAATCATTCTGTTATAAATTGTTTCTCTATCTATGCTTATCATCATCTTAAAAACACATTTCTCACAGAAAATAGCCATGTCGTTAAAACCACAGCTTCTGTACATCGTGGTTGTTCGGTGGCTCTCGGCTACCATGATTGTAACGTTCTGGCCAGCATTGTTTTTAAAGAAGTCGGAACAATTATTCCCATAAACATAAGATGAAGATTATCTTCACTCCAAATACGACAGTTTTGTTTATTGACGTAGCCATTCAATCAAAAGTGAGATCTTATAAAAATCTGGATCGATATTTTGGAAGCGTTGTTCAGACGTAAATTAAATGCAGTTCATGTTGAAATACTACACTATTTCGGTTCCGCTTTATTTTTGTTCCAGAGCGAGGTACTTCGGTCTTGCCCATAATGCGCTAAAACAACAATTTAATCAGTCTTAAGATAAATAATCCATTTTAGGGTGACATACATTTTTTTTATTCTTTAAAATATAAGAGTAGGATTTCCATACATATCAATCAATATGTTAATCTAAAAAAAAACAGTTTTTTTATGTTAAATACGAAAAAGGGTAAGGGTTGGGCATAAAACATATCATTAGGCTCGTAACCCATTGTATTTGTAATTTTGTAAATTTATGTTGGCCAGATGTCAATGAAAGGAATATTATTGAAACATAAGTGTATTTTAAGCTAAAACGGTTTCCTTTTGTTTTTGATTTATGTTTAAATTATTATACTCGTATATTTAAATATTTAAACAGGTTTTATAAATGTACATAAATGTATAGACAAACATTCCAAATGTGTTCAAAATAGTATAAGACAAGTCCTGGAATTTAAATACCATATAAATCATAGATACTATATTGTAACATCTATTATTAGTGATTTATATAAACCTTTTACTTTTTCTTCTGCAAATTTTTTTTGAACTGAGTTTTATTTTCGCAAGACATTCAAGTTACCTACCATAGTTTCTTGAAATTCTACAACACTTTTTCTTAAAGTAGGTAGGGTCATTCATTTTTCGTTTTTAAAGTAAATAAACAAGTAATAAATTCACACAGCGATACATTTTTCATGAACATTTTATTTCATAAGATAGTTTGGATAGGATGAAATTAATATTTTTCAAACCGCCGTCTCGGAAAGATTCGTAGCATGCGATTCTTTGAAGTAGTTTTAACATTTAGGGCGGTATCTTGGCAATAACTTGAGTAATGTTGGTTTTTGATGCGACTAGAGTTCGGGGATTATTCGCGTTCTTCGTGGCACATTGACATTGCTTAAAAGTGAAATTACGTGACCATGAAAGTTGGCTCTCAAGCAACAAAGCCATAATTATTTTTTGGCTTGTTTGTCTGTCTTGTTGGAACCATATATCTTCCAAACTAAAGTCTTCAATCACCCGCAAACAAAATCGGTTATCATTGATTATCGGGTAGTCGATGAATTCGAATCATACGGATGTCGTACAGTAACGCATACAATCTCTTTAAATTTCTATTTAGTTTTCTTCGGAATCTTCGGTCATCAGTGTGCAAAAATTGGCTACTTTTGAATTACTACTTTTATGTTTACTAATATTATGACACTTCAGAAGACAGAGTGAGTTTGAATGGTGTCAAATGCCAGCGCTACCAACTGGAAGCCACGAAATGAATGGCCCATACTTACTTTTATTGTGTCTACCAAGAAAAAGAATAAACCAAATTATAGAAAAATAGGTTTATTTAAATATCGCCGTATACAGACCAAACTGATTGAAACCGAGCACGAAAAACGGATGCAGAATAGAATACTTCAAATTATTTTGACAAACATGTTTACATCATGCATATCTTCTTGAAAAAAAAACTACGTAATTTGTGATGTGAATCATGCCGTGAAGTTATTTAACCATTGTTTAGATACCTATTTTTCAAGGTATATTGCTGAAAATAAAACACATACCTTTCTGTCTCAAGAACTTGAAAATATATTATTTTTCTGGTTACTTAGCTGCAATTCAAACAATATATCAAACAAACTACGCCCTGAATCTAATCTATAAATCACTTCATATACTCGCATATTAAAATATAGAAAGGGTGTTTTACCAAGAGGTTTAATTTCTGCATGCCAGCAAACAAAGATACTTTTAATCAAAAAAAAACAATTGTTAACATTAGTTGCTCGCGACTGAATATACCCTAAGCAGCGAAATGGAGATTCGTGAGACCTCCATAAAGGAAGTTAAAATCCTTGAAACCAATCCAGACAAAGTTTTTTGATAAATTAAAACTTAATGCATATAGGTTTTTATTAACATTTATTGTTTCGATACAGACTCGCACATCATGTAGAAATAGGGAAATTTCGCAACTATGCGAAATACTGTGTAAAAAATGACAACTTTTAATGGAGGCCGAGGTGGCCATTTTGGTCTATGTATGTATGTCTTCTTTGAATACAAAAAATATTTGAATACAAAAAACAACTTTAATAATAGGTGTTGCAAAATGTTATACATAATTTTAAACACTTCGTTTCTTGGTTTACTAATTGGAACCTCTTGTTGAAACACCCTTTAAGAAAAGATTGAAAATTGAGATGAAATAATCCACAAAATTTAAAAGTCAAGAGTCTCCTACGTTGTATGTGGGAATCCTTGAATGCATAACGAAAACAAATAGATAATAAATCACTTTTCTCAGACCTTAATGTAAAACACGTCTTGTTTGCTATCTTTTTTAAGTATTTTGATGATATTATAAAATAGCATTTTAATGAATGTTATTTTCAAAGTACATAATGTTAATGTACCTACATATTTTTATCAGAGATAAACACACAAATCAGATCAGATTGAAAGAAAAATATTTTCGAAAAACAATAGCTGTAAATTAGAAGCTAGGATATTAATTGTAGGGTATTAATTGTTTGTATTACAAAACAAAGTAATAATATTGAATTGAAATTGACATTCATAAAAAATGTTGATACTTGAATCATTACAACCTAATAAATAGGGCTAACATCTAAAAAATTGATACACTTAAACATATACCCATACTTTGACGAAATCTGACATTGATGGAAAATTATTTCAAATTGACATTAAATAAATGCATTATGCGCTAAAGATGTTTAACAAAAGATGCATGAACCAAGTTTTAGCCTGAGTCGAGACAAGAGAAAAATATTATCGGTGGGAGGGTCTAAACACCCCCTTCCCTTAAAAAAAAATAACAAATAAACATATGAATAAAAAATACAAAAACTAATGGCATCAGTTTAACAATCAAGCCGTATACCTACTTATTCTTAAAGGCATAAATGTATTCTCATTTCATTAAATAATAAGTACCTATTATGTTAAAAAATAATTGTTTTTGAAAAATATATTTTTAAACCCAACATTTTAAACACAATTGTTTTTATTATGCTTAAAAACGAATCAGTTCGATTTTTCTTGTACCAAAACGAGACAGAGATGAGATTGACATTTTTAAGATACATTTATGAAACAAAACGTTACAAAGAAATATAATTTTTTTTTAGGAAAAACAATTATTTTTCAATAAAAGGAACTAGAAAAAAAAAAAATTAAATACACAAAAAAAATATTTTTTCGATGACTTGTTATTGGTTTAATTTTTTAATTTGTAAAGTGTTTTGGTCATCCTAAATTTCGGATTAAAAGCAGCGACCCGCTATCAGCGATTGTATCTGGATCTGGACCAATCAAACTTCGCACATGAAAATGTTGTTTTCGTTTAAGGTTTTCAAAAACTATTTAAAATAAGATTTGTTAAGTTGAAAATATAGCTGAGGCAGATGTGTTTTTTAGGACACTCACCTCTCAGAATTCCTACATTAAAAAAAAATTGACTTTTATGCCATATTCATCAATTCATAAGGTCGTACATATATGTATACATATGTATATATTGTATATAGGTAATCGAAAGACTCGGTATTCATATCATAAAGTTCAAAATTTCAACAGACTTGAATAGCTCTAAGATTGTTTCTGAAGTCATCAATTTCAAAGAAATAGCTGTCCAATCGAAAAGTCTCGAAAACATCTCCCGCTACCCATAGTTTCCAACAAACAAATAAAAAATGCTCCTTTATAAATCAAGGATGTTTACTATTGCACATGCCAACACACAAAGTTTTATTGAAAACCTAACTAGGTACTTTCCAATCGAATCCTTTCCTTATAAGATGATTTTTATATTCAGTCTGTGACAGAATACTCCCTTGCGGTGGTTCACTATCCCTATAAACGTGAAGTTAAAATAGCATAGCAAAATAGATGACAGTTTGACATTTACGTATTACATGGGGTAGATAATAAAAAAAACACCCGCAGATAGCTTTGCTATATAACTTGAGCACCGCACCGTAATTCTTTCCGTGTTCTCAAGTGATTTTTTGAAGAACATATTTTGCAACCTCACCACAATGTCGATGATGAAGAAATCTGATGAAGTCTTTTTCTATCAAACGCAGAAGAATCTATACTTTGGTTTATGTAAATATCACATGATGTGTCGGAGGTTACATTACTATGCAAAAGCGCAATGCAATATTATTGTGCTTGTGAAGTAGAACGCAATTACCCTCATTGTACAGCATCATGCCTTGAAATTGAGTGAACAACCTTAAATTTCTTGACTTAATTAATTAACTTATACATACACATAATACATGCAATTGTTTGTTTGAACAACAATAATTATTTCTGAGGAAAAAGGAGTGAAGTAATTATTGTTATTGCTTTCTGATTTCTGTTACACTTTATTGATTAACTCATACTTTATGCTGGATACATAAATCATAGATAGAATGAATTGGGTTCGTTATTTTTAGTTTAATTATTTTTTTTTGTTATCCACTACTGGTTACTTTCTACACTTTGAGCATTATCTAGCAATTTTTTTTTAAAACTTATGTTGACTTAAGTTGCTGTGTAAATTTCATTTTTAGCTTTCAAAGCACAATATTGAACCTGTGCTGATAACACAGATTTTTATTTTCCCAAACTGATATCTATTTCTTGAACTAATAATACCATTTTTTTTTCAATTTCCATAGCTACACAATATATTTTGATTTGAAATATGATGATTTTTTCATTACCTATAAGCTCAAAGAAAGAAAATTAATTTTTTAGCTGTGTTTGTTGTTGTTTTCTTATCATGAAAAAAGAAACTCCAGTGGTAGTGCTAAATGAAGTCCAAGAAAAATTAGATGTATGCCATTAATTGTCATAAAATGGTCGAATTCGTCCTTTTTTATCGAAAAATTTGTCGCGTCCTTGGGCCTTTAAATTTCATGTCACATGTAGGATCTTGGGTGTAATCCGGAAAATTGTTTTTAAAAAATTGGTTCAAACTATTTTATGAAAAAGTATGATGATGATTTTAATATTACCATAAGGTTAAAATTTTAAATAAAAATTATTATTATTTTTATTATTATTATTAAAATATCGATTTTGGAAAAAATTGGTTTTATTTTTACTACTTTTTTTATTTTTAAATTTTGTTATTTTGTTTTGAAATCTTCTGTGTAGTAAAAAAATTAATTTGCCGATAGTGATAAAATAAAAAAAGTTTTTTTTTTTATTTTTTTTATGTTTATTCTAAAGTGCTTTGACATGGAGCACGAACTGGGCCAGTCGTACATTGAACATTGAGCATACAACCACCTTCAAATAAAAAAAGAACAATAGTATTTTAAATTGTCCCGACTTACTCTGTTCCATTCAGTATATTAAAAAAAATTTCAAATTGTTTTTCATATATTGCGAGATTGTATATGAAATCGCTTTTTCAAATTTCAAAGGCAAACTAATTTCTCTGAAGTTTTATCTTTTAACCCATAGACATTCACATATTCAACCTTAAAAAAAGCTTCAGTAATTTTTCAATATTATTTTCATCTTCTTTCTAATGAATTGAATTGAGGGAATAAAATTCCGTAAGATTAAAGCGAACTTTCTCCAAATAAGATCAAGATGCTCTCAAAAAAATAAACAGAAAACTGTATGTAATAGCATTTTTATCTCCCTGAACTAAGAAGGCCATTTTTGTATAAGGGAATATTAATTTATTCCTCATTATACTGTAACAAAATGTGCAATCTTCAATGTACGCTTTTGTTTTACCAAAAAAAAACTCAGGAAGTAGCTTTGCATATCTTAAAAACTGTTTTATGAACCCTTCAGTAAGTATGTTCGTTGTTAATTTTGATGAACTTGATGTAAGACCGAACATATTTAAACGTACTTTTCATCAATCATTTATGACGCAAGGTCAAGAGTTTCCCATGGCACTGCACTGGAGATAAAATAAAAAGAAAAAGTTCACCTATTTACAAAGAGACTTTCTTAAAGTGTTTTTTGGTTTTAGGTTTCTTACGTGGTTATATATTTTTAAGAAAGGGAAGAGAACGGGTCATTTATTGTTATGAATTAAAATTATTTTATTGAAAAAGTTTAGGTTAGTTAGGGTTGAGGATAGTTAAGTTTAGTGAATGACTAGATCGTATTTTGTCCCAGCGAGTTATAGTTTGTAGCAAAAGAAAAATATTTTGTTCTACCTCAAAAGTTTATCGGCCTCAAGATCATGAGATGAGTTCGATTCTAATAATGTTTTCGATATTCCAATCAAAAATCTCACTCACTACAAATAACTCTCCCCACCAAAATGTAGAATTTTTGGAATCGATATTCTAATTTTACATCGCTATTTGAAATATTTTTTTTTTTTTTTGTTTAAGAAACATATTTGCCTTTTTTCTCCTTTGGAGGATGCAGAGCAAAAACAAGTCCTAAAATAAAATACAATTGAATTCAAGAGACGTCAAAACAAATTATTTTAATGTGAAGTTAACAAAGCTTGAATTAAAAATTTATAACAAAATAGTTTTGTTAGTGTAAGAAAAAACTTTTTAATTTTCTTTCCGACTCACTTTATGTTCATCTGATTACAAAAAAATCTCCTTTAACTGGGAACTCTTCGCATATTCTGCGGGGCATGTCCTTGATCTTCCGCACGTTGATTTTCTCGTTGTCTTAGTTGTTTGTAAATTTTTTTTTTGAAAATCAAATAAATACAAAATGCAAATTTCTTGAGGAATCCCATTCTGATTTTTATAATCTCTGGATTTCATCTGTGATTGATTTATCAAAAAAAACCCGTTAATTTGGTAGAAGGCCATCAATCTATCAAATCCAAAACAAAAACTATAAACTATCCCACTTTGCAGTAGCTTTTCAAGTTTGTAAGGAAACAGTAAAAAAAAATTTTAAAAAAATAATGGGCAACGTTATATTGTTTTTTTTTTTTTTTTAAGTTAAAATACATCGCTTCCTTAATCACATGATTATTTATTGTATCAGCTTTCGTTAAACTACTTATCTTTAACATTAACCACATTTTTATTGGTAAAATACTTCCCAACTCTAAATCAACCCACACACACCAAGGCAGAAAAGAAAACGTGCGATTCAAATCGAAGGATAGAATACAAACCACATTCGTTAACACGTACATACATAGATATTTATTAATGGTTTTTATTGACATTAGTGAAATATCTTAAGGGACTTCTTTGTAACTTTTGGTTTGTTTCGTTTCGGTTGGCATTCAGAAGATAATTATGTGCTAGAAAAAAATGCAAAAGATTGGCATAATTGAGGCTCTGACCTTATAAATATAAACAAAACAGACGTTAGTTGAAAAGGAAAAAGGAAGAACACTCCCTTGTCTATCGAAAGTTACGCTAGAACAAAAAAGGTGCCTCCGGCATGATTGGTTGCCTTCGAATGCGAATGAGTCTATTTGAGAAATATCGGGTGACCCCAAAAAAATAAAGTAAGCAACATGTATCAACAGTAAAATCTGTTAATATGATGTTAAAAATTTAGAGCTTCATAAGGGCGACCGAATTTTTAAAAATAAATGGGGTGAATTATGTTTGATTTTGTTGAAATATTGAATCAGAAAACGGCTTGTGGAGCCGAGTCGTTAAGAACAACGTAAAAATGTGCACAGTTGCTCATATTAAAGTTTAGAAAAAGCATTGCGTTTAAGGTAAAGTGAAAATACTTGTTCTGAAGGATAATTTGTCCTGATAAACAAAGTAGGTACTGATGGATAGTCAGTTTTTGCAATCAAAACAACCTGTCATATTTTTCATACCGAATAAAAATGTCGTATTTCAAACGCAAATGAATGCAATGTACACTGTACAGTTATCTTAGAAAACTCAGAAAATTCCGGAAAATCAAATCAAGTGAATCAATAATTCTTTGCTGATGACGGAGCCATCACAGTGAAGATATAACTTGACGTAAAGTAGTAAAGTATCTAGCGCAAAATAATCCGAATGCTGGACAGTTTCTGAACCACACATTGCATCTTGAGAACAAAAATGTGAATATGCAAAAAACCTAGTTTTTAGATACGGCCGCTAATAAAGTCTTGGACTTACTTCAATGGGCGATAGCTCTTTGAAAAAAGATTTGAATGTGTTGCGGAAACTAGAGGAGGTACCTATAGTAGTATATAGCAGTACTATAGGTAGTCGTAGTATATACTCGTATTAGAACCTAGATGTCACTCTAACTCGAAAATTGACTTTTTTTGTACAGTGCCAATTTTGTTCTAAAGGGACGACACAAAAGTTTTAATAAATAAAACGAGAGTTTTATAATAAATGAAACAAGAGTTTTATTTATTAAAGTTTAAATGTATATTCGATCTATGATCAGAAGTAAGGCTTTTTTTATGAATTTCAATATTTTATTGAACATATTATGGAGGTCTTTTCTTAACTGGATCAATTTGGCACTGACCCATAGATAATTGTAATTAAATTTTTCCCTCAGATCTACAGAATTTATTTTGTGAAATAGAGGTTTTATTTCTAATTGGAATCTTTTTATTAGAAGTGCAGAGAGTTGAAACACATTTCCAGAAACCGTACACCAAGGGGAAACACACGGACATATTTAGGTCCAATGACCCTTTATTTGCATACCAGAATTAAGTTGAAATATTAAGATAAGGATGGGACGTTTTTATGTATTCCAAAATTCATTATTTATGTACTAAAATTCATATACCTATTAAAAATTATGTATGAACATGCATAACTATGTATTTCATTATTCTGATTTTCCATTATTCTGTATTCCAAAATTCTGTAAATTCAGGATTCTCTAATTCAAAATCCTGCAAATCCAAAATTGTATTTTAAAATACTGTGTGAATCAACTATTCTGTATTTTACTTGTAAGATTTACTAAATCAAAAAATTATGCTTTTAAAAATTTCGTCAATTTAAGTTACAGCTTTAAAATTCTGTAGCAATTTTAAACAGGTTTTTGAGTCTCCCTTGAAAAATGTTTGTCTAATTAACAAAATTACCTTTTGCTAGTACAGACGATTGTCAGATCTTAGAATATTGTCAGAAGTATTGGTAGAAAAATTGTAAGAAACGGCATTGTCAGGAAATCCTTAAGCTCATTCGACAGTGCAGGGTATTGTCGTTTTAAACATTATACAATCTGAGAATTCTTATAATAATTGGAGAATACGAAAACGAAACTGTACTTCAAGTTTTTTATTGTGTTTCTGTGTTTATCTCAGTGAAAATAAATTAAATAAATTTCGGTTTTACTTCTGCCTACTAAGACTTTTGGCATCTGTGCTAAAGTCTCGACACTTGTTTGGCTTCTAGGAAGAATCTCCATTCTACTGCATGGGTTTTTATAAAACGACCAAAATTTAAGCAAAAATTGGAATTTGTTGTTTCCATGAATATATTTTTCTCTTCAAAATGATTACGTAAGCTGGCGTAATATTGAGGGACTTCATCTGGTGAAACCAAAACTTTTGAACATTCAAATTTGAAGTGCAAATTAATATATAAATGTAGGTACTCGTACATATAAAGTATTTCGAAATACAGAATTTTTTTTTTAAATAATAATCATAAATTATGGAATCTGTGCGTCATAGCGAGATATCATATACCATTTTGAGTGACTGTGATGTGATGAAAATGACATTAGCGACGAACTTTTATAAAGAATTTTTTTTTCTTATTCTAAAACGCATAAATTGAAATATTCAGGCACAAGAGTCTCAGCATATTGTATTTAATTTATCAATTTTTATTTTGTGTGAGTTTCAGAATCATTCATAAATGTGTTTTTAAATTCAATTTGCACCCGAAATTCCAAAAAAAAAAAAAAAACAACACCAAAACAATGTACCAAATGACAGAAAAGTAAATAAAAGTTAGCGTCAGGACATGACTCGAATTTTAATATGCAGCAATGTACAGGTATGTATTGTATATATAGTACATATGAAATGAACCTACATATACCTATGTATACCAAAGACTGCGCATTTAAATGTCTACAAGGTCTGACTACAAAAGTGTCAGTATGCCATGTGCCACGGACAAGGCAAGCACGTATCAAAAATCCATAAAACAATTGTATGGAGAATGCGTTTGTAAAAAAATACTCTTTACTGTCTCTTAAGTTTTTTTTTAATAATTTGATTAATTCCTTCGATAGAATTCCATATAAGCATCTTTGATCACCCTTAAACTTTTTTTTTGACCAGCACAAAAACAAATTTGAACTTTAGTTTTACCCAACGGATCAAAGTAAAACATTTATAAACGGAAATTAAATTTTTACGGGATGTACAAAAAATATAGATTTAAAGTTCGAATTTTACGTTCAATGGTTAAATTCAGTTTTCTGAAAACTAAATCTCACGATATCAATTTTAATTTAAAAATTAATTTTTAATTAACTTACCTACTTAATTAGTAGATACTTAGCTCCTATTTTGTTTCAAATTTTAAAAATAAATAAGAAAATTTTTAATTCTAGGGTCCTTCTCTATGTTTGTGTTATGAAATAAAACTTCGTATTGAAAAATGTCGGTGCTCCCACCTTTTAATCCAAATTCATGATACGCCCCTGTATGTTACAAAAAAAGCAACTTTAAAACCAACAGCCTGTGCTTAAATAATTTGACCATTTCAAAAAACAAGCCTGAAGTACTTTGTTGTTGGGTGAGCTGTGCACTTCGTGTACAATGCTGATGTGGTTGGTAGTTGGAATAATAATTTGCCTACTTCAAAGTTTTGTTTTCGTTCAAACTTTGTTTTTTTTTTAAAGTTAAAGTACCTATGTATATTCGTATGTACTTGCATATGCATGTATGTATATACATACATAGGTATCTTTCACCGATTTCGGTACATTTATCTTTCACAGATAAAAACAAATAAAAAAATTGATGTAAATATTGGTTTTGCGAGTGAAAGAACAACCTTCAAAATTTTTTTATAGAAGTAAATAAAAGTCATGTCAATCATTGAAAACTTACAATGTTTTTTTTTAACTTTTTCTTTCACTCAGCTTCTTGTAGGATGAACAAATAAAATCCAAAACTAAACTTATTTCTTTTTTAGATGAGTAAGTGCTTTGAACATTTTGAATGTTGAATATTAATCACAAGAAATCATTTTACAAGTGTTGCAACTACGATTGCAGTTTACGTACTCGTACTTTAAAATTTATTGAATTTTTGAGATTTCTTTTCAAAAAGAACAACAACAGAAAAAATATTGTAACAACTTTTTTATTGTTCCTAACTTTTTACACAGAACAAAAAGTGTTATATGTGAATATATAGTTATGGTCTAAACCCACTATTTACTAGTCGATAAGAATGAAATTTCTATGGGAACCCACTTAATCAATTCCATGCAGTAAATTCTATTTCGAAAACTAGGAATAAATTATATAGGTTTAAAAAAGTATGACATGACATGACTAGAATAATTTAAATTTCGAATTGCTGTATTAATAAAAAAAAAAGAAACTGACATTGCAAAACTTATTCTCAGGTTAACTAATCCATATATTAAGACTTTTCTGGGCTCAACGCAAAGGCAATTGCCTTCTGTTCCAATTCAGTTAAAGAAATATTAATAAATACATGGACTAGTTAACCTAGAAATAATATTTGAAATTTAAGTTTTTTTTTTATTAATTAGTTAAAGTTTACAAATATTGATGGATATTTTTTTTAAACTTATCAGCGATTCTACAT
The DNA here is from genome assembly GCA_958431115.1 of Syrphus vitripennis. Classification (NCBI taxonomy): domain Eukaryota; kingdom Metazoa; phylum Arthropoda; class Insecta; order Diptera; family Syrphidae; genus Syrphus; species Syrphus vitripennis. The sequence continues at coordinate 114,210,062 of OY288108.1, forward strand.
AACCTGTGAAATTGCAGCGACTACTTTACTTAGGCCAGTGCAAAAGGCTTTAGTGGTCACAAACATTAATTTTTCGTTTTTAAGAAAATTGCAAAACGATTTAGCGGAACCATGACAAATATTCCAGATGATGACCACACGATAATGGCTTTGAATTTCCCACACGATTTATATCAACTGCAAAGTCTCCTTTGATAACTTAGCAGGGTATTTGACGTTTCATGTGACATCACGATCTATTTGGCCCATTCTGTTTACAGATTATATTGTTCACTGAAGATTTAAACAAGGAATCTATGAAAAATTTAAAATTTAGCTTAATTAACACCATTTAGGCAAGGATTTGCTTGAAATTTGTATGTTCATGCTTGATTAAGATATTGATCAAAAAAGAACACAAAAACGAATTTATATTTGAATTCTACTTTTGCATATGCTGTGATAACTCTTGACGTACAATTCTGGTGCTCCGTTAAAAAAACAATAGTCTTTAAACTATTCTTTGTATTGAACCTGCATTAAAGAATCGACTTTTGAGACCTGGCAACCCTATTACTTGAGCACATTTCTTTAAGCGAGATCCATGCTCAAATTGATTGTTTTGACAATATCTAAAAACCTGCATGTCAGTCAGTGATCTGGTTATCAGAAGAGGGAAGGTCGCCCAATGGCGGGATCTTCAACTATAAGGACCACCATAATCGTAAAGTTCTTCAAAATTTTATAGTTCTTTGCATTCATCAACAATCTGATGAGCTTAAATATTAGTCAAGTTGAGACAAGCAAATTTTCCAATTGTTTTTATCCCTATGAAAATCACGGAATGTATCAATTGTTGGTCAGAGTTTTTACAGAAGCTCCTGCTGTTGATTTGGCATCAGTTTCCCCCAAAATTTGTCGTTAAAACTAATACAAAGTATGTTATTTACTAATAGGCAATAAGAGTAACCAAAGTGTACCATATCATAAAATACTCAGTTTTTAAATAATGTAAATTGAATATAAAACATTTAAACATTAAAATATATTTGATACATATGTAATAGCAATTTATAACAAAATATTAACTATTTATGAGTCATAAGCGAGAAACCAAAATTTTCGTTTTTTTTAAGTTTTTCCAAATCGAATTTCTTTGAGGACTGGACTATTGTTGCTTTCAAACGTTTGTTAAATAAATTCTTTTTTTTATTTTGTCTGCTTTGTTTTATACAACAAGATATCCATGCCTCTCTCTTTACAAGTATGTACTTGTACATGTACATAGTAAATTTCTATTAGAATGCGTTACATATATCCAAACGGAAAAGTAAAACAAACGTTTTTTGCAAGGTGTGGTTCAGTGACTACTGGCCGACAGCTCGTTTTTGAATTTTTAGGTTGAGATGAAAAATGCATCAAAAGAAAAAACTGTTGTGTGGCTTTTTGATACTGTTATTGGGGGCTTCTGGCAATATCAATATATTTTCTGATGCAAAGGAAAGACATGGCGATACACGAAATGATTCTTAAGGGATATCTTGTAACATTATTGATTTATTTTAAATTTTCAGGTTAAACCTTTTAAATGCTGAAGAAAAGTGATAATCATCGTCTTCCGAATGCAATGTCTAGGTAATGTGTAATAATTCTTTTAAAGCTATTTCCTAAGGAAATATCAATCAATTTTAATTTTTTTTTTTGTTAAATTAAGTGAATAAATGATCAGACTTGCAAATTTAAAAATATAATATTGCGTAAATGTAGTTACATATACATAGCTAAAATTAGAAAAAAAAACATATTTCGATGTATTGTATGCGAACAACAACTGCTACCTGTGAACTGTCAAATGTTAATTCGCAAGAATTAATTCTCAAAAGAAGTTGTTTAGCTGCTTTTGTGTTGTTTGTCAAATGAAATGTCAAATTCTCCTAAAATTCGCAGACGGAGGTTGCAGCTCATATGAATGGCACTTATTAACTAATATATTATTATGAATAAATACGCTTTTTGATCAACGTTATTCTAATTATGAGGAGTAAAAAAGAAAACAATCACTGACCAACCTTCTCAGATAACTAGGTAATTAAAGAACGTTGCTTTCTCGATTTCTTTTAACAGGTACCTAGTTATTGCATTGAGGGGTTATATATTTAGATTGTTAAACACTTTGTTTTCATATTAACAAAATTCTATAAGTATTTTAATCTAAAAATGGACTATTTTGATTCATTGGTCTTATTTTTTTTATAAGCCCTATTTGACAATTTGGCACATTAAAAGAAGATGTATGTAAGAATATTATGGGCACCATAATATTATGTCAATCGCCGTACTTTGATATTTTGTATTTTATGAATTGGGCGAAATTAAACTTAGTCCGCTGTTATTTTCTCATTTTTATAGGAAAGCTTGATAATTTTTTTTATTTATAAATGAGTAACATTCAAAAGTGTATCCATGTATTTCTGAACAACTCAATTTTAAAATTAATTTGTTCCTGCTAAGAATAGCAATATTTCGATTCAACTTTTCTGAATGATAACTTCGTCAGTTTACTTTCAGTGTGAATCATATAGGTACTTACATAAGTTTTTTTTGAATGTTGTAGCGTCCAATTGTTGATGTTAAAAAAAGACTATTACGTAAGACAATGTAATATATTCTTTTAAGGACCTTTATATAGATGCGAATTAAGATTCTAGACAGAAGAATAAATAAAAAGTCAATGTGGGAACTCCGTTGTATTCTTAAAAAAAATATTTTAGTGTTAAAAGACAAATTTAAACTAACATAACATACGCCTAAAGGTAAATATGTATAACGCAATTACACCTTTCGTTCGATCAGAGTAGGTTATGTACGATACCCTGCCTTTTGGTACTGGGTCACATGATGTCTTTTAACTTTGACAGTAAATTAATTTTCTATGGCCCTGAGTGTGAATCATTTTAATTTAAAACAACAATTTATCATCATTCAGTTTCTAAAATAAATGATTGTAAATGTCTCAAAATATTGTAAAGCAGGTGGTGTTATAGTCTGGCAAGTGCCAATGGATAGGACGAAAACTCGTTTAGAATTATTTTTATTATTGATCATGTTATTGAATGTGCTTCTTAAACCCCATACAGCGAGAAAAAATTGACAAACTGGTTTTTCCATGCAGCCAGCAAGATTCAACATAATATGTTTTAAAATCCTGAATCAAAAGTGGGCAGTGGTACAGCTTTTGTTAAACACATTTCATACATACACTGAGAATTCGTAATTCATGAATTTTGCTGCACTATATCTACCTTTTAGGTCTTTTATACTCAGAGATTTCGATTTCAGTATGTGACTTGGATACAGAAGCCAGTTACTTTGTTAGGCCGAGCACCAATGGAATTAATAATCTATAAAGATGCAAGACCAATTAAAATAATTGCTTTGCGAAAAAGTAAAAACCTAGCAAGGTAGAATTATTAGTCCCGTAAATGTAACTGAAAAACTCAATAACTTTGAAATTTTGAAGACCATCTCCGATTTTGATGATTTTTTTCCTTTTTTTTAAATTAAGAACAATCGTCGAAATCGAAGCAGTTTTCTAGGGTTCTTGAATAAATTGCTATCATTCATCCCAAAAAGGACTCGCTATATGACAAAAGATAAGCCAGGATTAGGCCCTCTCTTCAAATCACTTTCAGTGTTGCCACTTTTCTGGAAACATATAATATATGTACCTACAAACATTTTCGGAAGTAAAAATAAATAATAAAATTTTTAAAAATAACATTTTGGTGAAGCTTGGAAGATGAACGCGTTACTCATAAAGTACGTAAGCGTCAAGAGATAGGTCTTAATCTATTATTCACCCTTATATATTTTTTTTAATGGAAAAAGTCAGTGCTCATTTTATTCAGAATTTTCAAAAAAAAAATTCTCATGTCTGAAGGAAATGGAAGCGAAATATGTCAAAACATAGACCTGAATTAGCAATATTTTCTAAAATCATTTTCAGTGTTGCAAACATATTTTTTTTTTAACATAAAATTTAATATAAAAATAAAAATTACGAATAAATAAGAAATACTACAAGTATAAAGAAATATCAACGACTTTAAGTTTTCAAAAATATTTGCAATAAACAAATTAATTTACTGTATGTATTTTATTAAGGTATTATTTGGGGCTAAATTTAAGTAATAAATTAATTGTTTCTCGTATTTCCATCAACCACAATATTGTAATACGAGTATGTATGTGTTTGCTTAATCCTTTTTATCGATTTTATAATCACAGAAAATTTTTTCGTTTTTAATAATTTGGTGGACTTCATTTTATTTTATATTTTATCAAATTTTATCTCTAATAATATTTTGATTTAACTTCTGCCACTACATTTTTAATTGAAAAAATGATAGCCCTTTCTATACGGTTATCATTTTTTTATTTGTTCATCAGGAATTACCCATAAAGGCTTTATTTACCAATTGGTTTTTCTTTTTTGGTCATCTCATTTTGTTTTTATATATGTGGGAACACTGCACATGTATGTTCGTATTGCATGGAAATATGTACACGTGTAGATATAAGTATTCCTACTTGTTTCGCTTCCTGTTTGGAATCTTGTTTTAAATCACCACAAAAACACATAAACAACACAGCAAAACGAAGGATAAAAAATTCAATATAAAAAATCATAGGGATATATAATTTCACGAGGCTCTTTATTCTTAATACTGTCACTCGAAGAAACAAAAAAAAACTAATGGAAAACCGATATTCTGCTTGGGGACGGACGAAGGGGGAATATTAGAGACATTACCAATACATTCAAGAATTTAAAATTTACTTGAAAAAAACAAAGTATTTTTTTTTAAATAAACCGCTAGCTGAAGTAAAACAGGTACAAAAATCCCACCTACGAATTACCTATTGCCCTTTGTTTCAACAATGTTAAATAATCTCGTAGGTACCTAATATGGTTTCAATCTTTTAATGTACGAATAAGATACCTACATAATTTTGTTTAAATAAACTATAGTTTGAAAGATATGTATATGAATGTACAGTATCTTATGCGTACCTAATGCTATTATATGCTATAAATGGTAATTTAATCCTGGAAATTGCACAACACCAATAATAATCAACTAATAACATAAATGAATTCAGCCATGCAGGCTTAGATTAAACTCTTAACTAGTTCAATTTACATAATCGTATTGTTTTCTTAAAGCAAATTATTTAGAATTTGGGTAGTTGAAATATACATATGTACATATGTATGTAATATGTATACACTTGTTTGTACCTTAATTATATCATAAAGATAGTTTTATTAATTAATAAACTTAAATCCATGCATTTCAGCGGTTCAAACTAAAGCCTTGATAATTCTCAATCAGTGCTCTTGTACTGCCAAAGTTTTTCTTCTTAATTTTTTGAAATCATTTGATTTTTCTATAAGTTATAATTGCAATTGTTTAAAATTAATATATTTAACTCAAAAATCTTTACTGTTGCTCTATTTTAAGCTATTGTTAAATTTTTTTCATTAGGTTTTTGCTATCAAGAATTTTTAACAGAAAAATCTGCACAAATTACTTTTAAAGACCTTTGAATTCTTCATTGTCATGGCAGATGAAACGTTTTCAAAAATTTAGTGATGGTACTAATTTTTGTTTCTTTGGATGTACTTATTTTATCACTTTATCTGTGCTAAGTACGGAATTATTCCAAGAAATTTAGAACATTACATTTTTTTCTGCATTTTTTTAATAATTTTGTTTTTCATTTATTAATTTTTGACTAATTTTTAGTTTTGTGCAATTTGACAGTTTCTTTTAATTTAAATTTGTATTTTTGGCAATTTTGTTCACAATTATATTTTATCGATTTTTGTTTGCCCTCAAAGACCTGCAGTTGGTCTATCATCATTTCTTCTTTAAACTTTTGAATGGTATCTAATCTACTAATTTTTTCCCTATCTCAACGCACTTACCTAATCTCCTCACTTTTAGAACAAATACACATTTTTTTTTTAAATTTTGTAGACTGGTAAAATCGATAGTTACATGATTAAATCTTCTCTAATGAATCATTGAAAATATTGATGAAAAAATTCTCTACTGAAACCTGACTTTATGGAACATTATGTAAATAATGGAATGAAAACAGACCTAGAATAAAAATAAATGTGATCACAATATGAAAAATGGATAAAAATCAAAATTGAATGGATTGCATAGGTGGATAGGTGTAAGTTTTTTTTATAATTTTTTTTTGTAATTTTTAATAAATAAAACCAAATATAAATGAATGAAAAACAACGCAATAATTATTCAGAATTCCATTGAATAAAGACATTCAAATTATCTAGTTGTATTAAATAAGTATTTTGATTTTTCAGAATGAATGCAGAAACACAATATAATAAACAATATAGGTACGTGCACTACTTTCATATTCTTTTTTCGTACATTAACTTTTTCTTAAATTGATATAAAAAGTAAATAATAAGTAAAATATATGAATTGTTTAAAAAAAAAAAATCTTAAACATTACATAGGTAACCACCAGTAAAAATATATGTACCTAAACCAAATTTACCCTAAGGAATGCAATTATTGTATCCTATTGGTACCACTAAGATACAATTGAATTCTGTAGGGAATTAATCTAAATCTACTGATTCTGCAAAGATTTTCGGATACAAAATCCTTTATATTGAAACAAATCCTTTGTTTTGAAATAACACATAGGACATAGGTACATTGATACCTTATTCCTTAAAAAAATCTTCGAAAGAAAGTGACTAATGTAATTTAATTTTATGACTTACCAAAACATTTGGCTTTCCTGTACGATCATCAACCCAAAGGAGAACCAAATCTGAGCCAGACATTCGCATGGATTTTCGTGAAAAACCCAATCCAATAAATCCTTGAGTATTCACGGTAACACGAAAATATATATCCTTTGTCTTAGTCCACCATTCCAAGAGGTATAATCCATTGGAATCCATAGATTCGATTCTACGCCAATCATCATAATGCATGGCAGATGATAAAGATGTATCGGATTGAAGGTGATGACCTTCATGAGACCCAGTATGTGATGGAGAAATTGATGGAATTGTTAAAACCAAGGAAAGGGACAACAACCGTAGGACACTGTACACTTTAATATATTTCATGACTTTTTCTTAATTTTTATTTAATATTATTTTGAAAAAATGCACACTTTAGGACTTATGTATACCTACTTAAGTATAAACTATTTTTAAATTTTGGTAATCTTTAAACTATCGACTACACGTTTTGTATTCCTTTTTTCACTGTATAGGCATTTGCCTTTTTTAATGCACTCTTCGAATATTCATATACGAGTATTTTGTAGGAGACAACACAAAAAAAAAAATACCGGCAGCTGCCACTCGAAGCGGCTGTGAACGATTGCAACGCTTCGATTACCCCGCGCCGCCACTACAACACGCCTGCCTGTAGGTTTTTAATTTCAACGTATTTTTAATCTACCAACGCGAATTCCGGCCAGATGCTACGTCTTATCAATATATATGAATGTATCCAAAAGTTGCTTATGCAATGATAAGAGAAACTTCGAAGGAACACTTTTTAAATTTCAAAACAATTACTCTGGCATAAAGATACAACTTGAACATCGGACTGATCAAAAAAGACTAAACTGCGCGCGTGCATCCCTTTGCGAATAAGGGGCAAGCTACCATCTGGAACTTGTTAGACCTGAATTTTATACTTCAGATTCGGGAGACACAGGGAATTCTTTTCCAATTTTTTTTTTTGCCGGTACCGTTTATGTTCAAAATGTGTGTGGTTGTAGGTATATATTATACATATAACATAAGTATGAGTGTTACGGGGTGCGCATGGGTAGCATTTTTAGAGTTCGAAGATTATGGTGGTATTTGTGTATCTTTTGTTCTGTTTCTTATAATACTCGTAAAACATCATATTGATATAAAATGACTAAGAGCAAGAGCTCTTTAAAGTTGGGAGTTTAGTTTGCAATGTTCGTAACGATAAACGTGTATAAGATGATCAGGGGCGTAGCGAAGGAGGAGTTCAAATATTTTAATCCTCCTTTAAGGCAGCACTTACCTTGTGAAATTATTAAAAATTCTAACATAAATTTTAATTGTTTCTGACCATTTTGGCTTGCTAACTTTATTGGGTGATGGATTTCCATGTAATACTTATCCCTTGCGTCATATAAAACAACATAAATGTTTACGAAAAAAAATCCATATATTTTTTTATGTTCAGATCTTGGATATACATATACAACCTACTCTTTTTACATAGATTACTCAGTTCTTATTCCTGCCACCAGTTATCGCATTTTGACTTTTGGTACCTATAAGGTGTATAACTATAACTTCTGGAACTAAAACGACTTTATTCATAGGACTCAAACTTGCAGCTCAATTATTTTTAAAAACAATAGTTTAATAATCTAGACATTCCCAGACCCATTTAAACATACAAATAAATATAAAAGGCTGAATATCTATCCTGCCCCTACTTTGTTAACATGAATTTAAATTTCCATTTGATTTTTTTCTAAATTTGTCTAACTACTCCTTAAGACCTCTTTTTATTAAGTCCATTTAATTTTCTCTGGTGTTACTCTGGATATGTATCTATCTATTTTCTATTCTTCTTTTCCTATGGGAAGTTCTTGTTTTGGCTACGGATCTGACATGTTTTGTGTACCTTCATTTTTGTATACCTATACATCGGGAATTCGATTCATGGGCTTTGGGTTTTGGTTCGTGTTCGTTTTTGATGAATGTTTTTATTTGTTTTTTTTTTCTTTCAATTTCATTTTGTGCTATGAAGTTTCTTTCTCGTTGCCACAGTGCTACCTATAAAAATGTTTTTGTATTCGATACATACCTATTGTTGATTTCCTGCAAATTTTACTTTAATTTCAAGAAGTATCTTACCTTTCTATACCTACGAGCTACGAGGCTAAATGAGATACATGATCGATAGGAATGTTTATTGTTTGGGAAGGTAGGTAAAATTGCTGTGGTGTGGCGTATCCCAGTAGGAAAAATGGTCCGCAGTGCAAAATTAAGCTGAATTCGACATTGAATTCACAAGGCCAAAACATTGAAACCTAAGAGAAACGACATACTAACAACGACTTAATATCGGAAGGGTAAGAGTTTTGTTTTTTTGGAAACATTTTGATACAATCCTTTTTTTTTAACAACAAAAAAAAAATTACATCAATGCTTATACAATTCGCTATACAATTTCAATTACGAAACCATACCTACGAGTCTTACGATTATAAATGTACCGTGTACATCAATGCGTCGATAACACAGATGTTTTCAGTCTTCTATGCATCGAATCAACCGATATATATATATCGGACACTATCGATGTTTAACGATGCCGATGTATCGAAGAAAAGATTGATTTTGCCTCACTATCATAGTTAAAATTAAGCTGAACATCGCAGCATCCTAAATATGGTAAGTAAAAATCGATACTGTTAAGTATTTGTGAAACCAAATATTAGAAAGCATATCCTCTAGTATTTGGAAAATCTACGGCTAGATATTGTATGTGGATCCGAAATAATATTGATATAAATATTTTTATTCGTTTTTAAGTTTCATGGTTAAAAACACATAATAAAATAAAATATACTTACTTTAAAAAAAAAACTAAAAAAACACGCTTTAATAGCAAATCGAACTAAAAATCAGAAAATAAATTTTAATTTATATTTTATTCAACGGTTCTAAGAAGTATACTAACTCATCAATATTTTTCAATAATTTCCAAAAATTCTAAAATAAAAATAAAGTCATGAAAAGAAAATTAATTTCATTATAAAAAAGCGTGGGGTGCTTTTTATATCATACTTCTATACTAACTCTATGTTTACAAATAACTACTAATCATATTATATTTACAACAATCGATATCGACCACGCCACGCCACGCTTTTTTACAATGAAATTGATTTTCTTTTCATGACTTTATTTTTCCAGTGTAAAGAAAAAAAAAGGTTTGTTTGGTCTAGCTGCCCGTCCAAAAAAAAAAACAAATTAATAAATCGTGAGGCATAAGAGTGATACATAATAATTATTTACATATGTACATATGTATGTATTAAAAAATTCAAAACTTATTAATTTGATTTGAAAAAATTAAATTTGACAGTGAACATAAAAAAGTGTATTGGCAATTGCAAAGTGCGTAGTCAAAAATTGCCGACTTAGCTTGTCTTAAAACCTCGACCTCAGGTCTTAAAAATGTAGATCAGTTTTGAATTCACTATATGTTAAAGATGGAAAGTTAAATTCTAGATTGCTAGGTTTAAAATCTATCAAGGGTGAATCCTGCGTACACGTGAGTTACTTTGAAATTTTTTAAAGTATACCTACTTAAAGACCTAGGTACTGCCAAATAAATAATTTTCCAAACTCCAAAGTCAGTAAACTTTTAAGTGAGCTTGACTGCGGCAAAAAAAACATGTTCATCATAGTAAAGGACCGAGGAGAAAATATGATTGCCGCTTTCCGGTAATTTAATAATATATTCTGTTTAATACAGTATGCCACAGAAAAATCTATTAGAAAAAAGTACCAATTTCTGATTTGAATATCCGATCAAACTTTTATAAAATATTTTTAGAAATCAGGTTAAATTCATCCTTAACGACATCTCTGAAAAGCAGTGTTAGTAAAATATGGAACACAATATATTATTTATTAGATCCTATTGAAAAAAAAACTGACAAGAAATCCCAAAAAAATATTGCAAGAAAAAATTAAATTGCATAGAATTGTTAGCATTTCTTTGATTCAAATTAGTGCATTAAATAAAATTGTAAGACCTACTGAGGAAATCTCAAAAGAGTTAGAGGGAGAAAACTATGCAACACTTAATTTAGTAACTGTCCACATTCATAGTACATGGCCTGGGCCAATAGCGCAACAATCAGACTAGATGAAACCTACTCGTGGATGGTCCCTGGACAACTACTTACGTATTTCTTGATTTATAATAGGCTTAAACTACAAGTGCGAAAGATCTAGCTTAACGAAGCTTACGAAAGTTAAAAACCTTCAAAACTGAAATCAACCCCGCTATCGAAACTAACAATACGCCTCGGATATGGAGTGACTACATATTGAAAACTTTCGGACAAATATAGGTTTCTGGAATGTAAAGACGCATCTTGAAAACGGAAGTGAAGGTCCTCGAAATGCCAGATTCCTGGGTGAAGTTAGATGGCTGGGCTCGGGTAAATTTAAGTCTTATTCCGGTCTAGAGAACGTGGAGTCACCATTTTACAGCGTTACGCCCCAGGAGATCTCTTCTCTTTTGACGAGGTGGTATTCTGCTATCCGATCCAGAGAAGTTTTTGTTTTTGTAATAAGGTCTCTTAAGAATTTCAAAAATAAATATTGATAAGGTTTTTAATCCTAGTATATTTCTGTGAATCATGTTGTAAATCCACATATATATCTGATTTTCATGTTTATCTTTTAACTTTCTCTTAACTTCTGTGGAGAGTATTCGTTCAAGAGCAATTTCCGAAAAAAATAAACGGGAACTTAAAAAATATTTTTTAATGGTTTTTTAAGACAGTGAACAGGTTCTTATCTTTTGAAAACTGTATTGATATATTGTTTGACTGTAAAAAAAACTAAATTAGTAAATTGCTGTATAATAAGTCGTTATCATTAACGTAACGTCTCGTCGTTCCGAAAGCCGAAATTATTTCGCTCGGCTTTATTTTACGGTATCGACTAGATAAATCTATTCATTCCTTCAGGCCAAAAAAGCCCCAAATTCAAAAGCCTCTTGTGACTAAACGTTTCCCTGGTCACCTGTAGGAATCCAATCATTTCAGAAATTAACCTTTGTGTGATGTGGGTCACATACCCAAAATACATATGTACGAATATTTTTTATGATTCCATTAGAAACATTTTTGTCTTTGTGTTTCGTCTCCTTATTTGGATACAAATAAAACTCAAAAGGAAGTCCTTAAATATTTTTAAGCCCACAGGTAGGTAGGTAGGTCTACCTACGAGCATTAAAAAAAAAACTGTATTCTCATCTTAATGGCATAGGCACAATCGTGTTTGCATGTCCCATTGTATGAGCATTTATTTGTTACACAAATTCCATGTAATATCATTCTATTCACACAAAAATTTAAATTTTAACCACATGAACAAAATGTACGGGAATTAGGATTTTGTAAAGCTTCGTTTTCATTAAAACAAAATTAGTTACAAGAGGAGCATTTTGTTTTTATTTTTTCTATTTTATAAAAGGTATTGTTGTACTACATAATGTTGTATATACACAGGTCCAAAGTATTAATACTACCTAGGGGAAAATACTTAAATTTAGATAAAATTTAATGTTGACAGGAGTAATAGAATTAAAATTACGCACAAATACGTACGTTGATGGTAGGTGTAAGGTGTATCATGTATTAGATTAGGGCAGTTTAGTTCACTTGAATGATTGATCAATTTAGTTCAATTTATAGAACTGAACAAGTCACTCTAGTGGCATATTACGGTGGTTAATATTTAATAGCATTTCTTAGCATGCTTAATTTAATTCTTTTATTTTGAGAAAAAGTAAATGTATTGTTTAAGGAAAATAATAAATAACTTAAGGTTGGCGGTGAAAAAAAAGAAGGCAAGATTTTCTGTCATGCTAGGATTGAATTCTGAAATTTGTACACAAAAAATATTTTGTTTAGATAAAAATCATGTTGATTTCAGGAAACGCTATCACACGAAAATTGAACTTAAATGAACTATAGTGGAACTAGATGCCTTACTAAGTTCACTAGCTGACTGAAATCAACTAGTTCGTTTGCGAAGTCTATCAGTGTATGTATGTTCTGAGCAGCCAAGAAGGTTAGAATTATTGTAAAATTATAAAATTATAAGAAAACCGGAAAGTAAAGGTAAAAAAAAATAAGAAAAAATATGTATAGGTACCTAAAGAATATTGAATTAATAAAATCGAATTTATAGGAAACAAAGTCCTCAAAAACAAAGTTAAGCCCTTTACTTTGCGAGGGCTATAATCGCCAAAACTTTAAAGATTTAACATATTAACCAGCGCTGCCACCATACTCCTTAAGCAATAGATCTACTGCCTGAAATCTCAACAGTAAATCTACATAGCAGCAAAACGAATCTACTCATCTTTTAAAATTTTGATCGTTATCTAAGGTTACTTCGAAACACGTGTTAATTTAATGTTTATAATATGTACAATGTATGTACATACATAGGTATTGTAGGTATTGATTAATTGTCGAAATGAAATCTGATTTTTTTGTTAATTTCTAATTATATAATAAATTAATTTTCCCCATTGACCAAGTTGAACCGACAAATAAAACACAGTTACAAAAAAACAATTTTTAACTGCTCTCTTAAAAAACTGCACGTATTTCCTATTGGCTAAAGAAGAAATTTAAGTTTTGCTTCATTTTTTAATAAATGCCTAAATTTAAATGAAGGTTATGTACTTACCCCTTAAGTGATCGTAGTTAGATCGTAATTCGAAAACCTTACCTCAAACATTTTTTTTCTAAAAGTTATCATTTCTGGAAATACATACATAGATAGTTATTTTCAACAAGTTAACAACTAAAACCATTTATTGTCACTTTTCACTCCGCGAAATCAAAAGACTTAATCCAAACTGTTAACTTATTGAGGAGTTGCAAAAGATATTCAGTTTTTGTTTTCGTTGAGCAGTACTGTTCTTCGTAACAGTAACTTTTCTGTGTGGAAGAAGTACTGATTGTAGATCAGGAAACTATTCTAAATCAGTGTATTTACAATTTTTTCTATTAACATCTGGAATATAGTTCACTCGATGATGTCATCAGCTCTTAGAAGCAATGGAATTAGCAGTAAAATATTTTGCAATCGCTTTTTTTCAACTCAAACGTTGTTGTTAAATTGTTTGTTTATGACAAATATATTTTAAATTTCTAGAAAACTGAAGATTGCGTTTGTCATGTTAGTTCACTTTATCTAAACAGTTGTTTTAATTCCTAAAATAAAAAAAAATCTTCGGTGATTTTCAAAAATTTGAAGTTCTATAGCGTTTTTCGGAGTCCCTCACTCGGCTACTAACGGAATTTATGTTTTCGAAGAAAATCACTTCCTCTAAGTGCACTAATACATCGAACATTTTAAATGTATCAGATTTTTTTCTACGTAAACTTGGATGTCTTCACTTCTATATTTTAAGATCAAATCAATAAAATAGAAACTCAAAAAAATAAAACGAGTTTTGTTTATTTCAACAATTCACTTTTTTTTATTTTAACAATGCTTAAAACCTCAAGTGAAATACATTTTAAAACAAATTTTTCTGAATTAATACATAATTTTAATATTTACAAACATACAAATTTCCTACCACTATTCACATAAACATTTATATATATATTAGGGATAAATACTATCCTTTGCATTTAAAAGGGTCTTAAGCTTAGATGACAAGATTTGTTTTTTGATTTTCGGGAATCCATAAAATTTCTATGAATTTGTCATGTCAATAAAACTTATACCGACTTATGTTTAATGGGTGGTCATGTCTTAGGCATTCTGACATATATATTTGTGTTGTTGTAATGCTTTATAGAAAAAATTAAAGCAGTATTTTAAAACTTTACAACGTATGCTTTATTTTATTTACATTTTTTCTTTTTAAAAAAAGATTCCCCTGTTGAATTTTAACTTTGCAAAACATTATAAAATTTACTTTTTATTTAAAAAAAAATATATACATATAGCTACATACATACAAACATATACAAAGGTACAAATTCAAATTTAATGTAAACACAATTTTCTTAAATATTTTGTGCATCTTTTACATGTGCTTATCTTTTTAGGTTTGTTGTAAATAGCTCTATTTAATTGTTTTTTAGTTTCAATTTTTTCAAAATATTGTACTAATTGGATGGTACTCTTTTCTTCGACTTTCAAATGATACTGTTGTCATTTCGATAACTGTTGTACTCACACTCAGTATCATTGACATTTGGATTATTTGGCAGCATTGTTGTAATTGTTGTATCCTGCAGTCTGTAAGTAAAAGAATAAAGTATTAAAATTTTAAAACCGAAAAAAAACTAAGCATTGTTGAACATAATATATTTCAATACCCCAAAAAAGAAAGAACGGAAAAACATTTCAAAACCATTTTTGTGTAAGATATTGTAACATAATCTAGTAGAGTCATGGAAAAAGGCATATTTGCTTTGAATGAGACCCCATTACTTGCCACCCAGTCATATTCTTACTTGCCACTATAGGTACAAAACAAAAAATGGAACTCTAAATATAAATCAGACCTTACATTACGAACGCAAAAAAAGGGTCCCAGGTCCAACAATTCTATCTGTATGCCTGGCGCTGCTAGTCTAGTTGTCGGTCGGTCGGTTTGTCTGTACATCGACCTACATTCTAAAATACTGAAGCGATTTCTTCAACGGAGGCAAAATTTAATTTTGCGGTACCTGCAATTTATTCGTTACGACATCTCAAAAACGGCTCCATCGATTTTTACGGAATTTTTTCAATTTTTTCGATTTTCTCATAAACGGTTTCATGAATCGAGATGGCTTCTTTGAGGTCCAATTGAACAAATATTTAAATAATAATTCATGCTTGAACCAGCGTTCAATCTTGAATCAAGGCTGTGTACTCCAGGGAAGCGTCTTTAGTCCTCTGCTCTGTATTACAGTGCTTGACTTTTGACTTTCTGCTTGAGGATAAGTTGACGGTCCCCAAAGGCAATAAGTTATTCTTTGTTGACGATGGAGGCATCATTGATGAAGATTTTACATAGCTGGTCTGAAGGGAAATTGTCGCCGTATTAGCGCGAAAAAAACTGAATGAACTGAATGAACTATGTTGCCTATTTCAATATTTGAATTGATTTTACTAAAGCTACTTGTTATATCTTCAAAAATTTATTTTGTTTATGTCGCCTGTGCCCTGCGATGTTCTGGACGATTTAAGTGCAATAATGGTTTACTATGGCTTTACGATAAAGTTCCCGGCATTAGCGTTATTTGACTTTATTTTGCATATTTTCAATTATTGGGGTTGGTTTGATAAGCCTTACCAACGAATTTTGTTTGGTATCTTGGCTTCTTCTGCAGTTATTCTAAGCATTAGACTGTGTTCCCCGTTTTTTTATGTTTTATATCATTTGGCTATCTTGAGTTTTCTACGGCGGCGATGCAAGACATTTTTCCCCATCTGATCTGATTATACGAGTCGCATCGAAATTCGTACCAAAATTGCTCAATTTCGACCAAAAACAGCATAGCATGAACTGTTGGACATGAGCAGTTGGATTCTGTCCGCGACACCTCAAATTTGATCAACAAGGTCCTAATTAGTGACAAATCGTGGGTTTATGGTTATGACGTGGAAACCAAAGCTCAATCATCTCAATGGAAGCTGTTCTTTGATCGATTTTTTCCATTTCACGAGGAATAAGAAGCAGTCAACAATTAACTGAGCATTCAAAATGGCCGAACTTGTCGGCATAAGTGAGAGACATGAGTACCAACACAACGCCACAAAAAAAAATCGAAATTCGAATATACGTACCTAACCTGTGAAAATTCAAAATTTCAAATTTTGAACACACCTCGTTGTCTATAAAACTTTAGTACAAATCTTTGAACAGGTACTCTAATAAATAACCCATATTTGAGTCTTCTGGCTAAAATTCAAAATAGAACAGTCCCACACTAAAAATGTTTAACGTTTATTTTGCTATAGTGGTTTATATATACAAATTCGGTATACTATTGAAATAAATCAGCCAAGTCATATCTTATAGAAGGAATATTAATTTAAGGTACATTCCCCCTGTTTCCATGTGTTCGCCCTTTGCACACCAAATTAATTTATTCTTGTATGAATATTTAATCTTCACATCCTTAATTGGTTTTCCTTCACACTTTGTTTTTTTTTTTTCATTTCTAATTATACTATCGTACATTGTATAATTTTGAAATTGGTTCTTAACTTACCTTCGAATAGTACTTTGTTGATAAGACCTTCTAGATGTGAATCTCCTCGATGCAGTGCTTGTTAGTGATGTATCTCGAGCGCCTATAGTATCCGTCCGTTTTTTTCTCCCCACTGCATATCCTTGACAAAACAAATATCTGCATAAAGGAGCGAAAATTTGTTCTATTATCAGCAATTCATTATGTATAATTACTTTTTGGGATTGTTGACTTCAGTAAGTAACACTTTTTTATATAATTTTATAAGACAATTAGTTTAATTATTTATGAAATGTTTAAAACACATTTTTCAAAAAAAATAAGAAGCAAGAAACACACATAAAAAGCATTTGATTATTGCTTGTTTGGTCCTTACAATGTATCAGTCCTTGTTGTTAAATTGTATTTTTTACTTTTTACGTTATGTTACGTTAATTTTTTATTTAAGTGGCGGAATTTTTTTATTTATATGTCATGCGTCTGGATTGTAGTTAATGAACAAATACCTATTAAAGTGTTTTCGGAATGCACCACTAACAAAGTACAATGCAACGGGATTTGCACAACTGTTGGCAAACGATAAGCAAAAACCAAGAATTCGAAGAACATGCCAAAATGAATTGTAGTCGTCTTGCGATGTTGGCCTGCAAAAAAAGTTCATCAAAAAAAAAGATGATATATTTTACGTATTTGGTTTTTTAAAGTTCACTTACCAGTAGTAAAACCATAACATGAAAACATGGTATGGAAGAAAGCAAATTCCAAAGATAACAACAAAGGCAAGCACAGTGACTGCTACTTTTTTTCGAGCACGAACCTTAAATTATAGACGAAAATTAATGAGAACAAAAAGAGTTCATAAAATTATCCAATGTCATCCACTGCGTAGATGAATTGCTTGATTGCTAACTTAAACGTTTGGGAACAAGCCCTACTCTAGGCAAAATTCTTCTTTATATTTCTTCAGTTTCAACAGGAAGCCATATTTCATTTCTCAATTTGCTCAGCCAGCTTAAAATTCTTTTCCATCTTTCTCCTGTTCATTTTGTGAATCTCTTACAAAGAACTTTTGACCTTAGATATTTTAATGAACTCCTTCAACTTTTGATTGTACCAATTGTAAATTAAAGTAATGTAAAACTTTTGAATTAAAAAAAAAAATTAAATGCGTTAAAAAAATTTGGAATTGTAATTCGAAAGACAATGTTTTATTCATTTTGGAAATTTTTTTTTTTCGGATAAATTTTAGTCATACAAAAAAGATTGAGGAGTTGAAAATGACTTGCCTTAGTTTTCTCAAATGTAAACAGCTATAAGATATCGGTGATATCTGATTTGTTCAATGCTACCAATACATAATTATTTAGCTAGTGTCCACAAACTTTGGAAGAAAATTTTAGCTAACATAATTGCATACATGCCAGATAAAAAGAACAAGATCAAATATCTTTACAACTTCTGATAAAAAATTAGCTTTGATATAATTGATGCTACATACTTCATCGTTTTGAAAAGTACAAAGAAATATTCGTAACTCCTGCTACCATAATAAAGTCAATACCTTGATAATTGCATTATGCTCATCAATCGAATTTTTTATCTGGTGAATTGAGCAAAATTGAGAATGTAAACTAGCTCCGCTCCTGACTATATTTCTTGAGCGTTTCGATAGAGTTTGCAACAGATATTGCATCATCAACGTAAACATTTGTCTCAGCAATCTAGAACTGCTAGAGAGTTTTATCATCAGCTAATTGGTTTAATTCCATTATGGCCATACATAATACGAGCCCGGAGCAGTTCCAAAGGAACCTTACTACGACATAAAATCAACTGAAAATTGCCGTCATTAGAATCAATGCGTACGATGTACATATCAAAGACGAAAAGAAATTGATATCTCCGCACGTGTTGAAGGATTTAGAGAAGAAAACACTTTGGCGAGCTTTCATCAATTTTTGGACACTTATCCCTGTACATACGTTCGAAGACAATGCTCTCTTTTGAAGGAAGATGGAAGCAGAAGACTGTGTGTTTTCTTAAATAAAATGAAATTGTTGATTGAACTTTTAAAATTTAAATGTAAATTAATGACCCTGAGTAACTGTCTGACGTCATAAAGTCATTACTTATGTAAAAGTATCAAGACTTGAATTTCTTTTTTCCAAATCATCCTTTTCTATGAGTTGAAATGGTTAATCTGTCAAAATCTTTTGAAACGGATTTTTTTTTATTTCTTTGTTCCTTGTTTATTTTTCTTTGTTTTAATTTGGTTTCTATTATTTTCAATTTTCTGATTATGGAGTAAGAAAAAAATCAAACACGTGACTGTGTATGTGCCTTTCGAGTTGTTCTGGTGACTTCGCTCAATGCCATTTTGTTGGAAAGTATTTACTGATAATGTGGCTAATCCGAAAACTTAAAAAATTCATATGAATATGTCGGATTGTATTTACTTATATCTGCCAACATATTTTTAAATTTAAGTTAATCAACCAATTTAAATACAAATCAGACTTCCTTTTTAATTTGTTTGTTTATAGTTTAAGACATCATGTTAAACATTGGTGATATCAGCGTCTTCTTTGTTTTATACGAACTTTAAAGATAACTTCCATGTTATTTTACTTCATAACCGACTTTAATGAATACGCAGATGACTCCTACACATAACGACTGGTTTCTTTTATGGCCAAAAACACAGAAGCATGAATAATATGTTTGTCGTCGGTCGGTTGAAATGGACTGATATACTTATACGAGAAAACTCATTTAAAAAAGGACCTTTCCATATGGCTCAATGCTATTAATGTCTTTTACAGACATTAAACCTTTTATGGGATATTTTCAAGTACAAAGATTGCCATGTTTACTTTAGTTTTATATTATGAAGCGTTTCAATGATGTGCGGTCTTAATGAGTTGAAAAATGCTAAAAGAAAAAATGTCTGTTTTAAGTGGACCTTAAATAATTTTTTTACTTCAAAGTATGATTGAAATTGTTCGTAAAAAATCGAACTCGAAATTTTAATCACACGTGTCAGTTATAGTTTCCATTGAATATATATTTTAATTGTTCATGCGTGTGGAGCTAACTAAAACGGCGGCGGGTTAAAGTTGTAAGAATTTTTTTTTTCAAAAAGTCATTATTAGTAGATGAATAGCATCTTATTCAAGAAACCGGAGAAACTTTTACGATTTTGATGTTTATTTCTAATTAAGAAAAATAAATTAAAAAAAGTTTAAAAAAATTTTATAAATTGAAAACCAAATTTTATTTGTTTTTGGTATATTTTAGCAATTGAAATGAGTAAAGCGCCTGCAGCGCTAAGAGGGGCGCGATGGTGCGACAGTCCAGATGCGCCAAATTTGAGGAGGTGATTGGTGGGGTTAAGATACTTGCCTAACCAAAATGGAACGCGAGGTGGATGGTGGAGATATGTAGTTGTACGTTTGAGCATGGCTCGCCGATTGGCGTACATGGTGTATCGTCTCGACCTTCGCTCGATCTCACAACGAGAAAACCCTCTACTGGCGTCTACGGCAGTTTACAATGTTTTAATCGCTACCGAGGGTAATTTTTTTTAAATTTATAACAATTAACCATGTTAAATTAATGTACAAATTGAGTTAAAGAAAAAAAGAAGAAGTGAAGAATAATATATATTATAATGGATCCCGTCCAATTTTAAAAATATTCTTCAATGATAACATAAATTGGTTGGTACACGATTGAAGTAATCTGCATAATGAAATTGCAGTACCTCCGGAACTGTCTCTTTTATTAACATAATCTTAATCCTTAATCGGACTGTTCTTCGGAAAACTACTGAACCAATAAACTTTCTTTTACATTATTTGGAATAAAAAAAGAAGATTCTTGCCTA
The DNA here is from genome assembly GCA_958431115.1 of Syrphus vitripennis. Lineage (NCBI taxonomy): Eukaryota > Metazoa > Arthropoda > Insecta > Diptera > Syrphidae > Syrphus > Syrphus vitripennis. The sequence goes on from OY288108.1 coordinate 114,231,015, forward strand.
AAACAACACAAATATTCCCAACAAATCAACTGTTTAAAAAAAAAAAATAAAATTTAAATACGTACCTGTCTTACAGCTCCTTGCATTTCTCCTGGGACACTTGCTGTATAAACTAAATGTCTGGCAATCAGCACATAAAATATACCAATTATTATCAATGGTACAGCGTAGTAGACCAAAAACCTCAAAAGTACCATTAATTTTGCATAACCAGGTCCCCATTCATCCGGAAATGGATAACATAAAGAAAACGATTTGTTGCTATTAATGTTGACTTGCTGCAGAAGGATTAAAATTAAATTGTAAAAAACGATTTATATTTACTTCATTCCATTAATCGATAGTTAAAATATTAAGCAGATTCAGACGATCGAAATTATTTTCTGTATTTCCAGTACAGAGTAAACTTACTTTAACACTTGTTCCAATTAAAGCTGGCAAGCCACAAAATATAGCCAGAATCCAAATGGAGAAAGCAATTGCAATGGTCATCCTCGTGGCTCGTTTGCCTCCACCTTTAAAATAAACCGCACAAAAATAATAAGAATGCAAGAATAAGGGTGTGCATGGAATAAAAATTTAGTAATAAAGATGCGTTTTTTAAGATTAAATATTTAAAAAAAAAATGGGGCTAAACGACGGGAAAAGCTGATCGATAACAAGTCTGAATATTCTGTATCTCTCAATAGCCCGGGACCGTTGGTTTTAAACGCCGAAAAAGGAATAAAAAAAACGCACCTTAACAGTTTTTAAATTTTACCGTGGGCATGAAATTTCCTTAAAGGATCCACTATAGCAAAGTAGCGATCTCCGGACAGAGCAGTTAGTGTGAAGACAGAGACCCCAATGGATACATCTTTGGTAAACTCGGATAGCGTACAAAGGAAGCTCCCCCATGGCCAAGAGTCAACTGTGTATACTGTCGATGTAAGTGGAACAGTTGTGACTATAACCAGCAAGTCAGCTAGCGCCAATGATAGTATGTAACTGCAAGATAAATAGAGAAATAATTCGAGCTAATTGAATTTTATCCTTTTTAATTAGTTAGAAAATATTTTCTACGACGACATACAAAAATTCCTTGACTTTATAAGTCGTATTTAATGTCAACGTACTTTTTGACTTTCCTGATGCCATATTTTGATATTCCCCTTCGCACTTCGCATTTCGGGCAAAATTTTCAAAGCAGCATTGATAAAATCAATTAGTTTTCCAAAATAGTTTTTAAAACTAAAAGCGAAGAAACAATTTCCGAGTGAAATTTTGTTCACGAGAAACTTATAATAGGTCTGAAAGAATTTTTTTATTGGGACAAGGGAGACGAGTAAGCTTCGCTTCGAGAAAGCATAGAAAGACAAATACATGCAAATGAAAAGTGCGCAGTACAAAAAATGTGCCAATCTCTTCAAAAAAACATTCCAGCAAGAGCCGAAGTCACAATATCACGACTAGAAATCATGTCCTGGTAATGGAATGATCAAGCTTTCAAATTTTCATCAACGTGCTCTCACAATTTGGAAGAAAAAGCAAGCCTCGGACTATTTGACAGAGCAAGTAACGGGAGCTGGGGGAAATACCTGCATCAGCTGCTGATGCAAATCGTGCTATTCAGGGACTAAGATACGCCAACATAAAAAAGGGTGCAACTTTTTTCAAAACTGCCGCTCAGGAAATTCGTTGAAAATCCCCAAAAAAAACTCTTAACTCTGATCATTTTTGTAACTTACAATTTTGCATTTTTACACAAAATTCTCGCAATATGTCAAAAAACGGATGGTGGCTATTTTATAGCTAAGGAGTATTTTTTTAGGGATGAAGTATTCAATCAGCCTCAATAATTTATACATAAAACTAGTTGGTATACCAATTTCCCAATACCATCTAAAGAAGAAAAGCCATTTAGTTGTAGATAAAATAACAGGTTTAGCTGTATAGTATAGGTTCTGTTATTTTTTACACTTAATCCGCATTAGCGCATTTCATGAAATATTTAGTTTATTTGCAGGTTTTGCTTTCTGCAACACTTTAAAGCAAAAATACTCTATATTCAAAAGTATATCATTGTTCGATCTCATTGATAAACTGTATTGCTGGAAATGAATTCTCGCATGCTTCAAAACCTTGGATTAAAAAAATAATTATTATACGAAAAAAATGAACAAAGATAATTATATAGGTACTTATTGTTTTTAGAGCCGCCATTTTGATAATCAAGGGATTTCCGGTGTAAACTTTTCTTTCACGAAGAACTATCATACCTGAAAAGCGCAACAAAAAACTTTATTTGAGTTTCCCCACCAGCAGTCACATATTGACTCCTCTATAATTATGCATGATTTTACCTTTACCATGCATAGACTTAAAAAGTTTTAAAATATACTGAACATCAGTACCAATCAACTATCTGCTTCTATATAAATTCAAATTTAATTTAAAGTTTAATGAAATCCAATTCAATTGATTAAGAAATAAATCTATCTAAATTAAATTCGGGGAAACATTTTTAATCCTTTTTCGGGTAAAATACATGGGTTCATGAAATAGAAAAATACATCTGAAATGAAAATATACGGCACATGCTATCAAACCCTAAATAAGTAAATGGAGGAAAAGGGAACTTGGTACCATCATCTCAAAAAGGATTTTGTTTGAGTGAGTTAGAAAGAGTATTACTTAATAACATTTTGATACAAACACTGATAATGATAACATTAATTAATAGAAGATACCTATTCTTAATTTTTATAACACAAACGAATGAATTCGATTCATTTATCAGAACAAGACCATAACGTGACACAAGCAAAGCAACCAAATGCTATCAAAAGACATCCGGGCTGCAATGACAACATAAACGACAGGGGTTTTCAATCCAATTTAAAAGGTTCACGAGCCATTACGAGCCATTAACCCAAAATCATGTTGATTGAAGTCAAGCTAGCAAACAAACCATCATATTGTAATATCTTGGGTTTTGGCTTCGTGACTCACCCTTAAGAGATGGTAATGAAAGGATTAAGGGATAAGGATAAGCTTTTTGATCTCTTTTATCTCATCCGATTGTGTTCTACTGTCAATCAGACATAAAGAAAATGCCTTCCTAAAAGATAATATTGAAGTGCTTTAATCCACATAAGAGAATCCGTAAACGACTGCTGAACGATATCACCTAATTTTAGTACTACTCCTTATTAATATGTTTTAAGCGATGTACGTATACATTTGCACATTGTACCATATATACATAAGCAACTGGCAATATATATAAAGAACTGCTCTCTGTGTTAGGTATAAATTTGCATTTTTTCAGTAAAATCATTTAAATTTGTATTTACACGTTATAAAATAAATTTGAAAAATAATGGAATCATTTATTCAATACCATACTCGTGTGTAGTCCAAATTTGAGCCAAATCGATTCACTTGTTTAGGATCTAGCTTGGTGTAAAGTAGGCGTAAAAGGGTATTATTTTTCATGGAGCTTTCTTTGGTTTCTCGTGCATTAATATTCAATATTGACAGGGTGCGTCATGAGCAGTGCGCCAAAATGCTAGGACGTGTAGGTTAAGTTGAGACAAGAAAAAAATCGTATGGAAGGGGGTCTAATTTAGTTATGAAGCATTAAACTTGGTTTCATTACTTTTTTTTGAATTGGAGTTTTATGAGAATGCAATAGAATAAAACAGTAATGGTTTAACCATGGATTAATATTTTTTTCATTGAAAACGTCTGAAAACGCAGCCGATGGGTTCAACTTTTTAGGGCTTTAAGACAATAAAATCGCAATTTTTCTTAAATTGAGATTTTGAGTCAATTTTTTTCGAAAATTACCCCCCTCCCGGCTTCTCCGTTCACTGATTTTTCTCAGTTTCCCTTTACGAAATATGACGAAGAGTTTGAGTTCATTAGCGTATTTAGGGGAGAGGGGGGCACCTTTGAACGCGGGGCACCTTTGAACTTTGCTAATAAGATTCTAACAAAAACATATTTCCCAGCCTTAACCAGAATTTTAAATTGGCACTACTGTCTTTTTTAAACGTCAACGGCTTTCGGTGGTCCTCTCAGTAGTTGCGTGGAAGTAAGCCAGTAAAGACGTTTTTATGAGAAAATTGTATTTATTTTTTTTTTTTTTCGTAAGAGTGTAAAAAATTTTGGTGATCTGTTATCACAGTGGAAAATATATTTTGAAACTGCAGATTTATAAAGAACCATATAAAGGTGAGTTTTTTGAAAAATTCGTAATATTAAAATATTTGTGATATATTTTGTTTAAGTAAGCATGTCGGGGCACGTTTGAACAAAACGGTAGGGGCACGTTTGAACATATTCAATGAATATGAATTCTTTTACTTTTTTTATATACAAATATATATATATAAATTTGTCTCCTTTTTGTGTAATTGAAGTAATTTGTGAATTCTAGTCTTTTATGTTATCTGTTTGTTTGTTTTGTTTCACTTAAACCAAGAACAAACGTTTTTTGGTTTCATAATATGCATGATTTGTTTACTATTTAAGGTGTACTCACAAATTCAGTTATTTATTAATACTTTGTTAAGTTTTTTTATTAAATAAAAACAATTTATTAATTTTAAACAAAAACAAAGCTTATATACTTTTTTGTTGCTGGTCAAAACTCTCAAAAAATCTGCCGTTCAAAGGTGCCCCAGCCTTGTTCAAAGCTGCCCCATTTGAGGGGTACCTTTGAACATAAGAGGCTGCTTCGTTTAAAAAATAATAAAAAATATGAAACTATAGTTAACAAACGTTGTAATGGGTTTTAACCAAAGTTAATATCCATATTTCAAAGGGAAATTAATATTCAGGACGGTAACTCAAATACATAGGTTTTTATGGGACTCGAAAGAGAAAAGTGTTCAATGGTGCCCCCCTCTCCCCTAATAATGAAATGATTTTTAATTCAGGAAAAGGAAGTGGCCAATGAATTTATCTTATATTCTTCATTTTTGTATAAGTACATAAGTCATGTTTTTTTATATTGAGATTTTATATGAAATGCAAATATAACATCAGTACTAGCGATTCAAGAAAAATCATACCATTTATAGAGATTTGACGTTTTTGGGGGTTTCATTTTTAGATGCTGTTGCCAGTTGAATGCTTTCAAGAGTCTTGATTGCTGTTCATAGAGTATTTTAATTACGAGTATGTTAACGATTATGACGTTGTTTGCATATTTTCTCCGCTTTAGCCCAGCCGCCAACCCTGGAGATAAAATCTGAGACAACCACCACCTTCACTCTCAGTACCTCGCGCCACATACCTTTCCGTACACCTTTCCCTTCCCATCCCTATCCTTCACGCCCGCGCTGTGTTGAAAAACATATAAAGGGTACACCATCCCCTTGAGCGCGCGCAAATTATAAAAAAAAAAAAACTTATGCAAGTGTGATATTTCAATTAATTGCAAACAGATATCTATATTCAATTACCAATTAATTATTTAAATGAATTTGACAGTTTATAGCTTGAAAAATAGGTGACGAATTAAATGTCGACGTCGATTGAATTCATCATTATTTTATTTTTTCCAAGTTTTACAATTGAATAACAAAAAAAAAATACATATTTTGAGGTTTGCGGGAATGGACCAATTTCTACGAACACACCCTTTCACTTTTGTTTTTGAGAGGAAAGATAAAGTATACATAACATACCCATTTTTTTACATTACAGTTCAATAAGGATATTCATGCAACGAGATAATTTTCCGCTTTGCAGAAAGATATAATTTTCCGTTTGACGTTTGCATGAGCACCCCATAAAAATTCTTGCATAAATGTGAGAAATTATCAGCTGTCACAACTGAAAGTCACAAATTAGGACAAAATCTGGGCTAAATACTAGGTCTGTTTGGTTACACAAACTTCGTACAATGTCGTACGACGTCGCACAACGTTTCACAAATTCCTGTTTGTTAACTCAAGAAAGTTGCAACAAGAGAGCACAATGAGAGAGTAAAAAATTTCCCCTCCATGAAAAAACTTGCAACTTTCTGCTACAAGAATTTCCGAGTGCAAGGAGTTTAACAACTGTCAAAATTAGCAACTGCCATTTGTGTCATTGTCACTTGTTTCTTTTGTGCCTTTGTGGATTTTTGCGATTTGAAAATTTGAAATTTAAAAATGGAAAGGGAAGGTAGTTTTGATGCAATTTTATTTTGCACTGCTTTCTTGCATTGCCTCGTCTATTACAAATGAATCCACGGCTGAATTATCCATCATTTTCAAAATTTACTCGGTTATTATTGAATCATTTTCTGATTCACTGGATGTCGACGAATTCAAAATTTCCGACACCACGATTAAAATACTTTCAAGACATTTCGGTTTTATAAATAAATCAAAATTTCACAAAAAAGATTCATACTGAGATATCATACTGACGTTCATGCACAAAATGAAACAAAAGCGTTTGGTTACTTTGCGACAAGTTGTACTCTCTCTGAGATAATTTTCCCCTCTTTTCAAGAATTTGACAGATTAAACACTTCGTGCTACAGAAGTAACCAAACAGACTTACTGTATGGCACATCCTAATTAGTTTCAAATATTTTTTTTATATATATACTTTAATATATTATATTATAAAACATCATAGCAACACCGAGCTGTATACGCGTATTTTCGCTGTATGTACATTTGTATTTTGTATTTCTATTTGTATTTATTACTTATTATTTAGTCTTGCACAGTAAGATACAATATCTTTTAAGGTAGTACAAGCTTCAGTTTTACAATTGGTTTACATGAAATGAATGAATACTACATTTTAAACAAGATGACTTGAAATAACCATAAATAAAAAGAAAAACTATTTCATACTAATTAATTAATGAAAAAGATTAAATAAATGGACTTTATTATAATGCATATTTGTCTTGCATATGAGGAAATGTGAGCATATCTTCGCAAACCAAAAATATATCTTGTCACACTATTATAAGCAACATTAAGTTTCCTTCGGTTCTTGGAGTCGCAATAACTAAATAGTTCACACCCAAATAATAAAAGCGGAATAAGCAGCGTCTTCTTAGCAAGTATCATTCTTGTTTTTATAGGAGTGATTCTTTGGGTATACTCTACGTGAGATAAGTCGAAGTGAGTGTCTTATTGAATACTAATCTAAGATTCTTGGCTCTCTCCAAGCCGAATCGCATCGAATGATTTGACTGAAACCTTAACCTATCAATGAATAAGGTATATGAGTAGGTCGCTAAACCCAAGGGCTCCAATGAAGCCTAGGATACAAATATAGTTCAATTACAAACAAAGATTGTATGTGGGAGAAAAAAAAATTATTGTCATCAACAAAAAAAAAAAAAAAATATCTGTCAAACTCAATTTTTGTTTGCACAAAACAATATCAGTGACAACAGTAAGATCTTGGATACATGTACCTACAGGCACCTATATATTTAATATAGGTTGATATTGGATTTGGCGCATATTCCATCGAAAAAGATATTAAATAAAATAAAAATAAATTTGAAAAGTTTCTATAAGGATGTAGTTTTCAAGTTGCAAAGGAAATATAGTAATAGAGCTAAATACATTCTATTCATCGAAAAAGAAAACAAGTGTATGGACATGATTTCATATTATGATGCACCAATCGGCTCTAAATCAGCTATATTATAGTCTATGAATCTTAAGAGGTGGCGAAGAAGCGAAATAATGAAGACCAAGTCAATTTATTTTAAACACTTTCGCAACACAATCAAGTTTTTTGCTTATAAAAACTTGATTTTATTATTCAAAAAAGTTATTTTCCTTAAATATCTTGAAGGTAATTTAAAATAAAGTGGAAAAGAGATAAAAAAAAGGAAAAGGATACATTTCCAATAAAATAAAAACACGCGTCAATCGTGGGTAGTCTACAAATAAATATAGCAAATATTAAATCGATATCAAAAGTTTATTTCTTAAATGTTCTCCTCTTTAACTTTGCCACATACATTTTTTTATCAGAAAAAAGTATCGATAAAATGTGTAACCTTTATTTAGCAGTTAAGAAGAAGTCTACCCTTTCTATACCTAGCAGTTAATGATATATTGAACTATTTGTCAAGAAATTCGTGTTACAAAAGATAAAAGCAAACATTGGATACAGGGGTACATATATCAAGGCGTCTATGACACAAACCTATAGTCATAAAAAAGGACGACAATTATTCGGAAAAATATTATTCCATTATATTATAGATACTGGCGTCATAAGCGAAAAGGGTGTATCGGTGTATCTATAATTTTTTTTTTTTGAGATAAAATTATTTTACTGTTTTTGATTCTCGCACCATCAAATCATCAATTTTTAGATTTTTGAAAATTATTTATTAAAAAAATATACTATATTAAATCCCGGAACTCATTATTTTATATGACTTTTTGATAGATAAATGGACTGGAGCCGTTTTAGCTTAGTAAAAACACCATTTTTTGTTTATGCAAATAAACGTACAAAATTGTTGTTTTTTTTTATTTAAAAGCTTAATTAGTTGATAAAATTGTTTGTATCTTTTTTTTAATAAGAATTTATTCAAATTCAAAACTATTTATAGAGCGGTTTTTGAAATATTTAACTTTCAAAAATTATTAATTTTTTTTTTTGAACTCAAACATTTTTTTTTTTTTATTTAGGTATTAAAGTTAAAGTTTCAAGAAAATCCACTCACCCATTTAGGCTATAGCTCAAGGGACATATAAGCAGCCACATATAAGCCCACTTTTTCGACTTCTCTATCATATAGTTTTGTCAAATTTGATCAAATCTCGAGTTCGACTTTTTTTCTTTTTTATGAATCCAAAACTTGCCCTAATAATAAATATGTACTTTAATTCTATTAATTTTTACTTGTTTTTTTTTTATTTTACTGAAGCGTATTCGTGATTCAAATAAGTTTTTTATATTTTTTTTTCTGTAAACAAATTTGAACTAAATTGCACTAAAATGAACGCACTAGTTCAATTGGTACATTGATCAATCACTCAAATGAACAATATTTATATATGATATTAATTAGTTTTGTTTGTTTCTAGGCTCAAAATTTGTTTGTGAAATTTGTTTTCGACTTTCTGCACTTAATTGTTTTTGTATTTCTTTGGTTGTAAAATTAATTTTTCTTTTGGCTGTTATATAATTGATGTGTTTTATCGATTTATGCCTAAATGATTAACATTTCAATATTTAACTTTTAATGATCAATTATTTATAATAACAATAATAATTATTATAACTTTATTGACTTTATTTTTTTATTTCGATTATGTTATACAGCTTTTATATTAAATTACTATAAAAGTAGTGGGATTCTAACTTTTCGACAAAGCTTACTTCACTGTCCAATTCGAGGGTACCCAATTCGAGGGTACGAGCTTAAGCCCTAAATAACTTCATCGGCATCATTAACAAGCGTACGAAAAATTTCAAGATTCAAGCTTGAGCCAGAAGACTATGACAAGGACACACAACCTTAAACCATTTTTGTTGTTAGCCGATTCAAATTTATCCCATCGAGATATGTTTCTTCGTCAAAGTTGTTGAGGTTAATTGAGCGGAACTATGTAAATCACCCACAATACATTTTTATTTGACTTGAAATAGACACGTTTCATTATTCAATAATGAGTCAGAAAACAAGAATGACTCCCACTTAGAGTAAGTGTAGAATGTAGATACGTATGCAATTTTTTTTACATCGTGCGAAAAAATCTTAAAATAATGTATGCATATTCGAAGCAAATTCGGATGCTTTGTGTTTTCTATATGAGTTGTAACAAGTAATCTATTTCTTAATATTAAATGGCATGCAGTCAATAACTTTTATTCATTAAAAAAAAAAAACTGTACATGTCAAAAAATTGTTTATGCAAAATCATCCCTGTGGATGTGTATATGATATTATATCGAATCGTACACGACAAGCACTTTTCATTTAAACAGGACACAATTAATGTGTGCACAAAATTTATTGATAATCAAATTAATTAATTTTCGCACATTGATCATAAATTATAATTTATCAGGAAAATTAAAAGACCATTATGTTTTGAGTTAAAATATTCCTGTTTGTGTTATGTATGTAATTTTGCTTTGTATTGTAGTATGAACAGTGGTGGTCCTATAAATAACATTTTTTAATAAATTTGAAATAGAGGAACAATAAAAGATTAAATACTAATATTTTATTGTTGTTTTTAAGAATTTTACATATTTTCGGACAGAAATAAAAATTAAATTCCTGATTGTCAAAAAAAAAATTATTAAAAAGTGGATATAAAATACAAAAGATATTCTACCTCTCAATATGAGCAATCAATGAAATGATAAAAGTGGCTTGCCGTCAAAGGTAAATCCAATTTGACATTTACTTGCCACATTGTTCACCAATTATCTGCAGTTTTCTATTAGTTTTGCATCATACTTTGAAATGTTGATGCTTACTCATATCAACTAAACCTTTGCATATGAAAAACATAGTAGGTACCTATACTATCATGGTGGAAGTCGAATGGGAAGTGGGGGCAACCCTTATTCAATTTTTTTGGGGAGGGCTTGTGGAGGCTTTAATCGATATTTATTGATATATTTTTGCTATGGAAATAATAAATAATGGTCTCCTCTTGGTCCTAACCCCAATTTCCAATGCTTAAAGACTCCCCAAATCAAATTGTAAACTTAAAATTTTGCAGCGCCACCACAAGGGTCGGGGCAACTTTAAAAAATACTAACCATATACAAAGACTAAACTGCTTCTCTTACTAGATAATTTTACTTCTGCTGACTTACAGTAAGTAAGCTGTATTCAAAACTCAAAAAATTCGAATTCTCCATTTAGTATTTTCTTTTGGCGCTGTTAGTACTCTTGTTTAAGAGTCTAATTCTGGGATTACTAATATAGATAACTTGAAGATATTTTTCTTGTCTTGACCAATCATCTTACTGAAAACAGCAATGTTATATTAGCGATTTTTCTTATGTTTTTGATTTCAGAAAGCCTATTTTAGTCTACTCTCTAAAGATTTAATTAGATCAATTGATATTGTAGGTGGATATCAGCGTCTACTATCATTTCTATTATTTATAGTATTTTTATTAAGTATGTGAATAATATTGTACCCATGAAATTATCGAAAAAATCTAACTTTTGTCATGCTTGGAAGACAAAAGAAATAAAGGATGGAAAACATACATCTTGCGCTCATATGTTCACTAATTGAGGAATCCCACTAGTCAATACAGTTCGAAAGATATTTGGAAGTACATATACTGTACGTCTTACCAATTATCAAGGCTACTCCACTATATTGATTGATTTACACTTGGAACTATAGTAGTCATCTACCGTTCTGATGGTAAAAACCTCTATGCCTTCTTAGCCGATTTTAAATCGGCATTTCACTGCGTTCATCGAGATTAAACGTTTTATAAGCTTTCTATTGTAGGACTACTATTTAAGTGTTGAAAAAATTAAGAATGCTAGCTATATCAAAACTGTTCAGCAAATCTGTTGGATGAAAGCAAATTGTCTTAAAGCTTTTCTACGCCGCGCCGCCGTCAAAGATGCAACTTGGGTATACTCTTCTGTTTTTCAATCTGCATAAATGATATAAAATCATATCATTATGGAGGGATTACGCCGTACTAAAATCTAATGCACCCAGACCCAGATGATAAAGGACCATTAGCTGATAAACCGATAAAATTTCAGATGATTATAACTAAATTGGAAGAATTCTGCAATCTTTGAAACACCAAAGTAAACCGAGGAACCTTTTTGTAGAAAAAAAGACAGCAAAATGGAAATTACATCTGAAATAATTATCAATATCTCGGGTTGAAATTAACTCCACAAAATAATAATAAGCTGCATTTAGCAGAAAACTGAAACAAATTTTTGAGACGACAGCGAGGTCGGTTATGTTTTATGCAACACAGGCACCAATAAAATGTGACTGTGGAATAGTTGCTCAGATTTTGTTTTAAGCGAGTATTACACCTCCCACGCACTACTCCTACATATACGTTGCATTTTGATACAGAACTCCCAGCAATGTTCATCACAAGCACAACACTGAGACTTCATTTTATTATATTCTTAAAGTTCTCAACATGCATGGACTACGCCTAAAAAATATAGTAGCTATTCATCCCCTCGGCAAAAAACACGTCATGTTTTTGAAAAATGGAAGGAGCGTGCTAAATCTATCGATGTTAAATCCCCAACAAACGAAAGCCGAAGTTTATAATATTTTGCAAGCACTGCATAGATCCACAATTCATTCATCGAAGAAGCACACTCATCAATTCATAGAAATTACTATTCCGAACTCGAACACGACCTCACCAAGATAAGCTTTTTTGAAAATAACGTATATGTACTGTACATAGATATACATAGATGTAGACATAATTTGAATCAAATTTCAAACGAGAGGAAATCTACGACCATTAATTTATATACCATACCGGCCGGACCTACCTATATCATATGCAGCCTGTGTAACTAAAAAAGCCGTTAAGATACCACGCATTTTATATAGGCGTTTGCGTTTTTGCTTTTCCTGCACTTAGGAATTCTCTCTCCACCTATCCCGGAGTCCTGGTCTACGCCAGCTCTCCAGCGCAAGCATGGTCTACCACTCTGCCGTCTACCGTCTACCATAGAATGTACCACAAAGGACTTTCCGAGCCGGTTCCTCTTCACTCATGCGAGCTAGGTGCCCTGTCCACCGGAGTCTACCGAGCTTAATTTTTGTCACTATGTCTGCTTCAAGGTAGATTGCTTACAATTCATGATTGTCCCGTCTCCGGAATCGTCCTTCCTCACATATGGGGCCAACGATTCTCCTTAAGACTTTTCTCTCGAACGCGGCTAAGAGGTCGGAGTGTCTTTTGCTAAGACCATGGTCCTGTACAGCAGCAGTTTTGAAGTTATGGTGAGATTTCTGGATTTGAAGAGCTTTGACAGACTATAGTAGGTCCTGTTGGAATTGAGCAGCCGCCCGCTTATCTCTTTTTCTATATTATTATCGACTGCTACTATTGACCCAAGGTATTTAAAGGATTGCACCACTTCAAATTCGTGCTCCGCTACCTTGATTGTTTGACTAACTGTTCTTCTCGCATTCGACGCCATTGTTTCACTTTGTTTTAAATTCACTAATGTACAGCCCCAGATTTTGTGCCGCCTGCTCGATCTGGATGAAGGAATCACGTACAGCTTGTTCGGTTCTTCCGATTATCTGTGTACATATCTGGCTGGACCTGTTAACTATGGTCCCACTTGTTGCCTTGCTAGAGTCACGGATTGCTTTCTCCAACGCACGCCAGGTTGAAGAGGAGGCAGGCCAAACCATCCCTTTGTCGCAGTCCATTAGATATACCTTACTCAGTTAAAATATTTATCATAGTTTTATAAAGTTCTTTTTTCACTTTGTAGGAATCAATTTCATCTTTATTTTTATCAATGGTTACTTTTACCTCAAAAATTTAATATAATTTTGCAATGCCTTTCAAGTGGTTTCATTGTACTGTATTCCTGTTACTACATGATTGCAACATTGCAGAAAATATTAATTCAATAGAACCAAGAAACAAAAATTTTAAAAGTTTCAGAGAGCAATCAGGCAAAAAAACCAAGAAAAAATAAGTTAACAGAAAATTTCAAAACATCGTCAGCTGATACACAGAACCTTTTTGTTAATAAATAAAGATTTTCATTCAAATGCTATTTGATCTGAAGAATATTTCTTTTGAAAATAAATGAACAAAATTTTATTCAATATTAAATGTGAATTATGAGATTCATTAAATTAAATTAAATATATATATATTATTATTTAGGTCTTTGAAAAACTTACATTATAATGAAAATTTACACCATAATGAAAATCAATAGTTTTTATTTGTTGTAATAATCTAATACTAAAATGTGTGTTTTTTTAGTAAAAATTAAATTAGAACTTATTTAATTTTTATACGAGTCTTGAAGGCATAAGTAGCCACTTTAAGCTCTTCAAAACAATTTATCGCACAAAATCACTACTTTTGTTCCATAATCTTATAAGACGGCTTCTACCATGCCATTTAAGATTTTTTAATCGTATTTCAAAATGTATATAATATAAAAATATTTCCAATTGAATGAATAAGCTCCTAATGGCGACCCTAAATCATTTAAGAAACTTGTGAACTCAAAGAAAAACTCCGATGAATTTCATTAATGAAAAATGTTCCTTACATGAAACCACTGATATTTGCGAAGCTTATGCCTCGTTGATGAAGAATATTTTTTAAAATATTACACAAACACAAATTATCAAACGAAGTGATTTTCCCGTTCTGGGCCAGTAATTTCTGACGGTGGCCCTGGCTCCGTTTTGCTGTATTATAGGTAAAAGTAAATTCATTCAGTGAAATCAAAACTTTTTGTCATGTATATCGATTACAAGGCTAAACCATCAAAACCTATCACCATCACTAGCACCATAATATAGATTAATCATGGTAAAGTTAATGAAAATTACGATTATGGCGGCAATAAGCGGTGAAATAGTTATATTCTGGATTCTGCTCGTGCGGTGGCAAATGACTGTTTGAGGAGAGGCCTGCGTTGCTTAATGACTTAATGATTAATATAATGGATATAATGAAATGAATGCGCGATGATTTGAAGAAACCCCGCAGATGTATGTGCTTGTGCATGAAGGATAATAAAGCATTAAAGAAAAATGATGTTTTGTAAGTTTACGAGCAATGTTGATTTCCACAAAAACCAATCCGCTAGTCCCTCTATCTAATGATTTATATTTTGGGATAATCAACAATTTTATTTGAATTGTTGCTGGGCTGACAAAATGATATACATAACATAATGATTGTTGTATTTTATGAATATGTTGGAAATGAATGTACGTATTTTTGTAATAACTTTGGGGAAATGATAAATAATTGAGAGAAGTTAATTTAAAATAATATACACGACTGGATCGCACGAACTTGATCCTATATTGAAGTACTTTCAAACTTACAAAACAAGAATGTCATTAGAAAAATTATAAGTTTGGGTTCAGAAGTGAAGATGACATTTAATGTATAGAAAAATTCAAATTCTAGAAAAACGAATTTCAAAATCGTTAGAACGGTTTTTAAAAAATAGTAAAATTTCTTAAGAGCCCATAGTTGCATTTTTTTAATACAAAACATCGTCGCACTACCCATTCAAAAGTCTTTCTTTCGAAATGACGTTCGATGTATTTCTCATAAGCGAAAAGGCAAAGTTATACATACATATGTACATATAATGTATAGAAAGCACTGAAAAACTGGATGTAGGGGGTCCAGCATCAAACCATATTTTCAAGTAATTTTATGATTTGAGAGTCATTGGGATTACGCTTTTTAATTTGTTTGTTCTGAAAGTTCATGTGTGTTCTTAAAATTAATTTAATCTTTTTTTTCAGATGGCTATACTGTTTAAACAACGAAAAAAAAATTATTTGAATTTTTTAAAGAAAATTTAATTTTTTTGTTTGTTTTTAAGATTAAAAATGCACCAGTTATAAGCAAAAATCAAACCGACCATTTAAAACAAAAACAGCACTAGGAATAGTTGTGCAAAATATGCTTTTATATTCGTGTATCAATACCGTCATGAATATTTAAAAAAGAATATTTTTTTGAAAACTCAGTATTTCCTTGAAATTTTAATGTTTTGAAACGTGTATTATAAAATTCTTAAAACTTTCATACGATTTTTTTATAAAAATACTTTTCGTAAATATTAAAAATGATGGCATCTTCAGTCTTGATCGCAAACCTCTTTTTTGCATACATATGTATATTAATAACATTCATATTTTGGTATTTTTTTTTCTAAAATACTTTAAGACCAGAGCAAGTTAGTGCGTTCCAGTCGTGCCTTTTATTTTTTACCAATTTTCCCTTTGATGTGTTCTGTGATTTTGTTGACAATTAGAATAAATGTCTAAAACCTATTCCCATTCTATTTATTAAAAAATTTTAATTGAATATTCCCCAACCTTTGAGTTTTGGTTATTTACTGACCACAACCAACCCACAAATTTAAGAACTTCACATCAATAAAAACCTTCCCCTTAAGAGAAGATAAAAAGAAGTAAGGTGGTTATCAAATCGCCACCAAATTAAAATACACAAAGTACTAACAATGGCAAAATTGTGAAAAAGGTTATTTGATATCAAGTTACGTTTTTTTAAAGTATTTAATACAAAATGTGAAGGAAAAGATAAGCATGGTATCTGATGGTGGCTCATTCAAAAATGTAATTTTGAATTTTTTAAGTGCTGCGTTCTTTTATTTATCAGTCCATTAAAGTGGCCAGCATTTATTATGATGAGCTAAAGTGAAAAAAAATTCCCCTCAAGTTAAATTAAACCCTCATTGGGGACACCTACTTGACACGTAATTAAATTCTCTTAATAATATGAAAAGCATTAACGAGATGATGAATTTGCTTATTAAGGAAGAAAACATTCTTTTTAAAGCGCTTCATTTAGGTTTATAATAATTTATAGGTGAGCATGGTTTATTTTTAGCTTTATTAAAAACTGCCCACAAAAAGTGCGAAAGATAAAAATGTTGTTGAATATTTAGTTGTGTTTTTCTAATCAATATATTTTAGATTTGTTTTTTTTTTTGGCTTAAGTGTTTTAAACTATTGTTTTAAAAAAGTAAAGGGACTGATGATTGATTTTTTAACCATTGATAGTCTTAGAGGCCTAAATATCGGCTGTAAGAAGATTTATAACAACAGTTTGGGTTAAAACTTAATTTGGTGTTCATTTTAGCAACATTTTTTAATTTTTCTTGGTTAAATTAGGTTTGAAGGGATAGTCCACGAATCTTAGTGACTCCATATTGCTCCCTAGGAGGTAGACAGGAGGAGGAAGGGAGGGGAAGTTGGTGGGACTTATGGGATTTATGTGAAGGGGAGGCACCATCCTGAAAGTTAAATGAATTCCAGGATGTTTGTTAGCAGCAGAGATGAGATGTTCATCGAAAAAAAACTCTCCGAATGCTGATTTCCTAGTCTTAGCTATAGGTTGGGACATTCACGAAGAAAGAGAGTTATGTAAGTCAATGGAAGGTCGATATTTTTAAACCCCCATTTTAGTAGGGCGGGTAACCCTTACTCAGTTTCTTGTTTATACATTAGATTTCACTAATACTAGGTTCAATGTCGAAATAGCTTCACCGCGTCGAAGCACTTACTCCATCTTACACCACTTCAAACAAATTCTTATTTTAAAAAAAAATTCCTTAGCCGTATTAGCTAAGCCCTTGTTATGTTTAAAAAAAAATGACAAATCTACAACTCTGGTTATTAAGAACGTAGACAAAAGCCCGCTGTTTTCCACAATTATTCATTTCAATTAATAATTAACGGTGCTTAATAAATGGATTAGAAAACCTTCTCAAAACTAAAAAATTGTAATCATTTATCGATGCAAAATACTTGTAACAAACCGTTTTATTTTCAAACAACCAACATTTCAAAACTAATATTCAGGTTAAATAATCCATGAAATATTCTAAAAAAAACTGCCTAAATTCAACTCAAAGGCAATTGCTTTCACAATTTCGATTGAGTTCAAAAAATATTAATCCATGAATTAAGCTGATTCAAATTTTAGTTTTTTATATATAGGGCGGTAACTTTAAACACGGTTTTCTATGCAAAACGCCCCCTTGCCAACTGCCGCGTCCGTCTTAAATATTTCTGTCAAAAACACTAAAATCTCTAAAGACACAACGTTATAAGAAGATGCTATCACACCACACCAATTTGTTTAAGATGTTAAGAAATAGGTACTTACGTGTTGGGAACATTGCGCATTTGTCTTACACCCAGAAAAACTACAATAAGTGTCCCGTTCCCCAGGACACCAACAATGAAGATAAATGCAAACAGCACCGGGACAATGTAAGTCTCCAGCCGATGCACATACGGTACATAGGGTGTCTCTGTTGTTGTTGCGTTTTGAATGAGAAATTCCAGAGTATCGTTTTTAGCTGCTTGCATTATTTCACTTT
Organism: Syrphus vitripennis; assembly: GCA_958431115.1. Classification (NCBI taxonomy): domain Eukaryota; kingdom Metazoa; phylum Arthropoda; class Insecta; order Diptera; family Syrphidae; genus Syrphus; species Syrphus vitripennis. Next base: position 114,249,112 of record OY288108.1, read on the forward strand.
CGAAAGCAAACGATGTGGCTGTGGCATGTTGTAGGAATGCGATAGTCTCATTTGAACCGTATGCATCCAAAGCGTAGTGCTGGACGTCCTTCATGACCTATTCGGAGAAGGAGTTGTTTTCTTCTATGTGTTTAAAAATTTTCTAGATCGTTTGGCCTTTTTGTTTGGATACTTATAACGTTGTTGGGTCGTTAGTTATTTTTTTTTTTTTCTTGAATTAAATTGTTTTCCTTATTCTCAGCTGTACAGGAAATTGGTTCTAGAACATTATTTGCCTTTATTTTAAATGCAAATATGCAGCGATATTTATGTATATTTTTTAGGAAAGTCCTTTTGGCAGATGTTGATGTTGAATTTTAGACAGTTCCATTCTGGTCTTATCTGAAATGGAAATATAAAAATAAATGGATTTTTAAGATTGGCTGTGCATGTGCGAGTTGGAGGTGGATGTACTAAGGACATTTGTTTCAATTTCAACGGGAAAAAATTGCACTTTTATTCTGACTGAGACAACCCACGAATTTTGGTGTTAAGGGCATAAATTCAAAATAATAATTTTGAGTTACATTAACGGGCATTTGAAAGATCAAAAATATTTCTTCATTCCTTTGAAGATATTTAGGAGAAAATAAAGAACGAAGTTCTTAACCCTTTCCAAAGTATACGGATATAAAAATAAATGCATTTAGATATATCACTATCAAAAATAAAAACAGAGGTAGGTACATGCTTTCATGATTCGAGGTGTGTAGAATAGCGCACAAAATACTTTTTGATAGTTTTGACTGCTACAGATTCAATGATTGCTTACATTATCAATAATTCCTGAATATTCACTCACTGATATCAATGGCTACCTTCAGACTTTCTAAATACATATAGTATCCAAAATATATTGAGATAGCTTGAGTTTCGTAGCTAGAGCTTTTATCAGCTGTTTTTTACATGGGATTTCAAAGCTATATCCAGATATTTTTGAATATTAAACTGAAGGAAGACGATAGGTATAAAGTACAATTAAAATGCATTCCCCTTTGCTAAGAAATCGATACATTTTACCTTCCAAACCAAAATAAAAAAAAAAACTTTTCTATTACGTTCCTGAGATGGAAAACTTTTTAGATTAAGTGCTTAATACTATAACTTTAAGTAAAATGCAGTTTATAGTAGGTATATGGAAGCGAATGGAAACAAGAACTTTTGCTCAAAAACTTACACGGCGAAATTTTAGTTTTGCCATCAAAAACATTGTCGTTTTTTTCAGTCCCCGGAAATGTTCTTTTGTTTGGAATTGGAAGAGTTAAGACCTATATTAAGGTTGTTTGTGAAATATTGAGTTCCTGTTTAATTATTGTGAAGTTTCTTGGATATCATAACCCACAGATGAAGATTATGAACAACAAAAGGGCGAGGCAGTGATGAACCTACTTATATAGATAGTGCTTGAGGTAGGAAGGGTTGGGGTGGGAACACGTGACGTGGATATTATGTAAGATACACTATTCTGTTGTTTCAAGTTTTTTTTTCAAGTAAACTAATCCACTAATTTTTATGGACTCAACCGTAACTGTAAGCAATTGCCATACTTTTAGTTTTGAAAATTCTTATAACTAGATATCTTGAAAATAAATACAGTTTTCCTTATGTTTTACAAACTATGCATTAAAATATTGAAGGAATGCAGTCTTTAATGCTTTTTAAAAAATCTAAAGCAAAACATTTTATACGTTAAGTAATTTTTTTTTAGAAAACTTTTCCTCTCACCTTAATATCGAAAAATAGAACCCCCTCCCATTAGATTTTTTTCTTGTCTTGATTCAACTTGCACAGCATAGCCTCTTGTAGCACCTCAAGCAAATCACCCTAAATTATGTGTGAGTTATCAGTAAAGGTAAGTAAAGTAATCTAATAATTTCCAGCTTTTTTTACATTCTCTTACATATGTACCTACCTAGGTACATTCGTATCGAAATATTTTTCGAAAAATAAACACATCTCTATTATTTATATTTACAAACCGACTTCATGCTCATTTGTGGCCTAAGACGCTTAATTTTTTGTTTTATTTTTTCTCAATTTAATTATTTAAAACAACAAACGAAATGGACCTATAAGGGAGTATATAGTACATTATAGTATCTATGTATGTATATATTCATTAGAAGGAGAAAATAAGTTTTGTTTGCCTAAAGTTTTCGTTTCTCTTTTTTGGGATAGAAATTTAAAAGTGATTTGGGTTAGGTCAAAGTGTTTCCAGTGGAAAACAATTAAGGAAGACAAATGTTTGCTATCTATTACTTAACAGATGTCGATTAAAAACCTACCATACATTGCTTGTTTTTCATTAAGAAAGACAGCTATACAACCGGTGCACATCTTCATTATAATAATGAACAGTTCTCTATTTTAAGACGTATTTCTGTATTTTAGAAGTTTTTCATTATTTGTTAATTTTTTTTTTTAATTTTTTGAAGGTTTTGAATTAAGTTCCTCCTTGAATGTTAGTGTTGTCTTATTAATAAAAAAAAAAAACTTAAGTCCTTTTCATAAGTGTAATATCAATGGATTAAAAATTTTCTGAACTTAATTGGAACAATAAGCAATTGCCTCTATGTTAAGTCCGCAAAATACCACTTACAAACTTAAAATCATTTGGTAGATTTTTGCATTCGGTTTGGTTGACAAAATTATCATTTTGCATGTATGTAGTATATTTTTTAGAATAGTATTTTTTTTTAGCATTATGTAGTCAGTTCAATGTAGAAGCATAATTATGCCTCTGCTAACTTGTGCGGTTTTATTCTGCAAAAACGATGCAGTGCCATGTGAACCAGACCTTAGTTTATATCTCTATATGTATTAAGAATTAAGCTTTCCAAAGAATATTGGCATCATTTGGCAAGAAATTCAAAGCAATTCATTAATAATATCAATTGTGCAATCCATTAAGAGTACTTTGTTTTCCTTACCTAAGGAGTGAACTCAATTTAGCTAAAAGCTTTTAACTCTTCAGCTAAAATTAATATTAAGTGATAAAATATGTATATGCAAAAACAATGAAGACATAAAGATATCTACAACTATGTACTCGTACATTCATTATCATGCTCAACACAACTTGAATACCTGCTGGAACTGGTACCCTTAGTTGCAGGTCATTGTGCATGCTAAGGCAAACTCTTCTAGTTCACGCCAATTCAATTGATTAAGTTATTTTTTTTTTGTGAACAACTACGTTTGTTGTAATCGTTTTAAGATTATTTAACAACGTCTTTATTAAATCAGGTAAAATAATAATCTTCAAAGGGTGATGGTAAATTGTGCACGTCAAAAAATCGAATGCTAAAAACAATCACAAATTATTTTTGGTCAAGAAGATTTCCGGTTTAAAATAAGTAAAAATAATCTTGGGGCATGATCTTCGGTGTATCGGTGTACTGAAGCTTAGCACGACAGGTCAAAATATCACGCCTTACTGTCCCCACTTATTAAATTTAATTAAATTGTTAATATTTTTATTCCCAAAACAAGGGCCGAGATAGCCCTCTCCCCTTCCATATTCAAAAATCGTTTTATTTTGTCCCTAAAGAGTATAATTTCAAAAAAAAAAAAATTGTAATGTTAAAGTGAACGATTGAGCTAAAGTCGAAATTAATTTCTTAATTTATGCAATCAAACAAACCTTAACTCAAAAATGTCTACAGGTGTGCTGGGTTCCCACATTCTGCTGTTTAATTTTCTAGGATTATATCTGCTCATTTTTATGACTTTGTCTGTTCTCATTCTATTTTTATTTTTGTGAAAAAAGTACCGCACGTAACTTAGGGCTGAAGGCGTTTATCAATTCATACCCTAAGAATAAGAGCGAAAATGATGATAATCTGGAAGTATCAACATCCTTCACATGTGTTACTTATATGCGATGCGAGGTACAATAACTTAATCTACCTACATAGGATTTTGTGTTTTTTTTTGATACCTACTACATACATATGTCTAGGTATGATACTAAAAAAATAAAATTACAGAGGAGATGACCTTGACGTTGGACTACATTAGATTGAATTTATGGCTTAGCTTTCAAAGTCATGGAAAGCAAGTGAATCGCATAGCCAAGACAAAAAAAATTCTTCAGTCCAAAAAAAAAAAACTTCTGATAGATGTACCTATGTACCTAATCCTTCGCGTCCAATGTAAAAGATAAGTCGTCCGTCATCGATGTGTTCGCCTTCAGCTTCGTCTGGGTTTTTTCAAGTGGAAAAAAGCTTTGATTTTTTTCTACTAGAATGAATATTTCAAAATATTAAAATTTTTGGGCCCAAATTTTGTTTCACAACAGAAAAAATAATTTATTTTGCGTCTTTCTATGGCAAATTTAAGAAAAAACAGTATTTCTTTTTTTTTAAAAATCCCATTTATAATTGGTTTCAGATAAATATTAAAATCTATGATCAAAACGTCACAAATGTTCTTTCACAAAGCAATTGATCTGGCTTGATCAAAACCAGGTATTTTAATAAACGTGTACATATTTCTGCACCAAAATAAAGATTCCATACAAAGTTCTAACTATACGTTTTTGCCTCCAAAACAAAAAAGTATTTGTATTTGTATTGCTTTTTTATGTTTTACGAAGGTAGGCTTATTTTTCAAATATACATGTGTCAGAATACATCCTGGGATTTTGAAACTTAATACTATCTTTGGGCAACTGCAGTTTTCGTAAGTTTTTAAATTAACGAACTTTATTGAACAAACGTCGCTCGTTGTAACGGTCGTTTTTGAAAATATGATATGTACTACCCCTGTTCTGTAATCCACAAATTGAGATTACTTGCCAATTATGAAAGCTACTTTCCGTTAATTTTTTCCGGCTGCATCGTTCTGTCATCGAATTCTTCCTTTTTTTTCATACATTGAATTCCAATTTTGAATTGGCTTGAGGTTCTTCATTTAGTAAGAATTTCAAAATCTGGCCGAGGCTATCTGGCTCACAAATAATTTGTCTCATTATTTAGTGTTTAACGAATAGCAATTAATAAACAAAATATTAATCCTGCTATTTGAAACAAATTCCCGACTTTTACTGATTGAACCACTAATACCGACATTAAATAGTAAATAAATTGGTTTTTCGACTTTAACGGTAACATAACCAAATTTTTTTTTTAATCAGCTATCTATGCGCGTATAATCTGAAAGTCGAGGCATGGGGATGTGTTTCGCCATAAATAATTCTTCTTTTCTTTCTTTTTGTACATAACGCTGTATGGACTTCCAATAAAGGCTGTTTGATTTTACCAAGTATGTAGGTAGTCGAAATACCGTTTTTCGTTTCGTTTCCTTTCATGCAATAGTGGCGTAACCCATAAAATTCACTTTAGAGTTACGAGAGATTTAAGAAACAGGGTTTCTTTAAACATTTTTTGTATTTTCCCTTTGACATTTTTGATTAATCTAAAAACGTAGAAGAGTTTGAAAAAGGACATACTTTGTAGGGCAAACTTCTTTTTTTTTAGTTCAACATTATTTTGGAAAAAAAAGTGGGTTACGCCACTATTGCATTCATGGTTTTCATTCAAAATAAAGAAAAAAGAAAGGTTACGCCAAATTTATTAAAATATTTTTTTATTTCTTTCATAGTTCAATATTTTAACAACAAAAAATTATGTGTACATTTTTACTTATTTTTTAATGATTTTATTCCTAGTCTAATAAAACGTCAAATTTTTCAATTGGAACACCTGTTGACGTTTTTAAATTATTATAAAAAAAGTGATGGATTGGTTCTATAAATTGAAGCAGTTCTATTAAGTCTCTCTTTTTTTATCATTTATTTTAGGTTCCTCAAGCTGGTTGAGTTTTTTAATGTCCACGGATTGTCTCTTTTTTACATTTACCTCTTCGAGTAAAACATCTATTTCATTGGAATACTTATAAAAAATTGAAAAAGTTTTATTTTTTTCGAAATGTAATTGCTAAATTTCAAGCCATTCAACCTTGGAATTGGAAATGGACATTTTCCTGTTTGTGATAATTTCTTCCAGCGATTTTGAGGAAAAAAAATCATATGAAGTCATTTTCAAAATTTCAAATGGGTTTCTCTTTCCCGAGGAAATGACATTTACCAAATCATTTGGGACGAAGATATCCTTATAAAATTTTTTATTCTTCCCTATTGATCCAAAATATTGGTCAGATGGCAAATACTAATGGCCACTAACTAAAAATTTATGGTGCATTTCTTTAACCACAAAATCGGGATGGGATACCGAAAATTGGCACAACAGTGAAAGTATGATATTTCTACTTTGGCCCCACATTGCACAGAATCCTATGTACGATTTTTAAATAATGCATTAAACAAGACCCAGTTTCTTGAGGTCCCCTTGACGCTGTGAATTCATCCCAAATATACATCTGAACTTTTTCACTGCCCATATTATGTATACCAAAGCAAATGGTCTCAATCTGTACCAAAGCAAACAGTTTCTAAGAGAAGTATGAAGGTTACGCCACTATTGCACTCAAACTATGATCAAATTTTAAAATGCAATAACACTTTTTTGAGTGCCATCTAGTTTTGAGTGTAGATAGCTGCATAAAACAATTTTTGTATTAAAATAGATATATTGAGGGACCCATTTTCATGAAAAACTCATTTTTGAAAAAAAGTGGGTTACGCCACTATTGCACTGACGGCCTCATATATCTGTATCGACAAATCTAGATTTCTCTTAAATGTAATTTAATTTTTTAAACAGAATATTTGCTTTAATTTCTTCATTTGGGTCATGTATAAACCTGAGATACATTATATACTTTTATAAATACTGGTGTAGATATATAGCGATTTAACTTATTTACGAGTATTTACGATTTCTAATTAAAACATTTATAATACATAAAAAACTTTTACGATTCTTTTGCAAGAGTGAATCTTCTTCAACGTGATACAAATTTACTACATTTTCTATATACATAATGTGGTATACATTATATACCTACTCATACTATTTTATTTAACTATAAATAATCTTTTTTTCACTTTTTTTTTATTCTATGTTCTACAATCAGAGGCTTAGTGATTAATAACCACGTATAGGAAATATCATCCACAATGAAAACCCTTTGCTGAATTCATTAATAAATTAACTTACCAAATCATGAGAAAAATGAATTGGAATGCAAGTGAAGAGTAATGCAAAGTTTCCTCAGTTCTTTGGTCTTAATCTGAACCCATTGTCTGCTTAGGAAACAACCCTTTCTTGTGCTGCCTTAAACTTTCTTATTATAATGGCGAAAATTAATGATTTATCCATGGATTTTAATTGTAACTAGATACCTAACAATTGTCCTTTGATACAGACCGGAAGTGAAGCCTTGCCACCATTTTCTCGTTGGCGGAAATGTCAATAATAGGGCCAATGTAAGCATTACCACGTCACTTTTTCGACAGCCATTTTCAATTTCTGCTTTTTTTTATTGACTTTAAAACAGTGCATACGGAAAATTAATATAATGTATAAGTTCATCATTTTGTTGTTCTTAATCCACTCGTCTGCTTTGTAAAGGGTTCATTGCACGAAAAAAAGCAAGTAAATGAATAAACTTCAAGAGCCAGATGGACCCCTGAGGTACAACCCAATAGGCAGTGGAAAATTATTACAAAATTTAACCTGGTAATGTACATATATTTTCAAGATATGATTCTATCCATGCTGTGTCTTAAAAGCAAAACCACATTGTATGGAACTGAACTTAGCGGAATTGAGTGACAAAATATAACTTATATGAATTTGTATGGGCTATATCTCACTTAACGGCAATTGAACTTCAAACAATTTCATACAATTTCAAACAATTTCGGTCTGAAGTGTAGTTCCCCAAGCGCTTTGTTTAGTATTTTATAAAGTTGGGTTTGAGAGAGAGGGAAAACTTTTGAATTTCCTGCAAAATTGGATAAGTTGCCATGAAAAGGATTATATCTTCAGTTCTCTTCGTTTCCATATATAGACTACAGAGTTGCGCCAAGCCCAATCGATAGGACATAAAGGGTTCAAATTGGATCTCATGCTTTGAAAATATAGCTTATAGCTTCGCGTTGTTTCTGAAATAATGAGCTTCCGTTGGCAATTGTGGGTTAAGGTTCCTGTATTTGTTCCCTGGTTTTTGTTAAAATTACTTTGGATAAATTCTGAAAGTAAATTTCTTAATCAATTCTAGCAATAATTCACAATACACTTCAATAAACAAAGTGATTAACATTAGAACCTTCTTTCGATTATGTTTATTAGTTTTTAAATTTTGTACTGGCGCAATATCAGATTCTACGTAGATTTCATAATAACGTGATGATGCTGGCAATCTAAGTAAAAGTTTGAAAAAAAAACTTTTGAATAGCTTAAAACTCCGAATATCCGAAAAATTATGTTCACACATGCATGAGTGTTTTCTGCATTATTGAAAATAAGATACTAAGACACCAAGTCGACATTATTGTTTTAAAACAACCTGATGTTTAACCACTTTATGTTTGTTTAAAGCTATACCTAAGAAAAAAAGAATTCCCATTTGTAAAATAAACTAATGAGTTTTAAATAAAGATTTGTTGTTGTTTTTAATTTACCAATTACTATTTCAAGTTGTTTGCAATCAATAAGTTTGTTTTAATCTAATGAGAACATCGAAAAAAATCAATTAGAAAGTTTTTCCTGATTCATTTTTACCGACGACTGACGACCGACGCCGACGTCGCCGTTAGAAGGAATTTACAAAAAAAAAAAAAACAATTAAAAAAGACAATGGAGGCAACCAACGTAGCGGACTTTTGCTTTTGTGTTCATACATATCCTTGGAAGAAAAAAAAAAAAACAATAGCGAGTACTGGGAAACTAATATGAACCGTGCGTAAGTATGTAAAATGGGAACAAATGGACAAGATTAGATTATTTACATATGTAAGCATACGGCATTAAAGTTACCAAGTACAAAGTAACTCATAATTAAAAAGTACGCCGTAAGAAAAGAAATAGCATATTTTTAAGTAAAACGGACTTTTGTATTCCAAAACTTTTGGCAATTTCGATTTCATTAAAAATGATATAAATTTGTATATTTCCACAAAAATGAGATAAATGCAAATACGATGTCCTCTAAAGTAAAGAAGTCTCGAAATAAGTAAAATATAAAAAATATGAAGCTGTGGAAAGTTCAATGATGTCCTACAGAGCCCAGGATTGGGGATTCCAAGAGTATGCAAAGAGGTAGAGAAACTGCTGAGATTTTTCACCAAGAAAGAATTCCAACTTCGTCAAAATACTCCGGAAGACTGGATACCTCTGGAGAACGGATAAGCCCCACTCTATATTAAGACTTTGAAAATGCGAACACTGAGAAACAGATTCTTAGCTTACGACGACGTAACTAAAATACACAGTCAAACTATGTATATTTTGTCATTACAATAATTTTGTAATAGCCTTAGCCTTGCTAAATATACATACATATGTCTAAATTCTGAATTTTTGAAAACAAAGTACCTAGTACACATTTAAAAGCAAAATTTCAAAAACAGTATTTATTTTTCAGAGTACAAATATGTATGTACATAGATTATTTTATTTTTGTTTCAAACGTCAAAAAATATTTCTTTTCAAAAATTTAAACCTGTTTTATAAAAAAAACCATCGTCATATGTCAATGCAGTTCTAAGGCAGGTACCATTGGTAAAACTATTTTTTTAAATATATTTTCTAAAAATATTTTTAATTTCGCCCAAAACCTCAGTTTAACTTCCAAGTTTGAAGAAAATCGCTTTAGCAGTTTAGCAGTGATTGCGACAGACAGAATTGAGGACCCACTTTTTTGCTGCCGCTTCGTAATTTAAGGTCTTATCAACATCTCGAGTTCGATTTATCTTAAGCCACCAAAACTTTAATACCTATAACCGTAAAGAATTGGCGTTTTCACCCTTCCAGCGTTCATCCAACTACTTTCAACCCCCTGAGTTTATTCAACAGATTTTTTACCTACACATAATATTTGTATGTACATAGGTATAAACAATACATATATCTCCGTTGGAAACTTCTAGACATAGTTAATACACCCTTATAAAAGGTATAATAAAGTTAACTTATTACTCGTCCCATGAAACCTATAAAATCTCAAAGATTCGTTTAGAAAGCTACAACCAAAAATTAATTTACGATGTTATACTTGAAACAGTAAATCCAGATATACTTGTATATATTTATTAATAACATGTGAGCGAACAAAATCATGGTTTCGAAGAACAAAAACATTTCAAATAGAATCTAGTTGGATAGGCGCCATTCTGCTGGCAAAGTCCAAAGACCGTAATTAAATCGATGTTAATGACACTCTGATGAAGCTCTGCAGGCTCTGTAATGCAGTGCTGTTCAGAATTGCAGAATGAAGTCTCTTGCAGTGCATATCAACGCATCATAATTACTATGATGTGTGATTACAGGGTGCTTTGATGTATATTAATCTATTATACACATAATAGTCCAATAAGTAGAGTTCTAAATTATTGATATATGTATTGTTAGGGGCTCTTAGTAGGTGAAAAAAAAATATATATACAGGCCCTCATTGCCGGCATCTAAAATCTATCGAAATTGGCTTCTTTTTTAAAAGATTTTTAACAATAACTGGTATGGTGCTATGTACCAACTTGTAGTAAATACAATTTTAAAGGTTGTATTTTAGTAAAACCATTATCACAAAAAACAATGAAGCAAATGGCTGAATTTTCAAATGTTTAAGAGTTATAGTACTATACTTCAAAGAGACAAGAAACACAAAATCGTTTAGGGGCTCGAAATACTGTATGTGGCAAAATACTCAAAAAACTGAATCCCAAAATGCTGTAAATGAAATATCACACAGAATGTTGTCATATAGAATTTTGAAAGACGGTATTATGACCCGCTTCCACTGAAAACTTATCAAAAATTTAGCCCTTGTAGGTAGCTCCATATAGCTTCGTTGATAATGAAAATTGTGGTACAAAAATACAACCCACATCATTTAAAAAAAAATAGTTTTCTGCAAGTTGGCTAATAACTTTTTTTTCCCCGCTTAAATGCGGCAGGACAAAGTTAGAAGAGCAAAAATAACTTTTTTAAGTAGGTACCTACATAATAACTATTCACTGGACTATGAGTGCATACAAAGATACATTATTATTAGATTAGATATTTATGTACTCAAAAATGCGCATATACGTATGTCGTATACATATAGATACATATATATTGCCTATCTATAAATATATAAATATCATCCTTCAAACGGAGCTTACATCTTATGATGAATGTGCAATAATGCTCCCTAAGTAGCTGTGTGTAGCAGCTATAAATGGCCAGACCAAGATAATAAAAGCAAATCATTAAATTGAAATAGTTCTTTTTTCTATCACGTATGTATTTGTATGTATATATGAAGGATATGGACTTATAACAACTCCGTGTCATGGATGTTTAAGTTTATTTTAGGCGAGTCAGTATAAGATTTTGTAATGGGATAAATTCTAACAAAGTGTTTTTGACCTACTAGGTGTAGAAACAAAAGTTTGCCGGAAATCACTTTTTTCTAAAGGGCTCATCATCATAACCGGATATGTGACTTTCATTGACTCCCATTGATTAGATATACAAAGTTAAAGATGTTGTGTGTGTTATTCAGGGTATCAGTCACCAATTGAAAAAATTGAATTTTTTCAAGAAGATTATCTTCACAAAAATTCTAACAAAGTGTTTTTGACCTACTAGGTGTAGAAACAAAAGTTTGCCGGAAATCACTTTTTTCTAAAGGGCTCATCATCATAACCGGATATGTGACTTTCATTGACTCCCATTGATTAGATATACAAAGTTAAAGATGTTGTGTGTGTTATTCAGGGTATCAGTCACCAATTGAAAAAATTGAATTTTTTTCAAGAAGATTATCTTCACAAAAATTATCTGAAAAGCTTTTCTTAGAATTTGTCCTACTAAGAGCAATTTGAGGGATATATTGCCTCGTCTATTTATCTTTCTGTGATGAAGAAGAATATTTTCAATTATTAGATTTATTTAGGTTACATTGAAAAAGTTAAATGGAGCTAAAGAAATGAATTGAGACTTTTATTATAAGCAACATAACTTGTTAATAGATTTTTTTTTTTCGGTTCTTGTAGAAGTTTAACAACTAATTCCTTCTTATGTCCTGTTCCAAAAGTTTGTTTTACTTTAACAGGTTAGATTAACTTTTTGGGTAGCAATTTATAAATAACTTACGACATAACATGTAATTTACTTTCAGAAACGTGAGAGCAAAATCATACTTTTAATATAGTTGTTGCACTTAATTATGTTTAACCTCCCTGGAAAAAGTGTGAGAGTTACAATAACACACATAGTCATAATGATGCTGCAAAAGAAACTTTATAGGTTCTCACTACACCACAGGACGGTAATTAGTTTCAAGGGCAATCCAGAAAATATTAAATAATCAAACAGGAAATTTAACTATAGGTACATATTACGTTAAATCAAGGTTTGATATCAGGCTGATGTCATACAACAAGAAGTTCGTAGAGCTGGTATTGGATCTTTGTATGACGACCTGTGATTTTTGAAAAACAATCACGTAATGAGAAGCTCCCAAAATCTACGTTCGGATTATCACGGCCTATCAAAGTATCTGTTTTGTTGACATATCTAACATTTCTTAAAAAAAAAAACCAACACTTCTGAGATCTCATTTTTTTTTAATCAATTGAAAATTAAATGAAAGAAATGAATTTATAATTTTGAATTTAATTTTAAATATCCTCAAAAACGTAATTTTTAACTCTTTGCTTTTTTTACAAGGTCACTGACACTTTCGGTAAAACTCGGTCTCTAAAGTTTATTTGTACTTTCAATTTTACAGCCCATGAATATAAAATAAGATCTTTCAATTAAAATTTCAATTATTTATTTCTTTTGAATGCAATAAAGCATTTTTGAAAATTTGTCATCGCTGAAATAACTTGGTAAAGGATTATAGGTACTTAATTTTTTGATTCGCTTAATATGAAAAAGCAATAATTCGTAGTAGAATTATATTGAAACCAATCAAAAAAAAAAAAACAAGTATAAAAGAAATAAATTACATAACCAATAAAACCATCACAAATCTCAATCTAGAAAATTTTGAAAAAAAAGGAAAACCTTCTCTTCAATCTATCTATATGAAATCATTTTATGATATTCTGTCAATCGAGAATAGGTTCAGAATATTATAATATACTACACTATACACATACATATTTATTGAAAATATTTTATATTTTTTTTTTGAAAGAAGAAGATTGCTCAAAATAACAAAATCATCAATTTGATGAAGTTTGCTTCTGTCAGCATGAGGTATCTGAAAACATTGCAGAGTTTATTGTTCCATGTCATATCATCATATAGCAATAAAGATTGTCATTTGAAAATACAATTTCACACATTTTTCAATTCCTCCCCTTGGAGCGTGAAACAGTTCAGAGAAATAATTTAGTGCTCTCAATCAGTGAACGCACTTGTCAACATTATTTATGGAATATATTTTATATGTGTCTATACATAATACATATAGGTACATAAGTTGTATCGAAATTGCTACCAGGACTTGAATTGAAAAACGCCTCCCTTCCATGGAAAAAAATGTATCCTTTACAGAATATGTTCATAACTTTAAAAATATGTAATACTATACATTTTTAATAAGATGTTCTGCAGATTTATAACGGATTTTTGAATAGCTCTATCTTTATTTACAAAACTTCAATCGAATTTTATATCGTTTTCTGTTTTAACCAGAATTCGTTGCACCGTCTAAGCCTGATTTACAACGTTTCTTATTCTACTTTTGCCGATGATGGTCATGGTTCAAAGTCTCCTGTCACGCACAATTGTGCGGATAATTATCTTCCACAATCATTATGATTTGCTGGCAGGTAAATGAATTTGAAAATATTTTGGTTCAAATAAGTTTAATTGCTTAGACACACAGAAACTATTTCATTAAAATCGTTAGAGATTTTTTTGAGGTAATAAGTTTTGTCGCAACGGTTATATTTCAGGCATCCTTACTGTTGGAATTAAAAAAAAATAATTTTTTTTGAGTATTACCTAAAAACTTTAAGTTCTAAATTTGAAAAAAATCGCTTCAATACCTTAGGCTGTATACGTATAGACAGAAAAACTTACAGAAAGAACGACGATGGACAGACCGACATACAGACATTTTCAATCATCTCAAGTTCGATGTTTCTTTACGAATCCAAAACTTGCCCAATAATACCGATTGTCACAAATAAAAATGAGCATTCAATTGAGTATTAGTACAACGATGTCAAAGGAAAGGCATATGTGTATGTAAATGTTTATGTAATTAATGCTGCACTTACGTATAAACACGCAACAACCATAACCATTGAATAGAACAGATATTAAGAGAGTATATGAAGAAGAGAAGAAGTAATCAATAATTAAGTTAAAATGCTTCTGCGTGACAATAGTGTTTCCGGGAAATTGAATCTAAATTTTACTTAGATTCGGTAGGCATATTCAGATAAACATCAATTTTCAGAAACTAGTTCAAATTTTATTCATATGTTTATATCAAAAGGAAATAAATAAACATATTCATTTAAACTTTGCAAAGCAACGCGAGCATGGATCTGCTAGTATAATATCAATCTCACTTTTTACATTAACTGAAAGTATCATCAGCTATTTCCTCTGCTGAATTCAATCTCCTTCATCACTGCAGTACAAAAAAGGTCAGTTCATGGGGTTTACCTTAAGTACCTATACGTTGCCGTATAACTTTATTTTCGTCCCCGTTTTTTCAAGTAATGGAAAAAGAGAGTTGACAGATAAAGCTTCTTTAATTCAATTATATTGATGGTCACTAATTTTTCACTTTTTGTCATCGTTAAGTACCTATAAAAAGAACAATTTTTATTTGCTTTGACCTTTCTCAAAATCATCACAAATTGTTATATCCCTCTACATGTACGAGTAAATATTCCTCTATATAGGTATGTATAGTATATATTACAAAACTGTTATTTTTGGACGTTTTTTATATTGAAATCAATAATAATTCATTAAGAATTCACAAGAAGAGAAATCGATAGGTGCAATTAAACGTCTGTACTTTACATATTTTGTTTTTTAAAGTTGATATGGGGCATATACTTGGTAACACCTCCTCTAACAATATAGCGATAGTGTTTAGCTTTTTTTGAGTACCTTTAAGTGTTTTGACATTACAGCCATATGGGGGTTAGGGGTGGTTTGATTGATTGTTTTGTCTACTTAGTTGCTTTTAAGCAAACAAACATGTTGATTAGTTGGTTGATATCAGGAAGTGAACGAATTAAATTGTACATAATACATTAACCAATTTGTGGGTGACTAAAATTAAAATTAATTCAGTTGGATAATATCAATAAGGTCATATAAAAAAACATATGAGACAAAGGACCGTGGGCACTTTTGTATGGAAACAGGACCAACTTTAGAACACTGTTCAACAGTGATGAAACATTAATCATATATGAAAGGTTATGGCGGGCTAATGTACATATGTACTTGGGTTCTTCTTCATGATATGGCAGATAAGTTAAAATCAAGTGCGAAATTAGTGTTTTGGTGCATTATTTTTGAAAATAACGGTAATAATGACAAAAAAATACCTTTTTTAAAAGCCAGAAGTGTTTTTAATTGAAAACCGAACATTAGATTGTTTTCTTAGGTTGTTTTTTGAAAATTGAAAATAGGTTAAATCTGGGCCTTAATTAATTTATCGTTCATTATAACCTCAGGAAATGTCCAAACATAAAAATTCTTATAAGAAAATAACAATATTTAGTAATTTTCAATTTTCTCAAAAACTAGTATTGGATTAGTTAGACTGACTTTCAATATTTTACCAACAAATTAATTTTGCGCTGGGTTTCAACTTAGCTACATATTATACATTTCATTACTTTAAACAATACTGAAATTGCGGCCAAACTGACCATAGCCCTTTGTTAAAGAAAACCATATTCATTGTATTTTATGCACCATGCTCTAATTTCTGTGAACAAGTAACAGAGGTGATAAGTTACAGCAAAAAATTAAAGCGTTTTAATTTATGAATTGCAAGAAATGTTCTCCTTTCCATATCTTTCAATGTTCGGGACTGAATTTTCTGATAACTTAATTTTTTGACGGAATAATATTTGCTGCAGTTTTGCCCGGCCAGGGCCTCTTTGAAGCTGCAATTAAAAACTGGAATCTGTAGGTGTAAATATAGATTTCTAGAGATGATATATTTCAAAAATAAAAACTTCTCAAAAAAAGTATTCCAGGAAATTGTGGATGCCGTGATAAAGCTGCAAGTAAAAAATCTGCAGTTCTAAAATTTCACTACAAAAGACCTTATTTTCCTAATTTGTCTTTTTTTTGTGAGAAAAATGAGAATCAACCAATTAGTTAGAAAGGCTGTCTTATATTCAAATTGGAATAGTCAATTTGCTGTTTTAAAATTTAGAATTTTTTAATGCAATAATTTTTCACAATGGGTTTTAAAATGAGATTCAGGTTGATTGATTGTGTGAGGATTATTTCTTTGTGTCGCTTTATTTCTTCTTTTTCAATTCACCTTATCTTCTTCTTATTACCATCTATTTCTCGTGTCTGAATACTTAGCAAAAAATTACTGATAAGAAGAACGTGGAGAGTGTTTTGTATGATATATACCTGTACAGGTATACTCTGCTGTAGAGGACCATATCTATGTTAATTTACAGTTTGGAAAAACGCGTACGGAAAACATGCATGTCGTTTATATGTATAAAGCCTTAATTGCACCCAACCTACCATTTGAGTAAATACATATGTATGTATGTATGTACAAAAATATCAATTAATTTATTTCATTTCACCCTTACACCCATGTACATGAATTTCAAGCTCTCCCCATACATATTTAATTGAAGTTGCTGATGCCTAACAGCAATCATACCCGCCATTCACATAGAAGAAAATATTAAAAATAAATTTAATACAGATATAGGCAAGAAAAATAAAAATAAATTTAACTCCATCCTATCAATAGCCATGATTAAAAATCATAAAAAAATTGTATTTTTGACAAGGGTGATCCTTAAACCAAATATTTCTTCTCTACCCCAACAACCCCAAAAGGGCAACTTTCTGAGAAATGTATACGTACCTACATAATATAAAAAAAAAACTAATTATAACGAAACAGTACCACTTATATTTGTGTGCTATACCCTTTTTGAAAGCAAGGAGTCAGTTTTTTTTTTATTTTATATTTTTAAAATTTAAGTAATTTTAATAATATTAATCGTTTTGAAAAAAAAAACACATTTTTAAACTCAAAGTTGTAAATATTTTTTTCTCAAAATTTTAGTACTTATTATCTCAACTTTTATAATTTAGTACTCTAGTAAATGCCAGATCATAAATATTAGAAGGTTTTGTATCTACTAGTTTGGGAACAAAATGACTAGTTGAAACTTTCAGTGTTCATAACTTTTTTTTTTCAATTTTTTCCTGATACATTTAAGAAAGTTGTTTTGTCTTAATCCAACCAATAATTTTCCGGTGCAACCTACAATTTACTTCTTTCAAAATACCCAGGGGTTTGAAGAAGAAATTATCAAATTTTCTTCAGACCATTATTAATTTTTAAAGGGTAGAGTAGATTTTTTTTGTTTAAGGACTAGGTACTCTATTTTTCATAATTAGGTTGACTGGATATATTAAATATGTTACATTCTATCCATAAAAAATACCGCTTTTTTTAGTCTTCCGCTCTCTTGAGAATTTTAATCATAATTATTATTTTCATTAAATCAACATCAAACTCTTTCATTTTCATTTTTTATTATAAAAAAACAGAAATTCATCTGCACATTCTTCCTTCCCGAACAATGCTGTGCACAAACAAATTATTTAAAATAGTTGTGACACAATACTTAAAAGCATTTTTTGACGAAAATATTTAAAGACTTTGTCGTACGCTCTCACCTCACTTATGGCCATCAAAATTTAGTTTTTGCTAAAATGATTACAAAATTTATCCAACTGATAAATTCATCGGGGTTTCACTAATATCCTTCGCTATTTTTTAGCAGTTCATTTTTGGAATTGAACGAAAAATGTTCACTAGTCCAAGTAAGATAACAGTAAAAAAAATTAACAGAATTTAAGTTCTCAAAATGACGTTTGTTCCATACAAAATTCGTCATATCGGGGTCTAGGTTATTTTTTACACGTAACACCGCAACATCTTTTTAAAATTGGTTTAAAGAAAAAAGACAAAAAAATATGAAAAATAATAAAACGGCAGGTAAAAAGAGATGCATATCTGAATGTCTTACACATCTATCAGTCGTTACGTTGGTTTTAATTATATGAAACAAAAGTTACTGTTTAAAGCTCACTTATGCATATTAATTATTTACTTCAAAACTGTCCATGTACATTTTGCTAAATTTGAACTTTAAACATTTACAGATTTACGCTCGCCGTTATGTTTTAAATATTTTGGAATTTAAAACCAAATAATGTTCGACTAACATTATTCTCAATCAATCATAAGACTCCCAGATCTACATACTTGATTACAAATTTATTTTTATTTATTAACAGATATAGAATAAGTTATTTCAAAATCACTTTTAAAAAAATGCTTAACAAAAAATTAAATATAATAGTTACCAAATAAATTTTACAAGCCTGTAGAATGAATTTGAAATCTACAGAGCACACATGCCCCAGTTATATCTTTAGAATATATAGTGTGGTCATTAATTTATCAACTTAAGTTTTAGAAATTGTATATCTATATGATGTCGGCAAACAATGGCGTGGATGTTGATAAATTAATGGATTTAGGGTTATAGTTCAGGAAAATTAGAATTTCACTTCGAAAAAATTCCGACAAAGTTGAGTTTTGATGAAGTTTTTTTGATTTCCAAGTATTGCTAAAAATATTATTCATAAATTATTATTTTTTTTTATTATTATTCACATATGTACATGAAACCCGAAATCCCACTCTACGTTAAATGGAACCTGAGTATAGTTTCCCCGGTCCTCAAGAAAGGAGACCCTCTTGAGCTCTTAGCAGCACCAACAGTCATCTTAAAATTAACATAATGAGGCATATTCAATATTCATTGTCGTCTGACAAGTTGTTTCTCTGTCTCCTCTAAGCTAACCTGGACAATTTAGATCCGGGTCCAAAAGACAAACTGGACCTCAACTCTTAAAAACCGTTGACTCTTTGATAAAGTTGTTTTTTTTTCTATCTTAAAAAAAATGGATTGGATTTCAATGGATTCACAAGCAATAGTACTAAAATTGTAGTAATTCTGTTTTTTTTTTACTAAACAGAGCTGCCAAATTCTTTAGGAATAGCAGCTGTTTCTAACGTGTGTGCTAACTTTAGACTCGAGGCCAGTTGGGCTCGGTTCTAAAGTTTGACAATGAATATGCCCATTTATCCTTTCTGCCCTGTTACGGGAGTCCCTCAGCAGCTGTTCGTCAAAACATGATAGATCCCCTAGACCAGGAAAGTCTGCCAAAGTCCAAATACATACTTACACTGCATCAGATATTAGAAAAAATCCACGAACGATTTTATTTGAAGGAGACCAATTTGCGTTTCGACTGGTATTCGATTCGAATAATTTTCATAATAATAAAATATAATTGTAATAATAAAAGTGAAAAGGTATTTCAATAAAAAAATTGGTTCGCTACAATTAAAGTCGCAATTAAATTAAATAAGAGCGGTAATTATAAGTAAAATACAAAGCATGTAACAAAACAAATAAAATTAAACCGAATTTACAACAACAAAACTTGTGTGAGTTAATAAAAATGCTAGTTGGTTCAGTTGAACTTGATAATTGGAAAACCTGTTCGGGGTTACGAATTTACAAGGGGATGCGGTGGTGCGACGCGTAGTGCGTCGGCCTCTCAATCGCTAGGTCGTCAGTTCAAGCCTCGCTCGGGCAATTTTCAAAATTAATTGAACATAAGCGACTTAGCACCACTGAAAGGAGTCTGATGATCGGGTTGGTCCCCGTGAAATAGCTATAACTCCAGCCATTTGAATTTGGTGGTAACACACACAAGTTGTTGTTGTTCATTCAAAAACCTTTAATATAAAATAAAATTAAAGTTAATTTATTTTTCTTAAATCTTAAGCCAGGTTAATTTGTTCAACGGTATTGTCTTATATATTCATGAAAAAAGTGCACAATAAGATTGAAAATGAATATGTGCGTTGAAAAATTAATGTTCGTAAATGAAAAATCTTTCCAAAAACTATCAAAACTCAATTGTGTTAACTTGCGGCCCCCAAAAATGCTCGATTATTCTCAATTTTTTGCTAAAAGATGACCATGTTAATGATCACTTTTGACCATCCTTAAACTTTTTTTGACCACCCCTAGAAATATTTTACTTTGAATTTTGGAAAAAATAATATTGTTTTTTAATTGTCTGTAGAAAAATGAAAGTTTTTAAATTTTAAAAGATGACCATCTTGAAAAATAAACACTTAAATAAAATTCTTAATAATACAAAATAAAAATGCGTATGAATTTTTGTATTTTATTTATATAAATTCAATTCATGAACGTTTTTTTATAGTCCAGTAACTATTTTGTTTCGTAGAAAGTTAACCGTTCATCATATCCGACAGTTCTGATTTTCTACTGAATCGTTAATGATATATAAATGTTTAATCCAAGTTTTTGACCTTGAGCGCCGAACGGAACATTGGTAGCTGTTGCTGATTTTAGCCCCGAATGACAGGTTCTAAAAACTATGTTTCTACGTTCTCAAGATTACTAAATTTTCGTTAATTTGCGTGTAAACCCAATAGTTTTCGAAATACTTCTATTCAAAATTAAGAATTAAAACAATTGTCAATAACAACTAGTAGGTTTAGGATGCTTTCAATAAGTTGAATCAAACTGCTAGAACTTGTGGAGGGGGTCAAAAGAAGAAGAATCTTTGACGAACGGGGGGTTTAAATCCGCTCACTCAGGCATGTGTGAAGTTCAGTTGCCGCTTAGTGTAATACATGTAGCTCACACAATTTCATACAAATAATATTGCGGTTTTGCCTTTATTAGAATTTATTGAAGACCTGGGCATTTTTTTTTGCCTAATTTTCCTGGGCTATTATAATAAAGAAATAAATTAAAGCACCTACACAAAGTCTTAAATTTTATTTTTAAGAGGCAGAAGTGTGAACAATAATCGCATCCATCACATACAGCTTTTATGAGATCCGTCAGCATGAATATTTAATCAGCAACAAAGGAGTTGTGTGCGAGTAGTGAGCTCGCTTCTACAAAAGCAATAAGCAAATAAATAGCCAGGAGGAGATCTTACCAAAGCAATTCCGTCTGCCGTACATCCCAAATTATGTACGATAATTTAGAACACTTTGATTTTCTAATTAAAAGTTCGTGATTTATAGTCAATACATTCATGAGTATTCCAATTTTAGATTTCAATAAAAGGTACTCCGTCAGCCAACCAAAATGTGCATACATAATATACATATATGAAATGTGCAGAAATAATTGTAGATATGTAGATTATTGGGTTTGTGTATCTAACCCCATATTGAAGTTCATTAGACTAGGATAGTATTTTTTGCCTATTCTTACATATGTATATGTATTCATACGTAATTAAAATTGTATTATTGCTTATACAACTATTTACACTCGGAGCGTGAATCCGTCAGGATTCCGCATGACACGTCGGGGTTTTGACGTCTCAAATAGGCTTTGATTCGGGGAATCAATCCGTAAAACTGAAACTATGTATTAATATTGTTATTTGTTTGTCGGGCATTTTATAATGGAAAAACACTTAAAAAAGTTCCAATCGGAATGCTTTCGAGGGAATGTCGGAGAGGTATAAATGAGGTGGTAAATGAAATGTTGTTGTATCAGTTGGTTTTTTAACAACTGCTGAAAACTTACTCGTATGCAAAGATATCAACATAGTATTCAGTTTTAAATTTGGATTAATTATATGGCTGTGAGATTTGATTAAATTTCAACAAAGTAACTTGAAATAAAAATAAAAGAAATCATGTATTTTTATTCCAAATATGTTTTAAATATTTGCTTATATCTCTTGGGAAGTATACATACTTCCTACAACCATTTGGTGTTCAGTGTTTAATTACTATTACGGTTGTCAGTGTCCAAATTGAACATTAATTGATATCAAAATTTGATTCTTTAAAACTGTACTGAGAATACTGAAAATAATGTAGACCTTTATGAGTTAGAGAAAATTAATTAATGAAATTAAAAGAATTGTTGATCAGCATTTCAGTTCATTGAATCAGAATAGAATTTAAAAGATACAAAATTTTAGTATTTAATATTTTGAGAACCGTGTTTGACTCCAAATGGATAAAAGCATTGCATTCTGCTTGCAGAAATAATTCCTACGAACTAAGTACTCGTATGTATTACGTTTTTTGTGTTCGAAAATAAAAGGTTTCCCCAAACCAATGCGAAACCGAAACGAAACATTCGTGACGATGAAGAAACTACAATAACAAAATATGCAAAGCAAAAAAGTAATGTTTTCCAATTGTTTTTGTTTTGCGACCTTTTTTCTGAAGTTAATTTTTTGCTACTTTTAAGCAGTAACGCTATTTCGACAAATTAGATTTGCAGGATATATCGAACGCAAAATATGTAAAGCCCAAATATATGGGTGTTTCGCGTAGTGACACAATGCCCAAATCTATAGCGCCCAAATTAGTGTTTTTTTAGTTTTTTTAATACAACTCAACTACTCAGCACTACAAGCTCACTCTTAACGATAGCATTTTAGAACTATGTACCTACATAAGTCTTAAAAAAATCAAAAAAATCTTTGTAAGGAATTCCAAAACAAAGTGCAATACAATAAATATATTTATATTTTTTTGACACACTGTTTAGTATTTGGCCATAATTTTATTTCTTATTATTCTTGGCAGACGACTATTCAATCCATGCTTACATATATGATTTATGTATGTTCATATAATTGTATTGTAAATCAAACAATTATCAAAAAAAATGTAATTATATAAAAAAATCACCTATGTATCTAACTATCTATAATATATTACTATTCTTCTGCAATTTCATAATATACACCTTTAGCTATGCACCTAATTCATCTAGATTTTTTTTTTCAATTTTATCATTTGTTTATGTTTCTGGAAGTTTATTTATTTTCATTTGTAAGCAATTTTAGAAGACATGCGCCTCAGAATGTTATTAAGACCGATAGATTGATTAATTATGTAAACATGACATTGTACCTATGTACATACATACATACATTATACTTGTTTCAACTTGAGGAAATAATATTTCAGCTAGGTTGATTTTTAATGTTTACATGAATCTTCTGTTCAATTTTTTAGATCAAAAGGTGTCAGCGGGTTTGCTGGAAACTAATAAAACTGGCAAAATATAATCATCAATAAGTAAGTAATGTGCAATTAGAATGGTTTGAGAAGCAAATAATGATGTTTAACTTTTATGTAAACTAACAATTAAATTGCAAGTAATTTATTTTGTTTGGTAAAGATATTTTAATGTTTTTTTTTTGGTAAGATGAATGTTTTGGAATTTTAATAATTTTGATATCATTCAAGCGATTAAAATACCTACAGTATTTTTAATTTGATAAAAATTTAATGAAATTGTAAATAAGATTTCATTTAACCGATAGTGCAAATGATTGACAAACTTATAGATTTAAAAAGTCAATCATATGTAATATTAATAGCTATTTTGTGAGTGTTTTTCAAGGTAAATTAATGGCAATAAGGAAAGCATACAAAATACTAAAAGTAAACCCAAACCAAAACCGGAATACATTCGTAAATAGTCAGAAATAGTCAGGCCTCTTCCACCTCTAAATTGGTCCAACAATGTGAAGATGAGTCTGAACATTGACAACAGTATTATACTAGTTTGGGTTCCACGTAACTGTGGTGGGTTTGGGTGACACGTAATCGACGAGCTGATGAGCAGGCTAGAAAAGGATCAATTTATCAAACTGATTCAACAATCAATTGGATGTGGATTTCGCAATTTTCGTAAATGAAAAATTCACTTGAGGACTGTAGCCCCCAAAGCCAATTTAAAAAAAAAAATATTTAAAACATTAAATACAAAACTCATAAAGAAAAACATACCTAATGATAAGAAATGAGTGAGTATATTTTCAATTTGTTTCTTGGATAAAAAAAGGAGGAGGATTCAAAAATTGAAGGCTGTCAATGAGACTGTAATTTTTGGATCGAGACTCACCGAGAGTCTCGCTGATTCATCCAGTAAATCCAGTAAATAAAATCAATAAAAATTGAAAGTTTTGAATGAAAGAACAATACTTGGGTGTTGGGTGAGCTACCACCAAGATTTTATAGACTGGAGTTTTAGCTATTTCACGATTGATTGAAATTATTTTGGTCTTTAATTGTAGAATTTTTATTATAAATTTATATCCTATACTAGCTTGGTTAGGTTTGATTATTTTCGGGACTTACCTTAAAATTTTTATTCCGACAAAAGTAACCACTTTGCTAATGACAGTTGTATATTAGGCATATTTTCTTCCCTTTACTTAGAGCAAAATCCATAAAAAATGCCAGTTATACAGTTTACTGTCGGGCTGAGGTGTTGGCCTCATAGGTTTCGATGTCTGTGAAACTCCTTATTGAAAATTTAATTTAATTGATTCATGTACATAAATTATCCATATGAAATTGTATACAAAACGCACTATTACACTACATATCAACAATGTTAAAAAAGTGTAAGAAGAATGATGTATATGACGCCACTGGAGGGAGAGTTAACACTTAGTGGTATAGTGTATAGTTTATTTTTTGGAGATAAATAACAACCAACGTTCCAATTTTGATTACTTTTATAGGGAAGTCGAAAAAAGTGGTTCTTTCAAATCTATCTGTCTGTCCTTATACCTACAGCCTAAACAGTTGAATGGATTTTTTTTAAACGCTCGATGATTATTTTGAAAAATCAAAAATCAATGATTTAAAATAGATATTGACTTACTTTTAGTTTTTAAAAATTCCAAAATGTGGGAGCTACCGTTACCTCTCAAAAATTGTTAGTCTGATTGTAATCTAAATTTATAAGCTTAAGCATCTGAAATTTATAATAAGTACTTAAAATACATTATTAACGGTACCCTCAAGAAATGTTGAGAAAAATCCGTTATATAATAAAAATATACATAGTAAAAATAAAAAAATTTAACAATCTGCACATTATCTTCTTAATTAAATTATTTAAAATATGAAATGTTTTTTTTTTTTTCTTAAATAAACTGAAAGATCCACACAAAATACCTAAAAGAGTTCACACTATTTGTATTGTGAATTTATTTATTTTATGTGAAATTATTGTTTTTATACCTATGAAGCACAAAGGAGAAAGCCACCCTGTCGTGCATTTCCATATGGTATCGTATCAATGTTCTTTTATTAATAATTTACGATTTACCAAAAATTATCCTGAGTCACACGAGTTGAGTGCGTCTCAATATACATATGCTTTTTTCCTCTAAGCAAATATTTTAACACAAACATATCTTTTTGTTATAAGAAGTGGAAACTTCGATGCGTTTTTATATTTTTTCACAACAGATACAGTCGAAGATACTTGAAATAGATATTGCAAATACCACGGATACATATCCTAAACAACAAAACAAGAAAACGATAAGCATTTCTCATGGTTGTTGTCGCGGATTGTTCAATTTTTTTTTTTTTGAAATTATTCAAAAAAGGGGGTTTTAGACTCCAAACATTATTTTTGAAATACCCATCCCCTTTTTGCGTTACGAAAAACGGCTCTCCAATATTTTATTTTTTTTCGAAAACCTCAGGTTCTGAGTACTTGATTTAAGCTACGAGTCCTTAGCAAACATTGTTTTTATACAAAAACAAACTTTTAAGAAACATCTTTAAATTTTTGAATTTTAAAATAATTGCAAAAATCATAAATTTGAAAGTTGTTCTAGGCAAACCTAAAACCAAAAATAAATCATTCTTCCAAAAAAAAGTCACTTCTACATTGGATCAAGGTAAATTGTTAAAATAATTATTGCAAGAATTAATAAAAGCAACTCCTCCCACCTTAATTTATTATTCTCTTAATGAAAATTCTGTAATGTGATTCCACCGCATACTCTATTAATAACTAAATCTTAGCCAGAATCAAAAACAAAATAAATGGGTATTATTTTTTTAACAAGGGTGTTGCCACCTTTCCGAATACATGCATTTTTTCCTATTTCAAAAAACCGAAATTCGCTCTCAAGTCTTATAAATCGACAAGCTCAACTCAAAAAGACCAAGTGTTTCAAAAGAAAGAATCTTGTTATAAGTAAACCTTTATTTAAAAACAGTTTTCAAAAAATATATAGTTTTTCAAAGAGGAAACTCAAATTTTTCGATTCTGAAAAAATACTTTTTTGCGCTGGAGAAATACATCGAAATTTTTTTCCTGATATTTTTTTTCATAAAAACGGGACTTGTTCTTGGCGCCTGGAACCGTAATGCGTAACCCAAATTTAAAAAGGCAAGTCTTGATTGAAGAATATTTTTCAGTGAAGAGTACTCAATCTATACTTCAAAAATGTATATACATTAAGCTAGTAAACACACCAACTAATGTATAAGTTCCGTACCTATTTTATTGTTAAGATCACTTTTTTTGCACTACCTTCCACAAAATAATTAAATTTCAAAACATGCCATTTAGCGGTCCCATGTATAAAATTCATTACTGGAAATGAATTTTCCGACTTGATTTAAAAATTATAGTTCCACGACAAAAATGAAAAGTAAGGAAATTTTTGTGGTTTTTTGTGCTACCACCCACCACTTTGAAAAAAAAATTACTTTTGATAATTTATTTTTCCACGAAGACTACACCTAGTAGAACTAAAAACCTTTTGTTAGAATTTGTCAATCTAAAGATCTTACATTGACTCGTCTACATCAGCCCGTTTTAAACAATATTTGTAATCAAATCCTTTTCTTACTGCTCTATTGCGTATGAAAGTTAATTGCTTATTTTAAGCACAATAAGTCTTTTAATTAGAAGTACACCATTAAATGTTCGCTTGTATTTTTGCATGTTTGTATAGTAAAATAAAAAAGTTTTAATTTAGAGTAACTTAAATTAACGCAAAAAGTTAAAATATAAAATATGTTTGAATGAACTTGTGATGAAATATTGTACATATGTCTGCCGGCCCTGAGATTTTACGCTATTACTTTTTAATTTCGAAAGATTAGGTAAACATCATGTAAAAGAATGACACATTTCTATCACTTTCTGTATAACTCTTTTCAGCATTTAAAAACTATCTTGCAATATTGACGATTCAGCATCCCACAAAATAATACATATTATGTACTCGTAGATGAAGATTTCATTTGTTTTGTTATTTTATATGTTTGCATATTTTTATTAGAGCAATCAAAATAACACCACATAATATCACTTTCAACAAGTGTGATGCAGTAAAATTTGGTCATAATACCTTATTCCAGCAGATGGAGTCATAATAAATTCACTGCTAAAACCTCCTAAATATGAAATTTGTGCGAGTTAAATATGCAATGTTTTTTATTAGATACCTTCGAGTATATGTATATGAACTTCATATTTTATGGTAAAAGGAAATTCATTATGATGGAGGAAACATACCCAAATACTTCGTCAGTTATGCAGTTAAAATCCAAAGATATAAATATTCACTTTGTTTGTAGGTACTTTTTCTACACTTAAACACTCCTTTAATTTATTGTTTCCACTTTTAGGAAGCTATTGCTTCTTAACTGATTTTATTGCATACACTTGTGCTGTTTCACTCGAATTTCATCTTTTTTAATGGCCAAATATAGTAATAAATCTCGCGGTTTATTTTACTTAAAATTTATTATATTGGAAGCCAAACACTAATCACAATAAAAACAAAAAACGGCCAAGAAATGACTTCAACTCTTCCAAAAAACACATGATTCACAATTCAGCTACGTAACAGTTAAAGAACATTTGATGCCTTCAAAACCGTACTGCCAGCAATACCGCGATGTTGTTTCGTTTAAAGCAAATTTTGAACTGACCAACACAGTTCATCTTTGGATACAAAATTGTCGTTTGAATTGAAAATGTTTTCCCGCATTTTTTGTATACTTACATCTGCTGTCCATAGATAATATTGGTAGGTACGATGTGCATTCTGGAGCTAATTTTGTAAAGGAATGTTTTTGTTAAAAGTAGCATGCGCAAAAATTTGCCGATGAATAAAATTTTCATTCATAAAATTTTACGATGTTGCAAAGGAACTTCCTGCGAGGGCTTTTTGTTGCGAATGTTAGTGACTCGAACTTTGTTGGTTGAAGGTAAAGTTTTGTTCCTATAGTAAAAAAGCACTATTGCTATAAAAAGAATATTGACTTCAGCCTTGATTAGAATATTTCCCTAAAGTTATGAATTATAGCGATGTTGAAACAGTCAAACCCCCATATGTATGTAAACATAATTTTAAGCAATAAAAGTCTTAATAAAAAGTGAGCTCGTGAAGCAAGATATCGATCATTTAACTTGCAGGATTAACAATCCCTAGTTAAACTCATTGTCAGCAATGAAAAACTGGAACTAATGGGAGATCGTTTGGTGAGTTAACTCTGGACATAATGAAGAGATGTTTTTGACAGATTCATGTTGAAAATCGATGTGCTGGTGATTTCGATAGTGTCGCCATCACAATTATAATAGTTAAAGTATGATTTCCATAGTTTTGCACATCGATTTCGGTAGATTTTTGACAAGTGAATGTTGAAGTTAATCCTATACTGAAAATCTACTTCTGAGTTAACTCTGGGTTAAGTTGATAAAATTATTAGCTCAACAGCAACATTAAATAAGGGTATTGTGATGAAATTTCCTTACGTTACGTTTCGGAGTTCACTTTGATAATAATATCCACTAATGGATGGTATACATAATATATCGGATATTATTATTCAATTTTTCAGACGTTAAATGTTTATTTTATTTATCTTTCAAATTTGTGCTTGATCAAAAAAGATTTTCTTACGTTAAGTGGCAAAGTTCACTCCAGTAAGAAGCATTGCCTAAAGTGTTCATGATAAAGAAACAATTAAACAAGGGCTCGTAACTAAAGGACTGCGTGATCTAGAGTCGATTTTATTCTTTAAACTGTTTGAAACATTGCACCAATATATTGCATTCTTATTCTTTTATTTGGACAACATTTTCATATCGTTCTGCAAGTCGCGAAGCTCTTTCAACATAGTTTTTGTAAGTTCACCTTCTGGTGTGTTAATTGGTTCATGCAAAAGCATCCGAATTGCTTCTCTAAGCATAATTTCAGCGTGTTTAAGAGTTTCCTGCATAAAAATTGTTCTTATTTAAATTCCAAATTAAAGTAAATATTTGTATAATGCTATTTACCAATAACTCCAATTCGCTGATCTCATCCTCATGAAACCTAAGTCGATTCAATTCTGCATATGAAGTAAACATTTCATACAAAGCAATAGCTTTTAGTCTTGATATACCGGGTTGAACTATTCGAAGAACCGCCAAAATGTCTTCACAAAGTGATGTTTTTCGTTCGAGTACTAATTTTCCAGGTTTGCAGATAGGATTCATTAGAAACGAACGCAATATAGCTGCCACATTTTGCTTTAGATCAATGATAAAATAATGATTGCAATGGAAGACCCTAGAAAACTTAACTATGAGACTCTCATACTTCCGGATATCGTCTTTTGCAAGAAATAGTTCTTCCTTTGCTCCTCGAAGAATGCTATTGACGTGTTCTTCATCTATTGTAAAAGCACATTTTTGGCATATCCATTTTGCTCCACTATGAACTATTATGCCACCCCCGGGACATGCATTACAAATAAGACTACTCATGTGGGATCCTAATTCTGTAGGATCATCGCATCTAGCGCAGGTACAGTAAAAGTATTTACCAATCATCAAAGAATTTCGTCGCTCTTCCGTTCCCTGAAGAAAATATATTTAATAAAAAAGTTTATGATTCAATTGTCAGTTCCAATTACCATCAATGGATTCGTATAACAATAGGTCAACATATCACCTTTCTTCACATCACAGTTAGCATAGATTTTCATTTGATTATTGCCGTCTATCGCTATTGATGTATTGGCTACACACTGATGAGCTAGAAGTGATGCTTTCAAATAAATAGCTCGCATTGATCCTACGTCTGGAGCTCGAATTTCAAAGCTGTTAACATCAATTACACCACATATTTGTTGAATGATTTCTTCATTTATTTCCTTTGTTTGTTCAAAAAAAGGAATAATGCCCGAAGAAGTGATGGGTTCAACAACAGTTTTTGAATACTCAGACCAAATTTCACTGCCTCTTCTTTGTTCTTGATGTGATTCAAGATTGCAAAATTGTTCGTAAATGTTTCTTGTACTGGGATTTTCATTAAGAAGCAGACATTTCACAAGGCCATACAAGTTCATATTCGATGAGAGAAAATTGGAATACATAGTTTTTAGTTTTTCGAAGAAGCTACATTCGAATTCATGATGTGAAGGGCAGCTTTCACAAAGAAGAAAAGCTTTACATTTTCTGAAATGAAATAAACAGATTTTAGAAAATAATAAACCAAGTGTAAACAACCAAAACAAAAGTCCACAATCTTGAAAACTCATAAAATGGAAAACTCACAATTCTGTAAATCCACAATCCTGAAAACCAACAATCCCGATTCCCGAACACCCAAAATCTTAAAAATCCAAATTCCAAAAATATAGGTATTAAATGACTGACTTGTTTTTCTTATTTATTATTTATTTCATAGCTTCAACATGTACATATCGTTCAATTTTAATGAATTTGAATATTTACTATTTGTAAAATGAAACACTTTAATGTTAAACAAGAAAATAACGAAAGTAACTATGTATATTTCTTTTCAAAAGACAGAATTCCTTTCAGTTTTTTTTAGTTAAACTATCCCCGTGTTTATAAACTTTGTATAGAGCCTACGTAAAGTTAACATTCTTCTAAATGCATCTTAGGTAACCACGTTAACGTAATTAACTAGTACCTACCTTAAGATGTTTTTCTATAACGGGAACTAAAATCTAAGTAAATCTTTGCATGATCAGGATACTCATCTCATAAAAAAAAATATTAAATACACGTATCAATAAGATTGGCTTGCTAATCTTATAGACTTGCGTCGCATTCCTCAGTTGTGGACAAAAGTGTAATTCAATAAAAAAAAAACTCCGCAAGAACTTCCACACACTTCCAGTTAAAGATATAAACTCGACAAAACTTACCGACACGTATTTTTAGTTAACCTATAACAATTTGTGCACCGTGTTTCATTGCAAGTCGGCAAAATCAATGTCGGACCTTCGATCAGTAAGACTTCCCCAGCTAAAATGTTTCTACTGGCAATTACATATCTATTGAAATAATTTAATATTTGAATGAAGTTATGTAATTAAGTAGTAAATATAATTAAATTTACCTTCCAAGAGTATCGTTTTTTAAAACTTTACATTTTTCACTAAATTCAAGCATATTTATTTTGTTTATTTTTTTTTTAAACGATTTCAATCAGAAAATACCTAATTTATTATCGTCTCACTTCTTCACAAAATGACACACCGCACCACGAGTGCCAGATTTTATGTGCAACACGAAATTAATTAGTCTTCTTATCGGATTAAATAAAATAAATTCGCTAACGAGAGAGAAACATTATTCATTTGGAAGGGCTGTATTGTATGTTCTTTGGTTCTCCTTGATTAGAGAAATATGTAATTATTTTGATGACTAAATTTAGAAAACTAAAAAAAAATAAAAAAGCATTGTTATTCGTAGTGCGTTTAGAGATGGGCAAATACCCGGTATATACCGATGGTATATTCCAAGTATTTACCAAAATAAGGGTAAATTAGGGTTCTTTATTTATAACTGTTAAAAATCCGTTTGTATGAATGGTACTTTGATTTTTATCAACGGAAATTAAAAAAAGCTACAATTACAAATCATCTGCAACAAATAGCTTGAAGCCACTTCCTAGCATTTCTATATTTTTTTCAAATACACTATTCGCTGCATTCAGATCTAGCAAAACAAACAATTCAATCGTGTCAATCAAAATGAATAGACCATTTGAATTTGAATTTTTGCGCAAATGCAAAGAACAAATCAAAAATACAAAAAACACCGTTAGTAAAGTTTCTTATCAAAGAATGTAAATTCGTAAAATAGGAAAAAAAAATTCATCAACAAAAAAAAATCACACGGCCACTGCGACTATATTAATTCATAATATTCATGAAGTCAAATCATTCGCTGCATTCGGTGTGTTGAGAACTGTTGGGCTTGTTCTGTTCTTCTTGATTCAAGCATCTAAGCCTAGGAGAGAAACCAAACAGTTTATTCGTCCTGTTGTAAATTTTTTGTTTATTAGAATATAGTGTATTAATTTCCAGTGTACACTACTTTCGATGAATACAAGTAATAAAGAACACTGAAGTACTGTAGGTACTTGGTCAGAGAATGCAAGTAAATGTATAAATACCTACAGTATTCATACAGACCAGACCATCAATCCAAATAAAATTTTACTTTATTTCAAAGTTAAATGAATTATGAAATGTTTTAATGCAGTTAGGTTCCAATGATGAAGTAGAATATAAAATCACAGTTTTAGACCGATATTTAAGAGGTCAGAGTGTTTAAAAGTTGGAAATTTAAAATCGAAAAATACATATTTAAAAAATTATTCATCGAAAAACAAATGATTATATAGGCACAACTTATTTTGAATACATACATTTATATTTTGTAATATAAAATAAAAAAAAATAAAATTAACCATGATTAAGGAAGTTTAGTGAAATTTTTCGATGTATTAATTTTTCATTTTGAAAAAAAAAATTTAGGGTAAATTTTTGGCACTAATTTTTTTTATCTTTTAAGTAGGCAGTTTAAAAACCTCCTCAAATTTTCACGCACGTAGGCAATGATGTTTTAGATTTTTGATGAAAATTTTGATTTTTAATATACCGTTAGACCAAGACATTTTACCATTCATTTAAAAAACAGCTAAAATCGCTAATGTTTATGAATATTTATAACAATCGAATTGAAAATCGATTAAAAATCAAAGATATTACCAACCTTACTGTTTTTTAAGGCTTAGAACTTAAGTACTAGATGTTGGATCTAAAGCATAAAATTCGTACTTTGCGTCAGCCTTCCCTTTAGAGTTTAAATGATTGTTTAATTTCTGTCGGTAAATCATAAACATCCAAATTATTGGTATTCACAATCCATTTGGGTATATATCCGGTGTATACTAATTTTTAAATACCTACTCGTTTGGTATTTATCCGAAGCACATAGTGATGTGCGTTTCTTTATTCAATGGAATGTTCCGGATAAACCATTACGTTGTTTATTCCGGCACATTTTAAATGTAGTCTCAATATTCCATGTGAAAAATAGGATAAAAGGAATATTAAGTACGTTCAGCACGATTATGGTAGATTCATATCTGTGTTATTTCTTAAAACAAAAACATTTATTGAATTATGTACCTAATTGTCTTGACATTACATCGATGTGCTGATTGGCATTCTTTTCATTTTAGTTTTGTTATATTTAAGCATACGAGTAGTTTACAGTTTTTCAATAAAAAAAATTACAAGTATTTCTTATAGGAGTGATTTTTGCGCCAAAAAATTGACGTTTTATTATTTTTATCGAGCTGTGAACCAACTTAAAGTGTAAAAATGTATTCATAACGACCCACAAATAATTTTTTTTCTCTCAAAAAATGGATTAATATACTAGGCTTTATTCCTTACATTCCTTTTTTTCTGGATAATACTTTCGTATGTTTCACGATATCTATTGGGAATGAATATAGAAACATATATATTCCCTATAAAATATGAAAATTTGGCGGTTTTTTCCAAGTAAAAAGTGTTGATTATTGTAATCGCGTTTAAATAAAAAAAATTCATTGCTCTAAATCCTTTTGTTTTATTCATATTTTTTCCATTGTCACAAGGGATAGGTACTCCATTTTTCCGATCGATCACTTCTTTTTTTCGCTTTGTTATTGTATAGTTTGACGTTTATTTAGTATGGAAAATTGGGAAGCTACATACATTTTAAATTTATTTAAAATTGTTTTAAAAGAAAATTTTTTTTTGCAGATTGTCTGCACCATGTGTAGCGAAGGCATTTTCGCACACACTTAAGATTAAAGAAGAAGAAGAACTAATTTGTGAATTTTGATTAATGGTTGGTTATTGGTCCTTCTTATTGTTATTGTAAACGGACAGAAAATGCTCATTACTTTCATCGGATTCTCAGTTTTCAATTATAACTCCCATATTATTTAATGGTTC
This sequence comes from Syrphus vitripennis, assembly GCA_958431115.1. Lineage (NCBI taxonomy): Eukaryota > Metazoa > Arthropoda > Insecta > Diptera > Syrphidae > Syrphus > Syrphus vitripennis. The sequence continues at coordinate 114,283,735 of OY288108.1, forward strand.
AATTAAGATTAAAACATGTAGATGTACATATTTAATCCTATTCCATGTCATTCAATTTTAATCCTGACATTAATCCAATTTTTTGATAGTATGTCACATTATTATATAATTGGATTAATTTTTGGATTTTAAATAGATTTTAATAAAATAATATGGCGTTAAATGAGTCGGGATTTAAACGTACCGACTTTTAATTTAATAAAAAATAAATATAGCATCCATCGCATCGCTTCGCAAGTCAAAAATAAACTCAATAGTTTTGGGTGTGTTATTTAACAACAAATGTTTATTAGATATGTTAAAACTGCGATTTCAATTTACTTCAACATTTTTAAGATATTCCTCAATTTGTGTAAGTTCCATCTTGATTCTTTGCATTAAATGCCCTTCTGGTGAATTAAGTGGTTCGAATGCCAGCATTCGTACTGATTCTTCTGACATTTCTCGTGCCTTGATCAGCCTCTTCTGAAATTTAAAACCTTAAGAATTAAAACAAAAAAAAACATTCGACCAAACTTCTACATACCTTATACTCTTCCATTGTTATTTCACCTTCGTTGTATTCGTAATCCGTTAATTCAACAAAAGTTATGACAAACTCATACAAAGCAATGGCGTATAATCTTGAATAACCTGGCTGTACAGCTCTTACAACTGGCAACATCTGGTCACACAATTCAATTTTTCTTCTAAGTACACCCTTACCAGGCTGACACATCGGATTCATTAAAATCGCTCTTAAAATTGACGCAGTGTTTTGCTTCAGATCGATCATGAGAAAATGGTTTGGATGAAAATCAGATGAGTATTTAGTCAATAGAGCTTCGTATTGCCGAATATCTCCATCAGCATATAGTATTTGTTCTGCGACTTCGGCGAGTAGTTTTTGAACTTCCTGTTCCGTCATAGTCGACAAACATTTTTCACAAGTCCATTTGGAATTAAACAAGCTGACATAGCCCTCTGGACATAATTTGCACTTGATGCTACTCAAATAGGTGCCAAGTTCAGTTGGATCTTTACACCGAGGGCAAGAACAATCGATGAATTTTGTCATCTTTAGATGATGTTGACGTTGACTGGTACCCTTTAAATACAAATAAACAAGTATATGTAGTTACAAAATAAAATTGATTTAAAAAAAAAACTAATGCTATGTTTGGATTTTTCACTAGAAAGTTATGGGTTTTTCCATGGGTGATTCTTAGAGTATATATAATATGGAGTGCTTGTTCCTATATCAAATACAATAACGCCAGAAGAACAGATAGGGGCACTAGTATCTACTTTCTTACAGTTTCGGGAAGCACCAGCGCGGACCTGTCAAACTTCAATCATAATTTTTTTTATGATTTTTTTGAAGAGGGATCGAAATTTAAAAAATTAAATTAAATTTAATTAATTTCTGGAGAGGGATAACCACTAATCAGTGGGGATAACGCACTCTTATTCGAGGTCCGCGCTTTTGCTTCCCGAAATTAGGGAAACTAGCGCCCCCTATAAAAGTTTCACGTTTAAAATTGAGCAAGCACTCCATGTTATATATGCTCTAAGGGGTGATTCTAGATTTCGATCAAAAAATTGATTTTTTTTCATGGCCCTTGGAATACAATTGGAATTGATTTTTTTTTGTTATTGTACTGTCGTAACTGTCAAATTTTTACCTGAACATTTTTTGTTTTCGTTTTGAAATAGAATTTTCATCACATCAAAAAAATCTTCACCACTTGATTCTTTTTCAGAAGAAGAAGATGAAGTTGATGAATCTACTAATTCATTAAAATTGCATCCATTCTTTGTTAAATTTATTTGTTTAATAGATGAAAACTCATTCCGATCAAAACAAATTACAAATAAAAAGAAAAGCTTGTATTTGTCAAGCTGACAGCTGAAAGTTGTATTAGTATTAGTACAAAGAGGGGTAAATCTTCTGAAAAATCCAGATCTGCAGATTTAATTTTAAATCAAAAATACATACATAAATCAATTTATTTTTTCCCATGAAAGCAAAAAAAATTGATTTATTTTACCCATGGAAAACCCCATTAGAAGTGTAATCAGTGCGATAAGATAAGAAAATATTTTCTGGAATTTTTTGATTTTTCCCAGACAAATTATTAAAAAAAATATTCAAACCAATTTTTATGTAGAATTTATATATTATATGAGTAAATTGTGCACAGTGCAAGCAACTTCATCCGAATTGGTTTTTTTTTCATCAAATTCTTTGGAGCTAGAATAAAAAAAACACCGTTAATTCACACACCCTCAAACTCACACTTTCATTCCAAATTTCTTCCAAGCTAGGCAAAGCTTTTTGCCACAAATAAAATAATTAAGCCTACACAGGTTTGAAATAATCCAATTTCCTTGGTGCTGAAAAAAACACCCAAAAGTTAGGCACCGACCTCTATTGTACATTCTATTTAGAAAAAAAACAACCAACCCTCTTTAGATCAGCGACTGACCACCACCAAGTCACCAAGTTAATTTTTACCTTTAAAAATCTTATATTGACTCGTCTATAACGTTTTTAAAAATTCAAAATCAAGAATATGTTTGTCTAAGTACTCGTAAATGTACGCACTTTTAGGTATAGAACAACTTTTAGGAAGCTTTACTTTTGTCGTCCGTTCACGGTCCACCTGTTGGCACAAATATTTTTGTTTTACTTTGTGTGCTCTGCTCAGGTATATTTTAAATTACAAATGATGCATGCATATTTACACTTATGTACATACTTTAAAATTATACTCACTCACCATCAATGGATTTGTGTATGAAATATATATCATATCTCCCTGTCGAATAGGCATTGTAGCATAGACCTTCAAGTTGAAGTCATCATCAACAGCCATCAAGGTGTTCGGAATGCAACTGTGTGGAATTGTTGGTGCTTGAAGATATATTCCTCTCACTTGATCACCATCCCTGTTTGTAATTTCGTACGAATTCAAATCAATCAAACTACAAAGTTTCTGCAGGATTTCTTCATTAACCTTGATGTTCTTAAAATAATCGGCTATTCCAGATTCTAGAATGGGCTGAACTACTTTCTGGCTATGCTCAACCCACGTTTCTGATTTTAAATACTCCTCTAGATGGGCATTAACCTTTAATAACTCATTTACGCTGCTATTCATATCTTCCATTTTCAACAAACATTTTAATGGAGCATAAATCGCGTAGTTGGAGATCAAAAAATTTTTCGAAATATTCTTAGCTCGCTGAAAGAACTCACAGTCGAATTGATCATGTGCGGGGCATTCTACGCACATCGGAAACACCAGACATGCCCTTAAATTGTGGATATTTTTAAAACAAAATAGAAACAATGTGCCTGATACTTGCTGATTCTAGATACTCACTGACACATGACAAAAGAACTTTTTAAACAATTCGAACACTTCATCTGGTCGCTATCCCATTGCGGACACATGAGTATTGGCTGCTCTTCCAAGATCACGTCACCTGGTGTTATGTCAATGATCGCTTTCAGACATCTATTTTTTTTTTTTTTAAATAAAAAAATTATCTCATCAATTAAAATTGAACTGGCAGATTCACATTTTAAGTAATATTTACACTTTGTTATCTTTTACTAATAACTGGCAGAATTCACTAAAATTTTGCATTTTTTAAATAATTTTAAAAAAAATTTTTAGTTTTTTTTTTTTGAAAAACAACAGACAGATTTATTATCTGCTCTGATAGCCGACGGTACAACACAACAACTGCAAAGAACAAATGGCAAAAATGTTCAAATCTTGTAATTAGTGCTCATTTGTGAAGTGAAGGCGAGAAATATTTGAACACGCACAAACTATTTCGTAGCCAAAATAGAGAGTTTACCTTAGACCCCTTTTTCACGAGGAAACTGAGTTGATGGCAACTTTAAGTTTGTGGTAGAGAGGCTCAAAAAGTAGGGAGAGGGAACAAAGATAGTGTATGAAGAGATTTATATGTTCCTTCTTACACTGTCCGTGTTGTGATTTTAACAAGGAAAAAACTACGAATATCTAGAAATTTTATTTCTTCATGTGAAAGATATAAGAGATTTGTAAGATGAGTAAAAGAAAACTTCGAAAACATCTCCAGCAACTAGTTTCTTCGTTTGAAGAGGACATTTGGCTTATTACTGTTAAACCATCCACAGCCATATTTAAAAACATTTAGGGCGGTAATCTTAACGGTTTTTAAGATACTAGATGCTAGATTTTGGAATATGACCTCACAGTTGTTCTCCAAAGAAATTTTAGAAAGTAACCATGGATGAACGCAACACAGTGGCACCGCTAATCCAAAAGTGCTTGTGAAATTCAATTGTCAGGTATGTTTAAAAGTCAATTTTTTTAAGTTTATTGAATTAACAGTTCGTAATCGAGAAATCATTTCATTTGAATGAATTTTTTAGCTTGTAGATAGCGAATCAAATTGAAAAAAAAATATTATTTTATAGGTATATATTTTTTTTGAGTACATACATATACATAGGAATACAAATTGCGAAGAGTGCGTTAAAAATTAAGGACATTTTTTCTTGATATATTGATTCTTTTCAATTATGTACATATTTGTTAAATGTTGTAAAAAACTACTTTTGATATATTTTGTCGATATAAAATGAGGTAGAAAATAAAAGATCATGCCTTGACGCCTTAACTTAGGGAAAAATAAATCCTTATACGCAGTGTAATTTACATATGGCTTGAAATAACTCTAGAGCATGTACCTACATACATATGTACATTTGTATGTATGTTGAACCAAAAAAAAATGATTTTTTTAGGCAACATTTAAAATGTGATGCAATTGATTAGATAGAGAGCTAAGGGGTTCTTAGCTTTCTTTAGTTTTTTTTATCAAGTTTGTTTGGCTAATAATTTCAAAAAAAATATTTTGAAACTTAAAATTAATATACATAGGTAAATTGGTGAATATTTAAAAATATTTATTTTTTGGGTTCCATGATTTTTCACAATTAATGAAAATTAACTTCCTCATTTACTTAATGAATTAAAAAAAACGATAGTTGAGACCATTACAATAAATCTAATGATGCAGTCTGGTAGACAAGGCAATAACTCTCATTAATAAACAGTCAATGGATTTTTAGCATCTACTCATATATATGTTAAGAAACATATAATGGCGGTTTTCTGAGCGCAAACGAGAACTATTAACTTAATATATATGTATATATATATATGTATGTATGTATTTTATTTATTTACCGGGGTAGTCTACTCTTTAAGAAAATAGTTTTTAAACATTCCGAAAAAATCCGTGAAAACACGATTTTATATTTCGTTCATCGAATTCGTCATTTCCGTTACCAATGTTTCCTATATAAAAAATTATTTAAGTTTACTATTCTACGTATGTATTATACTAGTAACTATATAATAAATAAATAAAAAACAAACTTTTAATCTGTACTTAAATTCTATTTAATTTGCATCGTTGTTTTATTTCCGTTACTTCATGCCGTTACATAAAATTTTAATATTGTGTGTGTGTCTTTGTATTGCTAAAGCATATGATTAATCAGTTAAAAAAAAAAACTTAATTAAGACTTAACTAACGGTACCACAAATTTAAGAAAAAATACCTTCTCCATAATTTCAACTTCATAAAAACCTTCAAAAAAACTGAAAGATTCTCGGAAAACACTCAGCATAAAAGAGCTATACTCTCAAGTCTCAACCATGTTTCGTGAGATGAAATAAAAGTTCGCTTTTTTATTTTAAAAGAAAGAAATTAAAACACTTGAATTTATTGCATTTCGTTATTGGTTGCTGTTTTGTTTTCAATGTTTAATGTTAATGTTTAGTCATACATTGAAAACATACAGTATTAAAGATATAAGGGAAAATCATAAAGAACGTCTTATTAAAATATCAAAAGTCTACTTGATGATCATTTCAGCAAATTAGAGCGATTTGACTTTTTTCTACTTTTTATAAAGAATTTCTTTTTGATAGTTTGCTATTTGTAAAAAGAATACGGTTCTGGACGAAAACGTAATCGAAAACACGAGTTTTCTCATACATGGGAAGTATCGTTATTTTTAAAACTAAAATAAATTTTGTTTTAAAAATAAAAAATGTTTTTTACAAAATTTGAAAAGTAAAGAATTTGAAATTTAAGATTGAATACTTTTTATACATTTAAGCTGAACAGAACAGATGAACTTTTTTAAGGAAATTGGTATTCAGAAAAATTATTCTAACGGTAAAACTAAAAAAGATATTTAAAAATTACTACATAATTTGAATTATTTTTCTAAGAAAAACCTTTCTTTTGATTTAAACGCGGCTGGACTTTAATGATTATTTTATGAAGCATTAAACTTGGTTTTATTACTTTTTTTTAATTGGAGTTTTATAAGAACGAAATAAAATAAAACAGTAGTGGATTAACCCTGGATTAATATTTTTTTCATTGATAAAGTCTGAAAACTGGCCTGTCAATGTTTTTGCCTTGGCCCACCCTCAGCCGATGGGTTCTAACTGTTGGGGCCTTAAAAATGAACAACAATGTGCAACAATAAAAAATAAATTATCGTTAAACCTTTAAAAACAAGAAAATGATTTGAAATGAGGATTTGCTTTAGATGCTGTTATTTAAATTCAAAAAATCACGCTAGTGGCAAAAAAGACATAAAACAACTATGAATTGTAACATATTTTGTATACTTTAAAGTTCTAAGTTATTTCAAAATTCAGGATAAATTTTTAGTTTTTCTCATACTAAAAATCAATATATTTAAATTTTATATGAAATTGAAATTCATGTCCAAAAGTTCGTGACCTTGAACCTGTATGTATTGAAGACTTTGTAGAATTAATAACAAAAATATTAAAATTAAATTTATATGAAATATTGCTTCACAATGGATTTTTTTTAACTTATTTCAAATTATAACTATCACTGGTCATGAAGTAAAGATAAAATTTAGTTTGATATGTAGGTACCTTTGGAATTTATCATTTTGGTTTTAATTTGTATTTGTTGATATATTTTCTCAATAAGTAAAAGCGAATTGTCCAGTCTTTTTACATAAAAATAACTAAAAACCAATCGAAATGATTTTAAAAATTATTTAAAAAATAAAATGAATCGGTTCATATAAAAAATAATTTTATAAGCTTTTCAGTATTGTAGGTTTCTTTGCTTGACCTATCGGTCAGCGATATTTTCAAACTTGTTATCCATAGTTTGTAAGCAAAATTCATTTTTTACTTAAAATAGCATTGTTCAGCCCAGGCCATTGTATATAAAACTTATAGTACTATCATCACGATGATTTTTGAGTTGTGTTGTGTGGTCGTCTGGGGGCGCACTTGTATACACGCAGAAACAGCAACCAGAAAATTAGTTAGTTGTGTGATCGCCAGGGGGACGACGTGTGGAACGTGCTGATGATAGTACTATCTAAATTTATATACAATGGCCCAGCCGTCGTTCTTTAAAAACCTTTTTGAGCATTTAAAAAACGCATCTAATGTGAGTCACCCTTATTCCTTAAAAATTGTTAGTGGCATCACTGTTTTTGACTTTCCTCATCATCGACGAATCACAGCAAACTTCATTATAAAATATTTGACATATATGACGTGGTTCCGTGCAAAGTAGAAAAAATCTGTCTCCCATTTCATTTTATTTTCATAATTCTTTTAGAAAACTATGAAAAATCAGTGATATTATTTCATATTATTTATTTAATGAATTATGCATCTTGTGCGTATAATATTAACGTAGAAAAACTAAGCAACCTTATAAGAGTTAACGTAGCAAACTATGATGAATGAAGAGACGACCTCAACGTCGTCCGGTGGCGGTATTACAAAAGTTTTCACTCGATTGTCACAGGTAAAGAAAAATACCAAGAAATTTATCATAGGGGATGAAGTGGGATAATTTTTTTTTTTTTATTGAATCATGATCCTTTAATTGGAAACTAATTTAATTCCCATTGTAAAACTTTGCGTGGTCGTCGTATAGACATACCAATCGATTCTAGACAGATGGACACCACATTCGCGGCTGCGTTGGACGGGCGCTGGATCCCTAGTATTGCTGTTTTTGCTGAGGGTGTTCCTTAAACAGGGCTGGTACATTGTCTGTTATGCATTAGGCATCTACCACTTGAATCTGTTCATTGCTTTTCTAACGCCGAAAATAGATCCAGAGTTCGATCCTTATGGAGGTAAGTACATCTACCAGCATTATATTTTTTCTATAATCACGAGTTTTTATTCACATTCTATTGATTTATGTAGGTATCTGTGTAAATCCAATTGCGAACCCTTCAAGGGCAATTTGAGTTGTTAGGTTAGTTAAAAGAAAACTTGAGGTAAACAAAATCAAAAATCAATAAAATAGCCAATGGAGTACGTCATAACGAGTGGTTCGATTCGTATACGATCAAAATTTGGAAATTTTTAGGCTTATACATCAATGTTAATTAACATTTGTCATATTAATATATCCGACAGCAAAAAGCTGAGTAGACACATTAAAAAGCAAACAAATAATTTTGTTTACGCACACAAAATGAGGTTATAATCGTACATTCTTAAAAAAACACGTTTGCTCTTATCTTTTCTGTACTAAAATACTTTAATGCTTGCTGTATATAAAAGCTAATCGACTAAGAGTTATTTTAAACTTAATCCATTCAAGCTTTTGAGTAGTTTTCCAGTATTCCTTCACATTTTTAGTGATCCAACTTCCGAACAAAGTCCCGTAATACTAAAACTAAAATGTGGGGCGAACGCTACGTATACTTTGTGTACCCCAGACCCAAATACGTGCCACTTTGAAATCGGTTCGCATCGAAAGGACGTTTAGAGCTACATATTCGGTTTTTATCAGGTTTCATTTCTTGAAGAAACCAATTCCCTTAAAAATCCAAATTTATTTTCCACAGTAATTAAGCTTTAAAAATAATACTAATGACAAAATCAAAAATTACATTTTTCTTTGATTGGCTCAACACAACTTTGTAATATATACCCTATCAACCTTATTTATAAACTCGTTTTAGCGACGGAGTACTGTTACTCTGACTTTAAAACGCCTCCACTCCTGAAAAGCTTATATATAAAAAAAAAATCAATAGGAATTCAGGCGGAATAAGCTAAAACTGGTTCATAGAGGAATATAGCCTTAGTAGCTTAGGTGGTTTTTTAACAACAAAGCATGGCAGCCTTGGAAAATTGAAGTTAAATACATTTATTTCAATAATTACTTGCTGTTGTTGTCTTGTCTTGAACAATTTCTTCAGAACAATGCTCAAAACTACATATTTTTAAATTATTTATTGTCAAGTTTCATGTACTTTTACCAAATTAAATCAGCAAATTTTCTATAATTGCAAAGAAATTCTTAAAAAACTGAAAGCGTAGTAATAAAAAAAACACACTCGTACACGAATAATTAAATACACGTGGATCCAGGACTCTAGGTACTCTTGAATTAAGAAGCTCAAATATCCATTTGCTGTAGCAATAAAATCTAATTTAGGTTTGATGTGGAAAGTTCTTTAATTTGATTAATATTTAAGTATGGGGGTGATTTTCATAATAAATCAAAAAAAAAAATTGTTTGAAATCTTTATCTTTATCTTTAATTGTTTGAAATTTTAGTTGTTTTTTTTTTGCTCCAGATTATTTTAGTTTGGAATTCAGTGTATTTAAATTAGATATGATAAATCTATATAATGAAGACGGCCCAATATGTATAGCTAAAATATACAGGGCGTCCTGTAAAGAATGGATAAGCCTGAAAGGACTTATGGTAGAATTAATGACTAGAAGATGTACTAAAATTTTGCCCTAAAATAATTGATACACGAGAAATTCCTTCGCAGATGTTTTGACAATCCTTAATGAACATAAATTAACGGGTGGCGAAACATATATTGAAATTTCGACAGTATTCGACGTCCGGAAAAGGCCTAAAATTAAAGTTACATATATACATTATGAATGCACACAGGACGTTCAACTTAACATAAATTAAGTTTTAGCTTGATTCAAAATTCAAAACAAAAAAAGTAGTTTAAAAGAAGTCTATTTCCCTGTTCAAGTGAGAGGGAATTTTATGCAGGTGCATCAACTGAAAAGAAAGGACCCCAATTCAAATTTTATACACGAGTGAATCCCGCTTTAGGTGTTTAGCTCAGAATTGACTTTACATATACATACATCCATATATGTATAAAGAGAACAAGACGATGTACGATTGGTCTTTTTGGTTTGCAATTTGAGACCCTAACATCCAATTTATCACGTCTGTGAAATTGGCGGAATATTTTTCACTTAGACTAACGGCACCTCGACCGATTTTGAAGTTCATCAAAAAGTGCGTGTAATCGACTGTGTAGCTAACTGTACTGTGAAGCTAAAAGTCGGTTCGTACATGTCATTTCCTCAACAACTTCAATTTAGGCGCCAACTAACTTTACATTAAGCAAGCAATTTTTTTTGGAAATTTTACCTTAAAGTTTTTCTTTTATTTTTAATTTTCTTGAATGTACTTAAATTACATTGTCAATATAAGAGTTGAAAATAAAATCTAGAATAGAAAGCTTCTTCCGGTACGGCTGTTATGTATCATACACTAGAACAATGAACCAGAGCTTAGCCTTAACTAACCTGCCGAATTTGGAAGATAAGAAGTGCTTAAATAAACGTAAAAGCCTTCGAAGGAGTGCAAGGCAGATACTTTTGTTAAAAGAAAAAACTGTTAACATAAAGCTTCGCACTGTTGGCTATATTCATGCGTCTCAGAAGTGATTGACTTTTCTATAATTTTGTTATTCTAGATTTTGGTTTTCCAAATTTTCTGTATTCTAGGCTGAATATTTTTGTTGTTTAGATTTATGTTATTCAAGGTTATTGCATAGGAGATTATCCTTCTAGATTTTGTTTTTCAAGGTTTTGGTTTTCTAGATATCTTTTGGCATTCCAGTTATCCATAATTTTTTTTATTCCAGATATGATTAAAACTTTTTCAATAACTATTTTCTTCCTACTTTTCATAAAAAAAAACTTCATTTACTTTATTTACTGTTAACTTGTTGACATTGATATTTCATATTGTTATAGTTCTCATCCATTCTTTACAAGACACCCTGTATTCAATACCATACATTACATAAATACATAATTCAATGTTAATCATAGATAGCCTTAAAATACATATTTGGTACATTTGTTCTTAGTCTAATCATTTTTTTTTTTTTATTGTGAACATTCATTTCAGATGACCAAGGTCCCGAATTGCCAACAACAGTTAACGAAGAATTCCGACCATTCATTCGACGGTTACCGGAATTCAAATTCTGGCTATCGATCACGAAAAGTACACTTATTGGTCTGACGTGTACGTTTTTTGATTTCTTTAATGTTCCAGTGTTTTGGCCCATATTGGTTATGTACTTTATAACGCTGTTCTGTATAACAATGAAACGACAAATTAAGGTTAGTTTAAAAATATTTTATTTACATAATAATTTTCTTCAATTTTTTTCTCATTTCAGCATATGATTAAATACAAATACTTACCATTCACCCGCAACAAACCACGTTACCAGCGAGTAGGTGAGACAAAGTGACAATTAGCCGCACAGACACCGCAAAACGACAAAATCACAGCATCGGTAAAGGATATTTCTCCGGTAGCCACACACAATCCAACATCAACAACCTTAGCAGCAACAGAAACTAATAAATCATCATCCTCCGTTGATCCACCCCAATTAATTACAATTATATAAAAAAATTTAAACTTCTCGTTTTTTTTTATAAAAACAGTTTATTTCTTTTGATTGATTTAATTGATTTAATTTGGAAGGAATATTTGAAGGAAAAAAACTAAAAATAAATTTAAAATCATTTGTTTATGCATTTCGGTGGCCTTAACTTTATAATTGAACCAAAAATATGGACAAAAGCTATTTTTATTTCGGTCATATAATTCTTTTTTTTTCTTGAATTTTTGTTTTTATTAGTTTCTATTAGTTGCTTGTATGTTTATGTGTAGAGTCGTTGCAGTGTCTTGTGCAAATTATTTAATCAAACTCCAGAACAATATAATTTTATTATTATTTTCCCCATTGGTTTATGTAAAAAAAACCAAAGTTCTAGTTAATAGTTAATTTTACCATTAAATGTTTAATATAAAGAACATTTCTATATTAATTATACTTTGTTATTATTTACTTTATGTATTTATAGTTCTTTTTTGTCTTTTAGTTGCGTGCTAGAATGCTTTGTTCTTTTTCGTTTTGTTGATTGGTCCTATGATTCATTTTAAACAAAAACAATAAGAAACTGTTAATGTCAAAGAATAGAACGAAAGGAATGCGGATTTAAAACAAAAAATATGCGAAAAGGCAAAGAGATGAGAGAGCAAAATAATTTTTTGTACTTTTTAAAATACCATCGGCTCACGTTTCGAATCTTATATTATAAAGCATGTATGTATCTAATGTCATCTTTAGAATACAAATATACTGGTGAAGGTGGTGAAATTATTGTAGAAATAAGATTATTTGTGTATAATTGTAATAGAAATTGCCCATTCTCTTGATGAATATTTAACTAAATAATGACTAAGAAGTAAGAAATCCAATTTTCAAAAAAAAAGCGCAGTATTTTTATTTTATTTAAACTAGCTTGACAAATACTTTATTTCTTTTACATGATTATTTTTTCCTTTCAAATATAGTTTCATTTAATTTTTTATGTTGGGCAGTTAGAATTGAATTTCAATTGAAATTTTATTCAGAAACAAACAGTTTAACATGCGCCGCCTGCAATCTAAAATATTACAAAATTCTCAGTATTCAAAAAAAAAAATTTGTAAACACAAATAGTGGCAGTCTTAAAAAATCTGTTAAAGGTCACAGAATCCTCGCCTTCCAAGAAATGTAGGATTCTTCCAACGGAAATTTGATTATTTTTTTTAAAGTTCCCCGCGTAGTTGGCTGTTTTCAATTATTAACAACCACAGATTAGAGAGTTTTTCTTATTTTATTATTACTGACTAAAATATTGGTTAGTTTACTTGGCAAAGTTTTCTTTAAATTACTCCTTATTCCAGTGAACCCACTAAATTTTTGTCAGTTATGATAAAATAATAAAATGTATTTCTACTACTCTGCTATAAATATTTCATATTAAACGTTATGAACTTGGGGTATTTTAAATCTGACTACTTTATACGGCTGGCTTCTAACATAGAGGTTTTTGTACATATAGAAGAACTTGGCCCTATTTTAACATTTATGTTTTTTGTCTGATTTGATTTCAACATTTCCTTACACTTTTGAAGTGAATATACTACAAAAATCATTCCTTTTTTGTTCATCTGAAGCACGTACGCTAAATCTATTGTCAACAATTTAAACAAGACGTTGTTGTTTAATTATTTTGGACAAGTACATACACGCATGCAGAACCTGTTTTTCTAACCAGCATCTTTATTACTTGTCCAGGGAAAGATGTCAGTTACTTTTTTAACTTCAAAAAACCACTTACAAAAGAAACATTTTGTTTTCTCACTGCTTGTGTGTTTTTATAAACAAAAATTTTTAGCTAATCTTAAATTTTATTGATATTCAACAAAAATATAGCATTTAAATATACTAGTTATATTTATATTTGGCATATATGTATTTATTTAAACTTTATGTTAAAAATTCTCCTTTAAATTCTTTATTACTTTTTCTTAAAAAGTATATTTTCCGCTATAATACGCCATTGCATAAAAAGTTACAATAATTGTTGACCCAATGAAAAAAGTTAACCAAACAAATATATTCCCCACTCTATGAGGCAATCGGCTAGTTGTAAAATAGAAAAAAACTCCAAAGATCCCATAAAGGATGGACAAAAGAGGAAAAAACATCCTTAAGGAAAATATAAGCACATACTCGTGCATAATAGTCGAAATGTAAAATACCATAATGGAAGAACCCACTTCAGAGCCCTTAAAGATGTATTCGTTGAAATCCTTATATATAAATTCATAAAACCACTCATGAACGGTAATGTTCCAAGAGCGATAGTAAGTTTTATAATCTCTAGATGTCCACCAATCCCTGTAATACAAACGATCTCCGAAACGCATTAGCTCGCCAGTGAAATTCAGCCAGCAATGTATTACCAAATAATTGCCACTTAAAAATATAAGGCTTGATGGTAACATCATTCCAAAGTATTTTTTCGATATTTCTCCTGATGTTAAAGCTTCTAAGCTAATGTTATGAAAGTTGGGCTGAATAAAGCTTTCGTAAATGAAGCTAAAAAGAAATATGATTGCTAATATTTCTAAAAGATTTTTAAATGCAATTTTCCATCGAATCTTGTCTGTCCTTGGATATGAGTCTCGGTAGATGAATGTTGGAGCAAAAAGATAATATAAATATGATAACATCGGTGTCAATCGTTCATCTGCAGTAAGCTTTGGCACATTGGTTCTTACGAAAGCATGGGTTTTCATAATTATACGCAATGTTTCTATAAGTAATGCTGACGCTGTTCCGAACGGAAGATTATAGACAACACAGGCTTTTGTGCTCACATAGATGAAACTGATCTGCAAAACGCTAAAACCAATGATACCACAAAAGCTCCAAACGTTTTGAAGAACCGGACCTGAAAATAGGACATAAACCTTTAGAATTGGGAAATATTTGAACCGACGAAAAATACCTACTTGATTTGAATTTTTTAAAAACAAGATCCCAAGTCCGGAGAGCATAATAAAGTCCAAGAGTAAGAACATGCAAGAGAATCCATACGATAAACGCTACATAAAGTTTTCCAAACCCACGTCCAATAGTTTTAAGTCCCACATAAATTCTGATAGAAAAAAAGTTCAATTTATATACAACAGAACTATAGCATTTCTATGCAAGTCGTCGGATAGGGATGCAAACATCGTGAGTTAATATTTGGAAATTTTACAGGAGAGTGATTTCTAACTTTCAAAGTATTATCTACAACTTTTACCTATCCTTTTGATATTTCTTCAAATAAAATTGATTTTTTACCATCCGATATTTCAAACTACTTTAGATTCTCGTTACACAAAAAAATGCAATGATAAATAATATTACATCTTTACTAGTTTTTGTCACAAGCTTCCACGTTTACAAAGAACCAGAATCGCAAAATTTAGACTTATCACTCAGCAAAATTTTTTATCGCATTTATCATAGAAGCTTACCCACAGGTGTCAGGTGGGATTTTTTTACCCACTTGAGATCTTGAGAAAATGTAGTTGATTCTGTTTTTGTACAAACGGCAAATTAGAAAGAGAAAATTGCAGAAAGTGAACGGTACTTCCACCCATGACGCTGAACAAGAGACGTGGAAACAACGGGACAAGTTATACAATTTTATTGAGTAAATAAGATGTACCTGCAGGTAAGTGTTTTTCCGATAACACCAGGATGTTTTAAATTTTTTTATTATTTTAAATATTTTTTTTATAAAAATAATTAAGTCCAAAGAAAATTTTAAGGAAGAGAGTATACAAAAAGAAAGGCACTTGTTGATTCTGTATTTAAGTTTATTTCGAGTGTTTTAGTTCGCATTAGTTTGCTAACACCAAAACATGCACTCATGAATATCTTCTGATTGAATGTAAAGTTTGATCAAGTTTTTTATTCAAAAAAAAAATATGTTAACTATTTGGACAAAGTTCCTGATTAACAATGTGGTATTTCCAATTCAACTTGCAAAAGGACGCAGCTAATATTATATGGTATCAGTGTTGGAAAAAAATTGTTAACTTACTTCCCCGTTGTAAAGAAGTCCCGGGACATGTTGTCCATAAGTACAATTAAAAAAATTGCCAAGCACATATGATAAATACTTTTATGTTGATCTGTTTTCATTAACACAGTATGTATTGAATCCCTTACTACGAATATTTTCTCTGAATTTCGTTTTTTATTGTGTTTTTTAGATTCTGAAACACTATAACTTAATTGGGACATTTTAAAATTTTGTACTTATAGTTCTTTAATCGTTGAGTAAAAAAGTGAAACTAAATATTTTTGTCCAATAACATAATCGCAATGAAACAAATAAAAAGTCGAAGGCACAGGTTAGGTGGCAAAATGCTAAAAATTTAAAGCTCCAATAAAAATATGGTAATAACTCCGCTGTAGGTACTAACTCCGCAGTCATATGTACATAGGTACCTACATATACTTCCCTCTGTAATATGACATTGCAAATGAACAAAGAATATCCACAGGGTGGGCCAAAAGTCACTATACCTAATTTAAAATAAAATTAAATTTTATAGATTTAATTTTTTATTAAGAATTTATTTTAGATCATAAATTTTCACTCTAGAGCACTGTAACTCATCTTAGTTAATCTCCCACGTTTGTTTTATAAGTGTATATTATGTACCTTAAAAAAAATTTAATTAAAAACACAAAAATTATGATCTTTTCAAACTAGGAAGTGACTTTTAGCCCACCCTGTAGTATATATCTAGAATGTCTATATAGAAATAGGTATACTAATACACATATATATTTAGTAACCACCAATTGACTTTTGTAGTTTTATTTTATTCATTTAAACTAGTATAAATGGTATTGTAAATTTTAGAATTGACATCATCTTTGCATAAAGAAAAAAAACCAAGAAGAATATCGTATATTAATGGAGAAAAAAGTATTTTTAAATTCTCATACTTTTAAGAGGACAAACTTCTCCGAGCAATATGGAAACGTATTGAAATGAAAGTTTGTAAAAACAATAGGCAAAAATAATTTGAATCATGTGAAAATCTTTTCGAATCAAAATGAATAACGTATTTTAACTATTAACTTTTTTCAAATAACAATAATTTTTTTAAATCAATTATTAAACAATAAGGAATTCTTATTAAAAACATGTGGAAATCTTTTTGAACCAATACCAAGAACTCATTAAAATTACATATGTGGCTTTCAAGTGAAAATAATACGTTATATGAAGAACTTATTAAAAGTTGCTTGAATATGGTCGTTCTCGTAGGTGAAACATCATTAAAAAATCTTCGCATTCTGTTTATAGGTACAAAAAGCCAAAAATTAGGTATCTACATACATAGATTTATACTCGTATTATCATCTATGATGTGCAAACGATTAAAGTCAATAGGTCACTCAAAACAGTAACAGAATATTTGTTTTACTTACAATTTTTCTTTTTGATTTTAATAAAAATTTGACTGCTGGTAACATTAGACTGTTACCATTATATTAACATCTTTAAAACGATAAGCAATATACAGGTGTCCTAGTACTTTATGCTATGTGATAACAATAAAAAACCTGCTTAAAAGTTTAATAAGTTTTTCTTCATAAATTCAATTGGATTTCTCAATCGAAACCCTGTGAATAATAACAAGTTAATAAAATTAAAATATATTTCCTTGTTGCATGAGCGAGGAAGTGCCCCAAACGTGAGTTAACGAACTCTGACGAAACAAAGAGGTTTAATAATGTGATATTAATAAATAAGTTTATTTCAAGGTACCTCACGATGATCATATTGTCCCAAATATGTATGAAGGTGAAAATGCATAGCAAAAAAAAAATCGGTAAGCATAGCAACCAGTTTTTTATTATTTCGTCATTGGCCTTTTAAACTTCGTAAAAAAAGTATCAAAAGAAAATTGAAAATAGATGATAGAACATAACGTATGGCTAACAGATAACTTTATAGTTTAACGTCAAAAAATTCTTTTTCTTACACCGTTATTCGCTCACTTGAAGTTTAAAACATTAAAAAAAACTTATTCTTTGGTAAAAATATTCATCTCAAAGTTTTGAAAGTTTTTTTTTTGTCTTAGTTCCGATTTTCTGCAGTTTATAGTAGGCAATAAAGTTTTCAGATATTTGTTTTTTCATGTTTCGATATATATAAAAAATAAGGAAACCAATTAAAATTAAATGGAAATATGTTGATACTTGAATACATACATACATATATCCAAATTCAGGAATTGGTTTGAGTTTTCAGCGTTTGTTTCGATTATATTTCATGTTTTATTTAAAAATAAAATAAAAATTTAACAATAAAAAAATATATATATTTTATTTAACTCAAATAATCTTAAATTTACGAATAATTTACAACAATATATGGCATCAAATTCAAAATTAATTCTAAGCTGGCTCTATTTCATTCCGTTACAAACCCAAGACACGGGAGTAAGCCATTCTATCCAATTTGTTGTTTCATTTTGTGGACAGTTTTGTCGAGCAAAATATTCCATCGAGTATGTTGATATTTGAAAACTACTTCCAGTCATTAAAGTGAACCATAAGAACATATTACCAAATCTAGGAGGAAAATCTTTGGTTGCGAACACCAAGAAAACTCCCAAAATTCCAAAACTACAAAACAGCACTGGATAGAAAATTTGCAAAGCAACACCAATAATATGTTCATGCATGTAAGCTGATACAAAAAAAACCACCAATGATGAAGCCAGCTTTGAGCCTTTAAAAATATGATTGTAAAAATCCTTGTAGATATATTCATACAACCAATCATGAACTACGACATTCCAATTCCGAAAATATCCCTCATAGTTTCTTGCTGTCCACCAATCTTTGTAAAACATCCGGTCACCAAAGCACAGTAATTCAGCAGTAAAGTTTAACCACGAATGCAAAACCATATAAAAGGCCGCAAGAAAGATAAAGAATCCTGGCATTATCATTCCGAACATTTTTACAATGAGACTTGCATTAGTCAATTCTTCGATTCCAAAATTTGAAAAATGAACATGAATATGACGTTCGTAGATATAGCTATAAAAGAAAGCCACGCCAACCACTTCTAAAAGTCGATTAATTGCAAACATCCATCGAATACGATTTGTACGCGGATATGTATCCCGGTAAATAAGGGTTGGTGCAAAGAGATAATAAAGATAGCTTGCAAATGGTGGCATTTTAATATCTTTAATGCATAACTTGTCCCCGTCAGTCTTGTATTTCACACTCAAAAATTTGCCTGCATTCGTCCGAACAAAACCATGAACTTTCATCATCAAACGAGTAGTTTCTAGAAGCATTACAGCACCCGGTACATAAGGTAGATTGAATCGAAAACATGCCGTGGTCCCGACATACAGCAGAGATAATTGTAGACATACAAAAAGTATTAAACATGAATAGCTCCAGAAGGATTGCAGAGGTTTATCTTGAAATAAAAGAGATTCAAAATTGCTTTAATTAATTAAAGTATTAGTACGAGTATACTTTGTATATGAAAACTAATAGTACTATCATGGCGAGTTTTTTTTTAATGTTGCCCAGACCCTTGTGGTGGCGCTGCAAAATTTGAGGTGTAAAATTCGATTTGGGGAGTCTTTAAACGTCGGAAATTGGTGATAGGGGCAAGAGGAGACTATTTTTTGGATTATTGCATCCAAAAAATATCAATAAATATCAATTAAAACCTTCATAAGCTCTAAGCAAAAAAAAGAGTAAGGGTTGCCGGCACACTTTAGATGTCGCCCCATTCGACTTCCACCATGATAGTACTATAGTTTTTACATATATACAAAGGAGTATATGCTATCATTTCAAAAACTAATATATATTATTATTATAAAATTATCAAAAATTACTGATGTACATTTATGGCTCAATTATCTACCTACCGGCTTTCTAGAAGACAGTTGACTCTATATATAATAAAAAGTAAGGGTTTCCAAGAAATGATCATTCATGCTTATCAAAGTACATAGGTCTATCTGTTATTTTGTACTAATTTTTTTTTTGCAATTCCGCACTGAAATAGTAGAATAATTGATTTTCTGCTGTGTACGTTAAGACTTTTTTCATTTTTAATTGTTTCGAATTAATTCATTTTGAATTTGTTCCTAAATGTTAAAACTTACTTAATTTTTATGATAGAATGTTTAAGAACTAATTACATTTTAAAAATTAGAATTAAAAATTCTTTTATTAGGATTTTTTGTTAGGATTTAAAGCGTTTCATAGAATCGTTATAAAATTAGGGAAAAATTGTTAATGGCAAAGTTGACTTTAAAATGAAACCCTAAATATAACAATATTGATTTAGTAATCATAAATAGTTATGCAAAGATATATGTATATACATATGTACATACAGACATTTAAAAGAAAATATAATAAACCTAAATTTCTTTTTTGGCGCCACTTAGCAACAACCTGTACATATAAGATGTACTTAAAAATTATTTTATAATTTTTGCATGACATAAAAACTTACTATTAATGCATTTTTGATGAATGTTGGCCCACAGTTTCAGGGCATAATACACAGTCAATACTGGAATATGCATAAGGCTCCATATTCCCATTACCAGATGAATACCTCTCATTCCAATTTTAATGGTATTCAAACCAAAATTTATCCTAAAAATTAATCAGATCAGATAAATGTATGTACAAAAAAAAAATTGTGAAAACTAGACATGTACAGAAAAATGAGGCAGAATTGAGGAATCTTATTTAAAAGTTTCCTACACGTCAAAAAAGTGGCAAAAAATTATCTATTTATGTAGCTTTTTTTGATGTTCCTTTAATTCAAGATTCATGAACTTATATTTTAGATCTCATTTTCCTGAATATGCTTTTTATGTTTTGAACATACATACCTTCCCAATACAAAATAATCGTAACACACACTGTTCAACAGAAAAACTGTCAATATAATGAAAAATATATTGTAGATACTTTTCATATGGTCAACTTCAAGCAATGCCGTTAAGTAGGATTCTCTAACAACAAACACTTTATCCGGAAGTGCTCTTTTCGGCCTTACTATTTCACTGTCCTTGTTCTCCGTGTTTTCAGTCTTCTGCGGTAGGTTTTTCTTGGGCAGTCTATTACTCCAAGTAGAATTGTTGTTACTTCGTTTTACAAAATTATTAAACTCGTGAGCTTGGAGTTCTTTTTGGCGAAAATCTTGAAGAACTTCTTCAATCACGGTTGTCAACTTTTGGTCAACATCTTTAAGGATGGCATTCTGAACAGTCTGGAAAACAACAAAAAGTTTTGTTATAAACATAGAAAAATAAATTGGAATACAATATAATCATAAAACCTCTAGTTTTCGTTTCACAAACTGCAAATCTATCTCGTGGCTGGCCATTTGAACTTCTGTTGAAAGAGAAAAACATTAAAATTTCCTACATAAATGCTAAAATGTATCTAAGTACATGTACAAAAGTTACCGTTAAAGTATGAAATACGTTGAAGTTTTCTTTGACGGAATACCAAATATTTATTATATACAAAATTTAATTTTCTTTTATATTTATACTGTTATAGTTTCAAGTAATACTTTTTGAAGAACTTTATTACCTCTTAACGTAAAAGATTAGGTGGAAACATACGACCTTTAAAAGTGAACGCCATTAAGATTAAAGTCTTATCATGTTGTTTGTATTGATTAAGAGATTAGGGTTGTTTAAAATAACAAAATATTTTAACTACAAAGTAATTCCAATTTATCTATAAGTTTTTGAAAATACATATCTTCATATTCATACTTCCTCTCTTACTCGAAGTGAAGAATTTATTGGTGTGTCCATTTCCAAAGGGTTTATTGTTAGTGAAACGACTTAAACCAACTGTTAGCAATAAATTTTAATTGCAACTATTATCGCCCAGATGTTGAAAATTGACAATTTTTAATTCGTTAAGTAGTGGAGGAACGATAGCATTTTATTCAAGAAGCCGGGGAAACCGTTTAGATTTTAATTGACATTTTAAAATTTTTAGAAATTTCTTGAAAATCAAAAAAACTAAAATTTTGAAAATATTTTTTAGTTTCATTAAAAAAATTAAATATATAATAAATTACTGTACAACATTTTAAAGTTTTAGGATTAGCCGCGTTTTCCTAGGTTTATCGTTAAAATTTAAAATATCATATGTAAACATTCGCGAAGCCCTTAAAAGTTAATTATTTTTAAAAAATCCAAAAAATTGTTTTTTTTTCAAATTTTGTATACACAATATTTTTAACAATACATATATAGGACCTCTTTCGTAAAAATTTCCATTATAATCTGTCAAACGGTATATTGGAAACCAACAAAAAATAATAATATAGTTCTATGGCAGGTACCGTTAGTAACGGTTTTTTTAAAATAATTTTTGATTAAATAGTTTTAATAAATTATACGTCTTTAAATAGCCTAAAAGAAAACTTTCATCAAAATTGTTAGAGCTGTTTTAGAGACAAATAAATTTTATCATAACAATTATTTGATGTACCGCTATAATTTGAGCAAAAAAAAATAAATTTCGCCTATATGGAATCACCTAAGAACCTTAGAGGTACAGACACACAGACAAATAGACCGACAGACACAGAATCGAGGGGCTGATTTTCGCATTCTCTATAATCTTAATGTAAGGTGTGCTTTTTTTATGAATCCAAAACTTGCCCTAAAGTTGCAAGTAAAAAATAAAATGTATATAGAGCCCTATGTTAGAATGATAGAAATTTATACGTGTTATGAAAAATGTACAAATGTAGGTACCTAGATAAGACCCACGTGTTTTATTTAACAGCACTTTATATTATATTCATCACCTTTTTATTTGAAACAAATAAATCCAGGCACACAAAATTAGATGCTAGAACAAATTATTATTTTGCTGTTAACTGACATTTTCTGAGAATTAAAACTTTACTAAATTCTCTAAATCAGCATAGTACCTACATAATTTAATTACATTATTTACATTATCTATGTATGTAGGTGTATACGTATGTAGGTATGTAATTCACTTCATTAAAAATACAAAACAAAAAATTTAGTATACCTACATAATATGTACATAAGTATAATAAATTAATCGACGACTTCAGCAAAACAGTAATCAAATAGGAATAAGTAATTTAATTTTTTTTTTGTTATACATATAAAACAATTTTCGTAAGGGGTACCTTCAGATTTGCTTCCGGACATCACTTTACAATCTTTGATTAAAATATCTTCACCCATTATGGCAATATAGAGAAAATTTCAATCCTCAATTATTAATCACGTTAGTTTAACGGGTGGACACAATTCCGATGGTGAGTTAAGTAGGTCTGGTTACATTGATATTATTGAAAACACTGTCCACGATTATTATGCGTCAAAAATATATGATTGCCTTAGCCACGGTTGCACTCTTTATAAACTGTTTTCACTTATCAGTAGTAGGTCCCATGAAATGTAATAAACAACAATTATTTTGCTAAACATAATCAGTATAGCCACTTGAGAGAGTACATAGAACCTTAATGCACCCGGAGAAGCAAGTGACTAATGTTACCGCCTATGTCGACCTAAGCCTTGAAGGGGCGTTTAACGATAACGTCATTTAAAGATAAGCATGCTCGGGTACATATGCACTCAAATGTTTATGTTTGTAAGTACTCAGCTGAGAATGATCATATTCTACGACCAAACTCCAGACAGTGGCCCATTTAAAATACAAAATATTAATAAATAATGTGAATTTCTAACTTCGCATATCACTGAAATTTTGGTAGGGCTCCACTGATCGTAAGGAATCATGTCCAAATTCCGAAAGACAACAAAGCAAAAGCAAGTGAACTACTGCCCAACATAATTATATTTTATTTATTTCTTAAATGTCTCTGAATTCGGAATTTGAGACATTGCTCAGAAGGGATTTTTATGCATTTTGGAATTGTTTTGCTTGATTAGCACAATTTGCTTAAGTTTCGCGCTTAGGAATTAGCCCAATGTTAAAAAGTGACCTCTGTCTGAAGTAAATATTTATAAAAAGTAATGCAGAGCATGATAACAGACGAGAATTTACCAACGGGTTTTTGAGGAACAGTCAGATACAACATATTTTTTAGTATTTTTTTTTTATATTTAGCGCGCACTAAAGGAGATTTTTCCTACCTACCCTTTACATGTCAGAGACACAGTGCGAGCTTTAGGTAATTAGGAGGGGATTTGAAAGGAGAAAGGAGTGCGGCGTTTGCTCCCTGAATTTAAGCATTAGGGGAAATTTTATAAATTAAAAAGGATTTAAAAAATATTAATAACGATGGTACTTACCATAAAGACACTCAAGGTCAGCAGTCTGTTGTATCATTTTGTTTTTGAATTAAAAAAATAATCACTTTCAATATAATATGTTGAGCAAAAAAAAAACTGATTTCAAAGAAAGTTTGTAAGGTAGTTTTTTTTTTAATTGAAAGAGTAGCTATGCATTTATGTACATACATACATAAATAGGGTATTTGAAATATGTCAAGATTTTTAATTTACTAACGTCGCACAGTGGCGCATATTGACTTTTTTAATTGCAAAAATCATAGCTCGTAAAAAAATTAAGATATTGAACTTTCTGCGGAAATACGACTTTTTCCCAATAAGAAATTAACTTTAAAAAAAAAACTAAAAACTGTCAATAAATGAAGTTCAAATAGTTTAACAGTGAAGAATCAATAAATTCATAAGTAAAACTAAATAAGAAATTTTCTTGGAAACACTCATCAAAGTCCGAGGTAATTACTAATAAACTATCATGCTTTGAAGTGTATTTTAGTTCTGCATGGACTTTATTCTGCCGCATTCTTGAAACTTTGCTGATATTTTGTACCTTTATTTTTTGAAGCTTTTAATTTTGGATTCCTGAGCTCCTGCTTAAAAGAGATGGCTAAAAAAAAAACCTGAGTCGAAAAGAACGAAACATGTACCAATGAGTGCAGTACAAGTAATGTAATGGGGTACAGGATCCCAACTGAACAGTTTTTTTTTCGATTCTGAACAATTTGAAGTTTGGTGTGACTGTATTAATCCTTACCAAATTAAAAGAATAAAGAAAATATATTCAAAGTTTGGAATTAAAATTTTATAATTATTTAATTCGTTTTCAAATGGTCAGACGACCAGACGCACTTCATGTGCAACGATCCCATTTGAGTCGTCAGCGAATGATATCATTCAAGCCGACGACTCGATAATGCCGGAGATGTACGTCGGTCCGAACAAGCTGCTCCGAAAGGAAAGCATTATTTAAACATTGGAAAACCAGACTTTACCCTCAACTCCATCCTCAACTTTAACCATGTTTCTTAACTCTTATGATCAATTTTTTCCTCATCGTAAACTGTCACATAAGCTCATAAATGATCAACTTAAATATTTTAGTTTCCTCTCAGAAAATGGCCCTCAGACAACTTCAGCTTTTGGCATACAAAATTAATTAAATTTCAAAACTAATATCCGTATTCAATAATTATGTATGTATATACTTTTTTCATCC
The DNA here is from genome assembly GCA_958431115.1 of Syrphus vitripennis. Taxonomy (NCBI): domain Eukaryota; kingdom Metazoa; phylum Arthropoda; class Insecta; order Diptera; family Syrphidae; genus Syrphus; species Syrphus vitripennis. Next base: position 114,309,077 of record OY288108.1, read on the forward strand.
GCCAACAATATGAAAATACAAACCTGACTTCCGAAGTGTGGAGTTTGCGAATTCAAACAGATATACGTACAATGGCCTCACGGGCACTTCATTAAACTTACCTATTTACTAGCAGCTGTACAACCGCTGGACTGTTAAGATCAAAATCATCTGAGACTAAAATCAAAAATGATTCCAAATGTTTAATTGTATAAGTAAATATAAACACCAAGTTTTGGTTGAAAAATAGATGAAATCTCACAATTTATATTTCCTTTGCTTCAATGTTGTGTTTGGTGTTTTTTTTTTATTATTTTTGTATAATAATATCCAATAATTTAATAATAAGAATACCGATTCCAGATTTACTAAAATAAAATAAATTTCATCCTTAGATACTAAAAACTCATTTACGTATATAATAATATATAATATCATAAAGTGTTTATAAACACCAGTATATAACTACAACAATTGTCTTTACATTAATCGTACATTATTTTATATAAAAAAATTTTAAATCAACAAGATCGAAACATATTTAATTTAAACGGACGTGTATAAATTTGAATAAAAATAATAATTAAAATGAATGTATAACACGATAAAAACAACTGTAAAACAGTAGAAAATATTTGTCTACAATATTTGTACACTAAAATTTTATTCTAACAAGTTTAAAAAATTTAATTAAGTACTTGAAATCTCAAATGGAATGAAAGATTTACAACTAATGGGGTATATTACAGATTTGATTATTTCACAGAGGACACAAAGAAGCCGTAAGCAACGCAAACCTTGTGAATAATTAATTTTTATTTTCACTTATTGCTTTGCTATAAGGATGCTCTGGCTGGCTTTGAATTCGTGGATCGGTTCGTTGTAGAAATAACTGGAACTGTTGCTTGCGATTCTGTCAGATTGTGCAGACTAAACTCATCCGAATCATTATCGGATAAAGCAAGTTGCTTTTCTGGCAATGAATCCGGAAGTTTTTTAATTTTAGCCAGGCGCACTTGGACGATTTTTAAATGTTTTAAGATGTATTCTTCACCTGGAGCCATATGATGAACATAGTTCAGACATTTCATTGCTTTTGCTAGTTTCCTCCTTTCTACAAAAACCACACACAAATTGTGAAGACCCTGAATATTATGCGGCTCGTAACGAAGTATACTCCGATAGCAAACTTCCGCTGCGTCTAAATCCTTCATGTGATTAATGTAGATATCGCCGAGCAGTATCAAACCTTTAATGTGATCTGAATGAAAGCGAATTAACTGGTTAAGATATGGTACTGCATCAAGAGGGCGATTAGCATCAGCCAACATCAGGGCCAAGTTAAATAAAGCGCTGCGGAAATCATTTTTTATGTGAATTGCACGCTTAAAATAATTTTCGGCATCTTCGAAATTGTTCTCGTCCATAGCGAGCATTCCAAGATTGAAAAAGACACGTTCGTTGTTTTGGTCCTTTTTCAGTATTTTAAAGAGTCTTTCACGTGAAATTTGTCTGTATTCCTCCCCTCCGAGCTCTTGCAAGAGTATGGCTGAGTTTAAAAGAGCCTGCTCGTGATCTGGGGCCAGTTCTATTGCTTTATTGAAGTAAACGTTTGCTTGGGAGGATTTACCCTGTTCTAGAAAAACTACACCCAGGTTATAATAAATATCCGCATTTTCATTATCGTACAGCAGAGCTTTTTCGTAAACTTCTTGGGCTTCGTTTGTTTTGTTCATCTTCATCAGTATATCACCACGGTTAATGTATGCCTGGACATAGTCCGCTCTCATACTTATTGCTTGTTTGTATAAGTGATCCGCTTCTTCCAGTCGCGTTTTATTTTTGGAGATCAAATTGGCCAGATTTATGAAGACATTTAAATGATTTGGAGCAATTCGAGCTTGGTATGACTCACCCGGTTTTATCTTGGGAAATAGACTTTTAGCCTTTAAATATGATTCCTCAGCTTCTTTGTACATTTTTAAGTGGTTGTAAGTCCTGCCCACATTTATGTAAGCTCCAATATCATCTCTCTGAATGCTCACGGCCTTTTGGAAGTAGACTAGAGCATCTGGATACTTGCCTTCATTTTCTAGAACGTGTCCGACGTTGTTGAATAGTTTTGCATTCCGACTATTTACTTTAATTCCGGACATAAAGAGCGAGTATTCTGTTTGCCAATCTTTATTTCTAGTGTAAGTTTTATAACCATGACTTATTAATAACACGAAGAGAATGGCTTCGGCAAAACGTTTCCTTTTTTTTGATAGGTTATATAAACCATATGACATAAGCATACAAAATCCCATTGATGGCATGTAGAGAACCCGTTCAGCAACTACAAAGCCAACGGGAAAAAAAAGATTCGATGCAGGCAGAAAAGGAAAACACATCCAAGCAAGACTCATGATAATTACTTTCGAATGTTGATGATTTTTGGTCATTATCCCATTCAAGCCAATGCTAAACAAAACTACATATGTTACTAGAGTGGTTATGTTACGGATGTCGTTGAAACCTTCGATGAGTGGAATAGTGCCTGTAAGAAAAGTTAAAAAATTAAATTTGTTGTAACTAAAAAAAAAGTGAGTTACTTTAAACATGCAAATTTATAGAAGTTCTACATAATAAGGAGACTCAGTATGCCTTCCGTAAGTTGACACCCCAAAGTTATTTCAAGTTTTTCGAAAAATCCTAGACTGTTAAAACCAGCATTAGACAAACATTTTACCCACAAAAACAGTACACCCAAAAGTCAGAGCATTTAAGCCACGGTGATGTAAATAATATATCGCTGATCTGTCAACGGAAATGGGAAAAAAATTAAAACCCGCATGAAGCACTTGTAAAGATTGTTTTTCAAACTAAGCTTTGATAATTTGCAGTGCAAACTTAAAAAACAGTCTTTTTAAAATCCTTCTAGTGTAAAAAGGGCATGTAGGTTGAGCCAATAGAACAAAAAATCGTATCGTGGTTCGTGGAAGGTATGCAGTACACAGGATATTTGGTTCGTGGAAGGTATGAAGTATACAGAATATTTCAAATAATTGACAAATACTTTATGCAGTGATTTAGGAATATGTTAAAAATAAGTCTCAAAGCAGGTGCAGAAAACATCTTGAGCTGTAATGTACCAAGGCCATAATCGGAAAGGGAAAATGAAGCAGGAAAACCTTTCGAATTGATTATTTTTGATGTTCTCTAGAGATTTCAAAAATAAAAGATACATTTGTTGGGAATGCATTTATTTATTATGTTGATACGAATTTTTTCTTTGAAAAATTCAGAAAGTACTCTAAAAAGTCTATGCTCTTTTTTCATTGCCGCAAACAGATTTGTGGGTAGTTTGGATTCATGTAATATGGTCATTGACTTCTAGTAACCATTTTCTAAAATGCTCTTATTTACATACCTTGAAAATCAAAATGCCAAGCCTATGTAGTTCCATACAACATACAGTTACAGTAAAAAGTAGATGTCATTACTACCCTTACAATGTAACGCATCGCCCGGTTTCTCCGCATTGGCAAAAACAAAATACCCCAACCCTAAACATTACTTGGCTTACAATGTAATGTAATGCATATTCCCCGCAATTCACGCGCATCAGCTTGCATGCATTCAAAAACCTATGTTAAAGCCATGCCTTGCGCGCAACATTGTAGCAAAAAGTCTACACAAGTAAAACAAATGCATCCATACTGCGAACAAAGTTGCAGTTAAAAGGTCGATTACAAGCATCATCATATACAACACTTACCCATTGTCCAATCACAGCAAAGATTGCACGGGAACACCAGCAACCAACAATTGAGGTAGATAAGATAGCTAAAAGTTAACTGACGCGATGGCGTTTCGGCTGCCGATGCCGGGTTATCGAACCTGGTGAACACTGGCAACTGAGAACCCATCACATACAAACGGCCCACCAACAAGATGAACGTTACTGAAACCAGGAATGTAAGGCGTGTTATCAGAGTCACATTGAGTGCAGGTGTTTCACCATGATTTGTTGATGTACTCTTCTTTTTTTCCTCGAATAGATTCTTTATTATTTCAAAGATTTGGATGGGACGAATCTTTTGAACGATGAAGACTTCGTAGGCTGCACATATTCCTGCAATTGTTATACCCTGCTCCTTGCACAACATTGAACAGAGAAGACAAACTCCAAAGTAATTTAAAGATAACCATCTTGTAGAATGAATTGATTTTGCTGCTTTGGTATAGCAGAGGAATGCTCCAAGGAAGAAAATCGATGACAAGAGTTCAGCCCGGCCAACAACACCTGTGACTGCCTCTGTATGCACTGGATGCACAGCAAACAAAAGCGCTGACACAAAACTTATTTGTTTTCCTCCCCCTCCAACTATTCCTACCCATAGCTTTCTGCATGCCCGTTTGAATAGAATACACACCATCACATGCAGGATGACATTTACAACATGGTAGCCAGCAGGCTCCAGCTGATGCAAAAAGTAGTTCCAGCGAAAAGTTAACACAGTCAACGGCCGATATGATTTATGCGATTGCTCTTTGCGCATTGGCGTGCCCCAAAAGTCGTTGAGGAAGATGTTCTTCAGTGGGGTTGTTGGACGCAAATCTTTATTATCCTTTACAGCACTGATATCGTCGAAGACCAGTCCACATGATGCACTGTTGTAATAGCACAATGTGCACACCGTCACAATTGCAAGAAATTGATAGAAATTGTTAATGGAGTTGGGCATGGCTATATGTATTTATGTGCATTCACTTATAATGACGATGATGAGTCTCAGAATCTAGTAATTTCTAATAGCATCTAAAAATTGAAAACTAGTTACAACTCAAAGATCTTTTATGAAAAATCAGCTCATTCATTTGGTTTTCATTAGTTATTTTCTTCGAGATCTATTGAAGGAACTCAAATTTATCATTGATTTCCTTGCTCCATGGTTTTGAGGTATTTATTTTTTGCACATGCCTAGAAGAACCTTTGAAAACTGCTTGCACTTTCACTTGGCAAGCGATGTAAAATTACTTTGACCGAGATTCGTCGTCGGTGGCCTCCATTACATGACAAAATAAATTTTCTTCTGCACTAGGCACCGGGCTCTCATTAAAAGTTAAAACGACACAGATTAGCAATTAATTTTTTCCACTTTTCTTATAATGCAAATATTTTATTATTAATGGAGTAAAAAATTCTACTTTTTCTAATGTAAATTCACGGGGAGAAATGAAAAACACAAGCTTCGCTTCGTCCTTGCTCCATGTAACTGTCAAGTAGGGCGACGCAGAAATTAGAGAGCACAACAACTCATTTCAACCGAACCAGTCAAAAGGGGAAATAACTTTTGTGTGTGGGCATGTGAAATACTAGTGTTGTCTGTTGTTTTGTTTTTTTTTTCGCTTATTATTCGCATTCAGCTATTTTCGCCCAATGGGTGGTGTTGGTGTGATACTGTGGCCAGTGGACACTGGAAAGTGAGCGCTAGTCTTGTAACTCCAGCATACTCAATTTTTTGGCAGCACTGACTCTTTAGGGTAAGTTATATATGTATGTTCATAGTTTAGAGTCTAATAAGAATTCAGCTGCTCAACAATATTGAATTATTTTTGCCAGAGTGAAAAAATTGTATTCGGAGCTGATTTCATTTGTAGATTTCTAGTTTTAAAATTTGCTCGGACGAGCTAAATCGCAAAATGAATTGGCTTCCTCCACGCATATGTAGGTACTAGATTTAAGCCAAATCGCACGATTAAATATGGATCGACAGAATTTGATCAGAGCTTTCAAGACCTTTATTAATTCGCAAACACTGTTTTTAAGCTGAAGCGAAGTTGAAATAATTTTTAAACATAAAATGGTGCTTTATTAAATCAAAATAAGCTCTTGAGTTTTCATTAAAAAATGTACTAAAAAAAAACAAAATTTAACAAGATTCTTACAGACATAAATTAATATTTTTTAGGTGTGCGTGAGACACATTCATTTTCCGAGCAAAGATGGTCCATTTTTTTTTTTTTGAATTGAAGTCTACGATTGCTGTGTGCTTAATGAATGTTGTTGGCATCACCGGTCATTTACATTTTGACAACTTGACATTTCGCCATTTAATTTAGCTTTCTTTCATTTTAATTTTTAAGGTTAATTTACACAAAACACCTCAGCATTTAAAAGAAATTTCGGCTTATTATTGAAAAAAATATTACAAATGTCTGCCGAAGATTTCTACCTACGTTACTATGTGGGTCACAAGGGTAAATTTGGACATGAATTTTTGGAATTCGAGTTCCGTCCCGATGGCAAGCTGCGCTACGCAAACAATTCGAACTACAAAAATGATACCATGATCCGCAAGGAAGCCTTTGTTCATCAGTCTGTTATGGAGGAACTTAAACGAATCATATTGGATTCCGAAATAATGGCAGAAGACGATACACCATGGCCACCACCAGACAGGGTTGGACGTCAAGTGAGATAGATACAAATCCTCGAGTAAAAGCAATATTCTAACTTTTCGTTTGTTTTTTTAGGAACTAGAGATTGTTATCGGCGATGAACACATTTCATTCACTACCTCAAAAACTGGCTCATTGGTGGATGTAAACAGATCTAAAGATCCAGAAGGTTTGAGGTGTTTTTATTACCTCGTCCAGGATCTGAAATGTCTAGTATTCTCACTCATTGGTCTGCACTTTAAGATAAAGCCCATATGAAAAGATTTGTGCATCTTTTTTCAAATGTAATATTTTTAGTAAATATTTTCAAATAAAACACTTTCATACAACTCAAAACTAATTTTTTAGGAAGTTTATTTTTTTATTCGCAATACTAGATCCGTTGAGGACCGTAGTACACTGTTCTCTTTTCTATTCATGAAAAAGTAATGAATATCAGACTACAAAACAAAAAATTCCCACTCATCGAACTCAAGAAAATGTTGTTTTCGTAGCTTTAGATAAACTTTAGGTGTTGTAGAAAACATAAGATCTCAGTGCTATTGGCTGGGCGACCAAAAAAGATGGTCATTTTTAGGGATCACCACCCTTCGAACTTATTTTTTTTTTTTGCTAATGTAACATTAAACGATGTGGAAACCAGTGGTCGTCCACAAGAATGTCGGCTGACTGACCACATTTAGGTACATTATGTTCTTCAAAACTATCGTTTCAATTTTGTTATTGATAATAGGATAGACTATAACCTCTCAGAATTATATAACTTGCCCATACCATTTCGTAGAAACAATATGAATTTATGGTAAAAGTAAAAGCGAACTTTTTTAAAATCCTGGTTTCGCGACTCGGATTTTATGTTCACCTCAAAAGACAAAGGTTTGGCGAAAGGAGATGTCACTTGATTCGGACGATAAAGTTCCTCTTTCCTAAAATAATTTTGGATTTCCCAAACGTTCGCTCTGAGTATAATTTTTGATACACTATTTGTTTTTCAAGTAGCAGTGCGCGGGGCATTTAGATCTCAATTGCAGTTTTCAAATTTAACTTTACCTAGTTATTTTTTTAAATATTTACCATTTTGATCTTGGATAGAAAATTTAATTTTCTATCCAAGTGACTATTAAGCTTAGAGTATATATAATATAGGTATACATATATGCTCTAAGCTATTAAGTGACTTTTTTCGTTCATCACTATGGTTTAAAAGTTTTGGGGAATCTTATAAATATAAATAGGTTTAATGGGCTGGAGTTATAGCTATTTCACGGCTGCCAGGCCGTGAGTTGGACCCACCGAGCAATTAAGATTAATTTGCAGAAAACCAGAAATCCAAGCGCCGCCGCCTTAGAGTACTTAGAATTTTTTCGTGTGAAGGGATTCGCATTCGATTTTGTGTTGTATTTTTTCTACTTCTCAAAAATATGTGTATTGCTTTAAAAGGAGAATGGGCATTATGGTCTACCTAGTTTCGGAATGAGATATATACCGTTGAAAAGCTTAGCTATAGCACATCATTTTTTTGTAAAGACAAAGATGTAAACCATTGGGTTTAGGCAGAATATTGCAACAAAGATTGCAATTAGAGTAAAAACTAATTATAAAATTAAAAATAAAATAATAGTGACTATTGTTATGGTTGGCGAATAATACGCTTAATATGAAAATTTTAAAATTTTTTTTTTTTTTTATTTGATTTAACGAATTAAATTAATGGGAATAGTTGTGCGTCAAGAATCCACTAACGCAACATATATGCACGGTAGAAAATTTTATCTTGGTGAACAGTTAAGGACCATTCATATGAGCCATTCATAATTCGCATGAGCTTAACCTCAAAAAAAGTTGTTTGCCTGCTTTTGTGTTGTCTGGTTCGCAGCTGTCTGCGACCACTCATATGAACGAAATGTCAAACTCTGCGACCATTTGCAATTCGCAGACGCAGGTCGCAGCTCATATGAATGGCGCTTTACTCGAGCCACGCCTGTGTGGACGAAAATTGATCAGTATTTTGCGAAGTTCAATAGGTTTTTTTTTTTTTTGTTCAAATGTCAAAATTGGAAAGAGAAAACATAAAGATTAATGCGGGAAAAAAATACAATTAAAAAACCTCCGAAAAATCAAAAAATCTATCTACTCTAGAAAAAGGCTTCGAAATAATATTTGGATCGACATATATGAAATATTATTTTTACGTCACAATGTGAATGACCTCATATTCTTCCACATAGTACCAAGATCTAAAAATGAAAGCCCCAAAAACGAAATATATTATGTATCTCCTTTGTATATATAAACTATAGTACTATCATGGTGGAAGTCGAATGGGGCGACATCTAGTGTGTCTGCGCAACCCTTACTCTTTTTTTTATTTTGCGGAGAGCTTATGGAGGTTTTAAATGATATTTATTGGTATTTTTTGGATGCAATAATCCCAAAAATAGTCTCCTCTTGCCCCTACCACCAATTTTCGACGCCTAAAGACTCCCCAAATCGAATTTTACACCTCACATTTTGCAGCGCCACTACCAGGACCTTTGCAACCCTAAAAAATATTCGCCATGATAGTACTATAGTTTTCATATACAAAGGTATCTCTATGTGAGAGAAACACTTTTTTTGTTTAAGCAACGATCCAGGCGAAACGAGAAAAGTAAGTCCGTGATTTTGCTTGAAGGGAAACGCCAAACCTGAATGACAGCCGGGGATTCTCTACGTCTACATCTCTATATTGATAATTTCTGATTTGGGTCGCGAAACAGCTGACAGAAACACTTGGCTCTAGTAGTCCAGTATCTGCTTCTGCATTAATTTGCTTACAAACAACTTCTTTCGAATAATATTATTGTTTTCTCATATTCATCAAAGGATATTCATTTAGATCAAATCAATATAATCGGCCAGCCATAATAGTTTTGAAACTCAAAAATGATCCGGGCAATATCCGAGGTAAGAAAAATCAATAACAGATACATATTCTGTTTCTTTTACAAAGTAAATTAAGTAATTTCATCAGATTGTGTATTGTATTATATAAGAATGATAATTTACTTTGAGATAGATATTATGTTATGCTTTATTTGAATTGGTGAAATAAATTTGTTTTTAGATACCCCTGTTTATACGTAATGTAAACATTTTTAAAAACGTTCGGCTCTATTCGAGCAACATTTTGGACAAACCACCAACCCAAAACCATGCTGATGTACCTATCATCGATTTTGAAGACAATCCGGATCATTTGCCTATCCCGGAATATCCAGTCAAGTTAAATGAACCGCTAGTACAACAGAAGCAGAGGTAAGGCTAATGTAACTTCTATTTTTTGATAAATGCATTCAAAAGATTAATCTTCAAGGCTTCTTTATCAATCCCGTAAACGTGGTATGCTGGAAAACGATTTGCTATTAAGCACGTTTGCTTCAAAATATCTTAAGGATATGACCAAGGAACAAACTAAGTTGTATGACAATCTCATAAATGGAGTAACTAACGATTGGGACATTTATTATTGGGCAACAAACACCAAACCCACTCCGCCCGACTATGACAATGAAATAATGGACAAGTTAAAGATTCATGTTATGAATGAGCATAAGGAAAAAAGGTTGCGTCAACCCAATTTATAAAATATTCATTTAAAGTATGTATTTCTATTAATCAAATAAATTCTTCAACACAAATCATTTAACATCTTTCAAATACTTTATAAAGAGTCAGAAGATTTGTAAGTTCATACATTTGCGCTTTTATTTGAACACTTGGTAGAAGCTCCCTCTTCACTGCCGGAATGATGATATGTTCCATTAACCATTTATGTTTCTTTGATGCGGCATCAGATTTAGAAACACTGGAATAAAATCTTGCAGTTTCACGACAAAAGCTTTCGAAGCATTCCTCTTCCGTATTCCATTCAACTTTTGTAGCCAATCTCATCAGGTACATTGGAAGAAAAGTTAAACTAGGCTCATGATGTTTTAGAAGTGATGGGACACTTTCGAGTATTCCGTCTTCGGTGATTTTCAATGAGAAATATTCTTTCATTAGTGCCGATTTCTCAATAAGCAGTTTTGTGAAACTTTGGGCCACCTCCTCTTTACTACTATCGGCGTCACTCCAACCAACAGATTCAAGGGCTATAGTAATTAGGTCTTTAACATTTAAACCCGGATCAAAACTGATTTCTTTGAAGTTCTGGAAATTAAATACAAGACGTTGATAAAAGAATTCCTCACTGAAAGTAAACAAATTTAGTTTTTTTTTTTAGTCTGTATTCAATACCAATTATACTAAAGCTAGTAAAATCAATTGGCCAGTTTATATTTTTATGAGATCTCAGAGATTTCGGAGAATTTCCCCATTTTTGCTGTCCAATAGTTAAAAACAAAAGAATTTAATTCTCAGAAAATTATACTAAATTATAAGACTGACGACTTGGCTAAATCAATTGCGAAACTTAGGTCAAGTTCCTAAACGCAAGACTTGCAAAGCCAGTCACATACTAATCAGACAAAAAAACTACGCAACATTTTTCTATCATTTACAAAAATGTCTTTAAATTTATAGAATCAACTGCATTTTGGGACACTACTTAAAAGGTTATTTTGTTTATGGATTTTGGAAGTGTTTACAGTATGGGCAAATTCCTTAACGCAAAACTTACGCAATATTTTTGGTTTTAACAACTTTTTTTGGCCGATGGCCGTGTTAAACATACCGATGACGATTCATGTCCGTGAATGAAAGTTAAAATTTAACAGGTAAAAGTTTAGTTGCCTTCACCACTAAGATCTATAATACATTGGATAGTATTGTCCTTAATTGTATAATAGTTTTTTTTACTCCAATAAAAACAAAACAAAGGCTGCGACCAAAGCTTTGATATTGTCTAACTTTCTGTGATTTTATTGGAGTCGATATTCATCGACTCGACCACAACAATGCTTCTTTAGGAAGCATCCAAACAGATGAGCCAAACTACTGTACCTAGGCGAGACGCATCTTGAATCTTAATTTCAAAGAACAAGAATAATATTTTTCAATTTGTTCTGTTTTTGTTCTTTAAAAAAAAAATATGTATTTTGGAAACAAAAAAATGTTTTTTTTTGTCCGATGAAAGAACTTCCAATAAAATAAAAAATATAGGTACGATAAAAGTTATTTTTTTTTTTTCTAATTTTAATGACTTGGAGTAATCGTCCCAAAAACCATAAGAATTATCCGTAAATATTTTTGATTTTCAATGTAAATAAAAGTTAAAACTTGCAGGACAGTGTGATTAACGCTCAATCTATTGATAATGTAGATAATTTTACTCACCACAGCTTTGAAATATTGCATAGAAACATTTTCACTCCATATTGATAGATTGCAAATGTTTTATCTACGACTCCAACAAATACCATATCTTTAATGGTCTTTCTCAAATCAGAGCTACATGCATCCTGAATATGCTTCCTCATGTTGAGTACACTAGTTAACTTTACTTCTTTCAAATTCATAGCAATTTCTTCTCGAAAACTTAGTTCCTGACCAGATGTATTGATTTTTGAGGTTTGCGGATTGATGAGGAATTTCTCTAGCTTCTGAACTTTCGAATCTGTTCTTACAATACTATTTGCTCTTATTGTTTCGTTCTGTGTAACATTTTTAGTTTCCATTTTGTCACTGCTCGGTGCACCAGGAAGTTTCATTTGTTGGTACACTTTCTTCGTGGTCTTACTACTGAGCAGCGTCTTTTCCAATGCTCCTTTAATCTTTTCAATGATGTCTTGTTCGTTTAAAAAATGAACTTCGTGCTTAGTTGGGTGGATATTAACGTCAACATTTGTTGGTTCGAGTTCAAGGCTCATATATACGAAAGGGTGAGTACCTTTTGGAAGAAATGAACTATATGCTGAATCGATGGCTTGTTTCAAGGCACTAGACTCCACCAAGCGGTGATTGATAAATAGTAAAAATGTTAGTTTTTTTGCCGAGTACGATACTTTAGTTATTAATGCCTTTAAACTAAACTTGTGCAGATCATCTTTAAGTTCCACATCCATTAATTCTTTAAATACCTGGAAATAAAATTGAATTGACAGTCAAAAAATTCTATGTTATGGAAGATAAATTTTTGGTGGGATCTGTTTACAAATCTTTATAATCCCATCATGACAACTAATTAGTAAGGACTAACTCTGCTCTAGGATTCGTAAACCACTGGTCGGAGTAGTTTTCAGATCCTTTTTTTAGGAAATCTCTTTATACAACGTTTGAACAAACTTTGCTTTCATATGCTAGGCAAGTATGACCTTACAACCTTATTCATGTGAAGAGAATTGAAGCAATTCCTCCGTTTAACCAAATAACTTTTACTTTGTTGCGGTGGAATATTATAGTTAAATTTCGTTTTTTCTTTTTCCTTTCCGAATCTTCCGATTTTCTTCGATAGCAAATTGTTGAGGACAAAATTTATGAATAAAAATTAGCTTATTCAAAAATAAATCTAAACAGAACTATGCCATCAGCCTGAAAACACAAATACATTCGCTTGCTGGTAAGCATCGATTTTTCTTTTACAAATAAAATGTTTTGAAACAATAAACATTACAAGGACAAATTTTCTACCACCGAACATTTCGGAATGGATACGAAAGGGCCCAATATAACTACAAATATCTGAGAGTTTATAACCTAAATTAATTTTTATTTTTCATTGAAAAGTCTATTTTTAAATTTTTATTACATTTAATCGAATAAATAAATAAATATTACTTAATAGTTATAAACTAAATATATAACTTAATAATTAGTTTCAAAAAAATGTAATATTTTATGTTTGAATCTTGTTATATTGTTTTCGATGTGGACATCATTTGGCAAACTATTAAAAATTAGTATTCCTTTTTTATGAAACAACATATTTTGCGTTTTAATTTGTGAGAAATATTGTATACTAAAGTTGTTATTGTTTCTTTGATTATGTGGCTGAACATCAGCTTTTGTTAATCTTCTTTGAAGATAAATTGACATTCAAATAAGTGAAAACCCTTTTCGGGGTTTTCGAATTGTACGTACCTAGATATGTATATATGTATTAAAATTTACCTATGAGTGTGCTCAAGCAGAGGGTTGCAGTTTTAACCGTTATTAGACATTGTCTGAATTGAATTGCTTTCAAATTTTAATTGTTCATAACTTTGTGCAAAATAATTAACATTTCCGTGGTTTGCATAAAGGAAACATTACCCATTAATTTAACCGATAAATATGAACACTTAGTTGTGGAATGTTCGACGTAAACCACTCCCGTGTGCACTTACAAATTAGGGTTCAAGAATATTCAAGGCAGTTTTGGAAACCATATATAGATAATATCTTGTGAATATTTATGAGAGGTATTATTACCTGCATGCCGTATAGGTTCTTAATGTTATCCTTCGACGTACTTTTTGGCATTGTTCGAAGAGAAGGACTTTGACCTTGCTTCTTGAGCGTGAAACCAACTTTTGAATTGTGTACTGCATACTTCATAACAACATCAACAATTTTTTGGAATTCCTCATTTGGAGACTTTAGGGCTTCCTTTCTTTGAGGCATATTGTAGAACAAATCCTCAATAGTGATGATAGTTCCTTGGGTTCCAGCACATGGAATCAACGGTGTCGAAAGTTCTCCGTCTATAAAAGAAGCTCTAAGAATAATAACAACTCTCAGATATATAAAAATACTACACCAAATAATATAAACTTACTTATAAGCACTTGGTTCGTTTTTTGTTTTAGTTTGAATAGTCAAGTGTGCTACATGACTTATACTGGCCAAAGCTTCGCCACGAAAACCAAAAGTTGCGATCTGCGATAAGTCTTCAAAATCAACCAATTTGGACGTGGTAAACCGTTTGCAAACAATTTCCATATCTTCTTTACGAATGCCAGTTCCATTGTCAAGAATTTGAAGATACTTCAAACCACCATTTTTGACTGTTACTTGAATTAATGACGATTTAGCATCAAGACTAAAATTTTAAATCTTCAAAACAGTAATTTATACATTTAAAATTTGTACATATTTACCAATTTTCAACAAGTTCTTTAACACTGTTTGATGGCCTTTGTATGATTTCTCCGGCAGCAATTCGGTTAACGACGGTTTCTTTTAGTTGTTTAATTATCCCGGGTTCCATGTCGTGGGTTAAAAAAAACTCTATTGTAATTTATTGAAATACAAAAAAAGCTACATTTAATTTGTGTTTTCAGAATTTTGTGAAGGAGATGCACTATACAGATAACATGAATATAAAAATAAAAACTAAACAATAAAACTAGCTTGATTAGGTTTATTCTCGAGGCGTTAGATTGAAAAAAAAATGTGTGCAGCATTCTTTTTGGAAGAGTAAGTGCCCGGTTACACGAGCGCAAAAAAAGAATTAATTCTCGAAAGAGATCGCATGATTTTTAGAAATAAGGAAAGGGATGGATTTTGTGTATCCCCAAACGTAATTCTTTTTTGCGCTAGTGTAACCAGGCATTTACTCTTCCAAAAAGAAATACTCTATTGTCAAATTTTCTTGCATGCCCACTCAAGTTTTTTTTTGTGTATATCTACAAACGTAATTATTCTTTTTTGCGTTTGTGTAACCACTTAACCAGGCACTAATTAAAATCAAGAGGATTAAATATTTGTCTTTGTCACTCAGTCTGTTTTTTATCGTTCAATAAGACAAACGTCAAACATTGTTTTAAGAGTAATCAAAATCACATGTACTAAAAACGGGCGAATAATTTTTTCTCTGGAAATAAATAATAAACATAAAAAAAAACATTTTTAAGTGCAACCTTTATTGTTGTATATTTTACTTGTGGGTACTTTGCTCATTGCACCTTAATAAATAAAATTGAATGAACCTTCCTAAAATGTTCGTATTCTTTGTTTTTATTGTTTTTCGTCGCCATGACTGTTTCGCATCGGTTCCCAATTGGTTTGGGGAGTAGTATGCAAATTACTTTAAAATTATCTTTCATACAAATTTCCTCCTAAGGGGCGAGTTATAGCGAACAGGAAAATGGATCAGGAAAATTTTTCTGATGGATTATTTAGTAAGTTCTCGACCGCCGTATACTTAGCAAGCGACTTTCACGAATTTCAAAATTTTTGGTGTCTAGAGTTTGGAAAACATTTGGAAAAATTTGGAAAACCATTTTTAGAATTTGGAAAACCGTGGTTAATTAGTTATTAACAATTAAAGTTTTGGCGTATAGTTAGCAAGCATGGAAACAAAAGTGGACTTTTTTGGTATCAATCGATCAGGAATGGCTTCAACAAATTTGGAAAACCATTTTAAGAATTAAGAAAACCCTTGTTTAGTCAGTAATAAACAAAATATAAACAATTTGACAGTTCTATAAACAATTAATAAGTAAGGATTTCGTAACGTAGCGTGGTTAAAATTGACAGACAGACGTCAAAACTAACCTATGTAAACCTATATTTGTCCCAATTTTTAGCTGTCATTAAGGTGGACCCAAACGACTAACATGCTCGTGCTCGCTATAAATTCGTTGTGTAGGGGCTAGTTCGCGAACGGCTCGTTGTTGGAGAAAAATTTCGATTTTCTCGTGTTCGTTGGCTTCAATGTTCGCTGTGTACGGACACGTTCTCGAGCAAATCTCATTTTTGCTGTGAACTTTGTTGTTGCGCCTTAATAATGGTACCATTTATGAAAAACACAATAGATGCTGGCGTGATTGTCCTTGAAACTCCTCCAACGGTCCTATTTGTGCTCAACACCCAATTCAAAGAGCTTCATGTTGACATTCTCATCCAATTAAATTGGAAATATCTAACTACCTACATAATATAAATTTCAAACTCATGTAAGATTTTAAGTTCTGGTTTTTAATGTTGTATTATATTTTTTTTATTTTAGGTCATTTACGATAGGTACAGTTTTGATTTTGGTTTAAAACAGCCGGAAATAATTTACTTAAAAAAAAAAACATTCATTTTGGACAGTATCATCATGTACCATTCTCAAGAAATAATATTGGTTCCACTGTGGTCCAGCAGGTGGATAACTATTGGGGTTTTCCATGGGCAAAATGAATCAATTTATTTTTGATCCAGATCAGTCAAAAATCAGATTTCCCCTGTTTTTGCATTCTATGGGACAAAATAAATTGATTTATTTTTGATTTAAAATCAAATCTGCAGATCTGGATTTTTCGGCAGATTTTCCGCTCTTTGTACTAATACTAATACGACTTTCAGCTGTTAGCTTGACAGATACAAGTTTTTCTTTTTATTTGTAATTTGTTTTGGTTTGTTTGGTTTTGGTTTTGTTTGAGTTTTCATCTATTACACAAATAAATTTTACAAAAAATGGAAGCAATTTTAAATGAATTGGTAGATTCATCAACTTCATCATCTTCTTCTGAAAAGAATCAAGCGGTGAAGATTTTTTTGATGTGATATAAATTCTATTTTAAAAAGAAAACAAAAATCGTATTCCAGATTTTGTAAAGGATGTTGTAAATAAATATTCGTTTACACGTACACGAAGTTACACCAATACAATGACAAAAAAAAATCAATTCTAATTGTATTCCATGGGCCACGAAAAAAAATCAATTTTTTGATCGAAATCTGGATTACCCATGGAAACCCCCATTATGGGGTTTACTTTTTTTTTAAATTGTGACTTACTTAAACGAATGACGTATTCACAATGAACTCGTTGTAAAATAGGAAAACATCAACAAAAAAAATTTCATTTCTTTTACAATATACTATACGGGCATAACAATTTTAAAATTCTTAACAAATAATGGACAAATATAGGTTTACATACATAGGTTAGTTTTGACGTCTGTCTGTCAATTTTAACCACGTTACGTTACGAAATCCTTACTTATTAATTGTTTATAGAACTGTCAAATTGTTTATATTTTGTTAATTACTGACTAAACAAGGGTTTTCCAAATTCTTAAAATGGTTTTCCAAATTTGCTGAAGCCATTCAGGATCGATGGATACCAAAAAAGTCCACTTTTGTTTCCATGCTTGCTAACTATACGCCAAAACTTTAATTGTTAATAACTAATTAACCACGGTTTTCCAAATTCTAAAAATAGTTTTCCAAATTTTTCCAAATATTTTCCAAACTCTGGACACCAAAAATTTTGAAATTCGTGAGAGTCGCTTGCTAAGTATACGGCGGTACAAAAGTGGACTTTTTTGGTATCAATCGATCGGGAATGGCTTCAGTAAATTTGGAAAACCATTTTAAGAATTTGGAAAACCCTTGTTTAGTCAGTAATTAACAATATATAAACAATTTGACAGTTCTATAAACAATTAATAAGTAAGGATTTCGTAACGTAACGTGGTTAAATTTGACAGACAGACGTCAAAACTAACCTATGTAAACCTATATTTGTCCCAATTTTTAGCTGTCAAAATTTGACAACATATATTTATTTTTCATTAAGGTGGCCCCAAACGACGAACATGCTCGTGCTCGCTATAAATTCGTTGTTTAGGGGCTAGTTCGCGAACGGCTCGTTGTTGGAGAAACATTTCGATTTTCTCGTGTTCGTTGGCTTAAATGTTCGCCGTGTAGGGCGAACTCATCTCATTTTTGCTGTGAACTTTGTTGTTGCGCCTTAATAATGGTACCATTTATGACAAATACAATAGATGCTGGCGTGATTGTCCTTGAAACTCCTCCAACGGTCCTATTTGTGTTCAACACCCAATTCAAAGAGCTTCATGTTTGCATTCTCATCCAATTAAATTGGAAATATCTAACTACCTACATAATATAAATTTCAAACGTCATTATGAATAGCGAATCGAACGTTCGACTCCAAGCGAACGTTTTTGAAATTATTTATTTTGCGACCCATATTATTATGTTCACCATGAAACACAAAAGTTTGGAAAATGGAGATGTTGCTCTATGCAAACATCGAAGTTCGTTTTTCTTAATATTCCGACATCTTAGATTTCCGAAACGTTCGCTTTGAATCGAACGTTCGATTCGCTATTCATAATGACGGCCTAAAGCTGTTTTCTTACTATTCCTTTTGGACACCAAAAATTTTGAAATTCGTGAAAGTCGCCTGATAAGTATATGGCAGTAAAAAGAAGCTATTGACAGTTTAATGTCCACAAAACTCATGAGAATATACATACTTTGCGTGTTTATAGTTGACTTTTACTTTAAATCTTAACTTTTCCAAAGTTTGTTAATGGTTCTTTGCTTTTGAAATCTATCAATGAAGATCCGATTTAAATTTTAGCGTTTGTATTTTTTATTTTAGAATTTTAATAGTTTACAAGAACTCAAAATTCATTAATTTTTTTTTCAACAATTATATAAATAATAACAAATATATACAACAATTTGTTTTTTTTTTTAGCACGACAATAACAAAAACGAACAGGTCTACGCATCGTAAAAAAAGAACATAACATTTCAAATGCACTGAATTTTTGGTCAACCTTCATGTTATCACTTTGAAGAGTATTATATATTGCATTCAGCACATTAGGAACAAACGTTGAAATTGTTTTGCGGGAAACCCTTGATAAGAACTCCAACGATCTATAGGAGTCACCAGTTCCAATGTACCTAAGAGTAATCGCAAGCCGCGCTCTCGGTGTGATTGCAAATCGCATACTCGTGTCTTGCCTTTTTATCAACGGTTCAACCTGCAATCAATAAATTAGCAAACTAAAAAAAGTTATTTGCATTCCTACCAGAATAAGAACCGCGGTAAATCTGTCGATGGACATCCTACAGAAATTTTGATACTCTTGTCCTTGATCCCAGAGTAAATCCTTGAGCAAATGTTGCTCAAGGTCATGGGCGTCCCTTAGAGTAAGGAAAGGATTAATCCAAAAACGATGTTTCCGTTTAGTTTCCTGCTCTTCGCTCATTTCTAACTCCTCAAGATCTTCCAACTCTTGCAGAGCTTTAAGTGTACGAATTGCATTTTCTTCACGCATTCTTTTCGCCATCGCCCTAAACCAACCGTATATAACTATTATTATTTATTTGAAAGAAAATTATTATTAAATTAAGCAAAAAGCAAATCAAAGTTTGAAAAACAAACGAATTTCTAAACAAAAGCCGAAAAACTGTGGGAAGAAATTTTTTATTGTTTGACGTTTGACGTTTGTCAGGGATGAAACCTCTTCAACCTCTCTTGCTCAAATGAGATATCAAGACATGAACTGCCCAGCGAAGAAAAAAAAAAAAACTCTAATTTTTATGTCAGAGATCTAGTTGGCGATACAGATATCAAGTGGAGTCGGCGTGTAAATAAATACAAACATGCTTGTATTATGTCCCAACTCCCAAATGGCCAAATCCTGAAATTTCAGTTCAGTGCTTTGACTGTGGCAGCTGTCAGAAACGTCAAACTGAATATTTAATTTCTGTAGGAAAGAAAATGTAATTTTGTTTTTGTGATATTCAAGTGCACTTACTAGAGATATTTTGTCATCCTAATCGCGAATAAAAAACGCTGCCATTGGTATTATTACCACACTGCTGTCGCATGATGCGATATCCTCTTCCAAATCATCGCATTTTAGCCACGTAGTTCCTATTTCCGTATATTTTTTGTAGTAAGCAATAAAGTGATCTGCTGCACTCTTTACTTTTACTATTACTCCAGTCAATCTTGAAATTAGAAAACATTCTAATGATACAACAGAACAGAAAATGAATAGAAAATCTTACCTATATTGATGCTGAAAATATACAAAGTCTGGTAAATCGTCCAACGTGCATTGAAGACTAAAGTTGAAGCTGACGTTAGGTCTTATATCCAGTTCAACCCATAAATGATTGGTGAATGTTGTCATCTCACTAACAAATCCAGAACAATTTGAAATGAAATTTTTTTTTGTTGATGTTTTCCTATTTTACAACGAGTTCATTGTGAATACGTCATTTTGTTTAAGTAATGGGGTTTTCCATGGGCAAAATAAATCAATTTATTTTTGATCCAGATCAGTCAAAAATCAAATTTCCCCTCTTTTTGCATTCCATGGGGCAAAATAAATTGATTTATTTTTGATCTAAGATCAAATCTGCAGATCTGGATTTTTCGGCAGATTTACCCCTCTTTGCACTAATACTAATACAACTTTCAGCTGTTAGCTTGACAGATACAAGTTTTTGTAATTTGTTTTGGTTTTGTATAGTTTTGGTTTTGTTTGAGTTTTCATCTATTAAACAAATAAATTTTACAAAAAAATGGAAGCAATTTTAAATGAATTGGTAGATTCATCAACTTCATCTTCTTCTGAAAAAGAATCAAGCGGTGAAGATTTTTTGATGTGATGAAAATTCTATTTCAAAAAGAAAACAAAAATCAGGTTCCAGATTTTGTAAACGATGTTGTAAATAAATATTCGTTTACATGTACACGAAGTTCCACCAATACAATGACAAAAAAAAATCAATTCCAATTGTATTCCATGGGCCACGAAAAAAAATCAATTTTTTGATCGAAATCTGGATTACCCATGGAAAACCCCATAAATCAAAAATAAATCAATTTATTTTGTCCCATAGAATGCAAAAACAGGGGAAATCTGATTTTTGACTGATCTGGATCAAAAATAAATTGATTTATTTTGCCCATGGAAAACCCCATTATTTTCAAATATAAAAAACTTACCACTTTTTTTCAACTACGTTTTTGATTGGTTTTTCATAAAAACTTATTCCAGAAAATAAAAAGGAAACAAAATATTGTATTTTCGAAAATACACAGCCAAAATTTTTTCAAAACTCTAGGAACACTTTTCGAGAAAATTTAAAATTTTTAAAAACGGTTTTTATAACGTGCGGAAGGTACCGTTATGCTTGAAAATAAAAATAATTTTTTTCTTTAATCAATTTAAATAATTAATAATTTTCAGTAGTTTTTGTTCTTTAACCGCCGTATACTTATCAGGCGACTTTCACGAATTTCAAAATTTTTGGTGTCCAAAAGGAATAGTAAGAAAACAGCTTTAGGCCGTCATTATGAATAGCGAATCGAACGTTCGACTCCAAGCGAACGTTTTTGAAATTATTTATTTTGCGACCCACATTATTATGTTCACCATGAAACAACAAAGTTCACAGCAAAAATGAGATTTGCTCGCGAACGTGTCCGTACACGGCGAACATTGAAGCCAACGAACACGAGAAAATCGAAATGTTTCTCCAACAACGAGCCGTTCGCGAACTAACCCCTACACAACGAACTTATAGCGAGCACGAGCATGTTCGTCCTTTGGGTCCACCTTAATGACAGCTAAAAATTGGGACAAATATAGGTTTACATAGGTTAGTTTTGACGTCTGTCTGTCAAATTTAACCACGTTACGTTACGAAATCCTTACTTATTAATTGTTTATAGAACTGTCAAATTGTTTATATATTGTTAATTACTGACTAAACAAGGGTTTTCCAAATTCTTAAAATGGTTTTCCAAATTTACTGAAGCCATTCCCGATCGATTGATACCAAAAAAGTCCACTTTTGTTTCCATGCTTGCTAACTATACGCCAAAACTTTAATTGTTAATAACTAATTAACCACGGTTTTCCAAATTCTAAAAATGGTTTTCCAAATTTTTCCAAATGTTTTCCAAACTCTGGACACCAAAAATTTTGAAATTCGTGAAAGTCGCTTGCTAAGTATACGGCGGTAAGTTCTCGATCGATTTGAAACACATAAGCTGAAGTAATCGATGACAAATGACAATTTTAATGCACTATGTAAAAAAAAAATTAATTGAACGTAGGATTTTTGATAAAAAAGCATTTGTTTATTTTCCTGATGCAAGTTCATCAGATAAATTTTGATTTTTGGGTTAGTGGACTGCCTGTATACGTGTTCACTATGTTTCACATTCTGTTTCCACCTTAAAGAAACTCAAAACTCCTCCCTACTTAAAACGAGTCTCGATTTCAAAGCAAAAGTCACCAATCTTTGCATGATAGATCTTCGCCGTTCGCCCTAGATCTCAGATATGTTTATTTTAATATTTTCGTCGCCGTGCTGCTTAAAATGAAATTGTTCTAAAGTGAATTAACTAATTAATTTTTAATATATTTTATATTTTTTTTTCTTTTTCTCACCGTAAATATTACTAAGAAATGCAGAAAAGAGTTCGTAAAAATTCGGATACAAATAATTGCCCAAAAAAAGCCAAATTAGATATTATCATACCACAAACAACCACAAATAATGACCAGGATATTGATACAAATGTTCTGAAAAATGAAAATGAAATAAAAAGTGAATCATTGATAAGAACTCCAACTGGAACTATTATGTCCTCGTCTGTGGACTCAATAAATAGTGATTTAAGTGATGTTAATATTATTGTTGATAAATCTAACAATCCAATGTTGAAAACTTTTACAAAATCATCCGATTCTGATTCGATGGACTTTAAAGAAGTTTTTCATAATAAAGTTGATGCTGAAGGTGGTGCCCACGAAGAACACCATCAATTGCAGCAGCATTTGGTGGATGGAGTAAGCAATTTACAAGAAAACTCCGAATCTTTCCAAGATTCTGGCAAAGAATCAATGGAAACGCTGAGTAATTTTAAACTTCTTCATCGAGAAAATGATATTTTAATTGATTTTGAGACCAATACATCGATTGATAGTATCACAAATAACCAAACACAAGAAATGTCAGATACCAGTTCCATTTGTCTATCCACAGAAAATGATATATTTTCAATATTGGATTCTAAAGATGCCTTGAAAAAAGCATTAGATACCTCAAAATTGACGACAATGGACGACAAGAACAGTCGCTCTCACGAAGAGAAGAAAATCCAAGCCGTCGATGATACAACCAAACCCTCGGTCGGGATTCCAACAATGTCTGTTCCGCTCCTTAAGCCTATGAATTCTCTGAATTTTAGAAGAATTGTAACTAACGATGGAAAGTCCGTTTCGAATGTTGTCCGCAAGGTTTGTTATTACTTAAAAATGGTTCTTTATATACAAAGATTCGTTTTGAATATTGAGCTTGTATAGCTAGTACAGTTCGTGTCAGTCGGGTTCCTTTCAAATATGATTTTCGTATTGGACTAACGCCTGTGATTTTGTTAGCTTTTCAGTATACCTACATATGTAGGTATATCTCGTTGCAATGATAGTCGGTACAATGTAAACATTGCAAATAATGATGAATACAAGATCGGGATTTGCTGGCAATTTATGGCATCTTGCTTAGATTACAGCAAAGGAAAACTACCTACAAATGACCTATTTATAATTATTAATGGATCAATGGTTTAATCCTTTTTTTAAAAAACAGTTTGCCGTAGATTGGTTCAAGAAAATGAGCAAACGAATCCAAAAAGTCTCAGCTTTTTGATAACCAAACCGGGACATTTTGCTGAAAAGTTCTGTTCCGGTAGGTTAGATTGCTGAGTCTTCTGAATTCTAATTTTTTGAAACTTTCCCTTTCGATTGATCAGTTCACAAATCTAATTCGGTCAGTTGGCAGAACTGTTTATATCTTCATCAATTTTTAATAGATCTGAAATAAAATTATTTCAGGACATGTCCCATTTAAGCAATTAAAATTAGAGACTGTTTGGTATCACAAAAGTAGTTATATTTTTCGTAGAGTTTTCGATGGAATGTTCCTTCATAACTCTGCTTCAAATATTAAAGAAAAATGTCTTTTGTTGATTGTTTGATTGCCAATGTTAAACGATTTATTATTTAATCTATAATCTTATAATCTTCGGAAGTAAGACCTACAAAAAAAACTGGCCTTTTTTATAGCACAAACAAATTTTTCTGATCAAAATAAATTCAATTTTGGGCCTTAGGAAGCTAAAATTATTACCTCTATTCTATTTTTTTGTTGTTGTAAAATCTAGAGATAGTAATTTAAGAACTCAAAATCCCCAAAACCAAAGTGGAAATAATAACAGTTTCGCAAAGCAATAAGTAAAAAAGGGGTTTTCCTCGACATCAATAATTTCTTAACCGCAGGAGCGTCTGAGTGATCAAAAAAAAAAAATCAAACAATTATATTCATTCCTGTTACCATAAACTTCGTGAATAAAAGTTTCATTTAATTATTTCCCAATGAAATCAAAAATAGCCCTTATATATGCAATAGCCAAAATCAACATATTTTTTAATATTTAACTTTTCCACAGGTTATTAACATTCGAGGAAACAAAACCAATGCTCCAACAATAGTGCAGCTTTCACAGGTGCAGCTAAATTCAAAGATCAATAATTCAAAGGTTGTTCAAGCCACTCTGGTTGGGAATAAAATTCAGATACCAAACATGGGCTTTAAATCGACTCCAAGCTCAAGTTTCTCCAAACAGAATTTTGTCCAACCTTCCCAACTTGACGTAACTACTTTGCCAAAGCAAATATTTGAAGATGAAATGGTGTTCTTAGATAACAGTCCTCAGGTAGCTCAAGGACAACAACAGCAACCAGTTGAAGATTCTATTGAGACAACATCGATTGGCAATCTAGTTGTAGCGAATAAAGTCCAGCAAAAGCCCAAGGAATCGTTAGTTAAGTCAGTTGCCTATGATGAGCAGGTACCCAGGAGCAGTCCTTCATATTTAAACCAATACCGAGTAATAGAAACAGATTCTAATGTAACCAAGTCTTTTGATAGCATCACCACAGAAGCCACACCAACTTCTGTGGTGGTATCATCCACCAGTGCTGATAATATGTTACCTAGAATGACCACCTGTCTTCCCAAAACCGTCTCAAGGAAACCCCTAATTTTGACAACAAAAACAATAAACACATCCGACACATCAACTGGAAAGGAAGCGTCTCGTCTCAGTGACACAAAACAATTAGCCGACAATGCAATGATTGGGAAAATGCTAGAAGATAATTTTTTACGCAAACAAATTGCTTTGGCAGTCCAAAATAATGTTAATAGACTTCAATTGAAAGTCACTAAAACTACTGAAGACAATAAAGCAAAGAGAATTGAAAATAAAAGTATAGAATCTATGGTTCCCGGCCAAAGTCAACAAAAGCGCCACATTGCTAAAGCAGGCCAAATGTTAGCAAATGAGCCTTCATCGACAGAAAGAATGGAAAAACAAGTTAATCCCAAATCAGATGAGACTCAGAATGTGCTTTTAAAGCACTTACTTCAACAGTCATCTATCAGTCAACGTTCCAATCCAGGATGCAATCAATCATTGGCCCCTCGAAAGTTGGCTACAGTTCGGGCTCCAAGCTTGGGTGTTGTAAGTTCTCTTGAGGCACAGTTGGCCCGTCCAGTGATACCGCCTGTTTCATCAGTAGGCGAAATCAAACCCGAAATTAAAATACTCAATAAAGGTGTCAATGACAAGGCAAAAAAGAATCCAGTGAACGAACGTGACATTATTGTTAGTGCTGTAAAAAACAAACCTCAAATGATTTCTAGAGAAACTTCATTCGTCTCTGCATTTTCTCAAAAGACAAAGAATCCCAATGAACTTGAAAGATCCATTAGTGTTCAGTCTAATACTAACCAACTTGTCCAAGTAGACACTATTTCTAAACCAGTTGGTATTCAGCAAACAGCACAAAATTCCAACAATAACTACAGCCAAATAAATTTATTTAAATTCTTCAAGCAAAAAGAACAAAGCACTAACGAAGGTCCAACTCCCGAATCAAGTTCTAACAATGTTCAGAGCAAACTTCTCTCTCCACAAGAGAACTCTGAAACAAAGATGTCTATTAAGAGCGAATTTGAGGATACTCGAAGCTCGCCGACGGTGAAGGCTAAGTTGGTGAAAATGGATATTGAGCAGAATACAGAGTTACGCAGGAAATTTAAGCGAGACTATCAAAAACACAAGAGATATATGTTACACCAAAAGGATCCTCTTAAAAAGAGACAACGAAAACTTTCGAAGGCTACTGAGGATTTTGATGAATTCATCGAGAACAAAGTTGTACAAATGAAACAAATGTTTGTTCTTGAAGTGTTGGAACCACTTTTATCCACATTTCTAGGGATATGTTCGGTCTATGGTTATAATGAAAAAGTAAGAAATCAATATCCATATCAATGTTCTACAAAAGATGATTTCGGGAAAATAAATCTCAGGAATTATGTCGATTTTTACTCGGCGGAACCATACGGCCCGAACAAAAGTGACAAGACCAAAATCGTGCCCTCTTTTCAAAATAAATTTTACGATGAGGAGTTTTCAAGCGTCAATCAGGAATCTTGTGATAAACTATATCAATTTATTAATAACTTGAAGCATTTGCATCTGCAGCCACCATCGGAAAATGTTTCAGTTGTTCCACGATCGCCACGTTACAATGAACAAAAAAATCAACCGCTGCTGAATTTGGCATACCCGGGTATCAAGATTGAAACTAATTTTAATTTAAAAAGTGAAAGGATGTCGCCGGTACTCTCGATCGTAAATCCGAAATATTTTGGTGGAGTTGTCAAACCTAAGAAGAAAACGCAAGCAAACCTAAAAAAATGGTAAGTGCTTTAATTTTCATTATTATAATAGATTCTTTCTTTTTTCATTTTTTAAGATAATGCCTGATTCACTGATAACGTTTTTCCATTTAAATGCGATTTTTATTTATATCGAAATATGTATGTCCATTTATTGTCTGTTTCCATAATAGTCTAAAAAAGATAGCAAACTTGCAAATAATTTAATCATGAAATTTGAAGATTGTTATCAACGCAATCGGAGTATACTTAATCTGTATCTTCGGATCTATATGGATCTGGATTATCTTTTAACACGCAATACAAAATCAATATTCGGTAATTTCTAAGATTGAAAATTTAGTTTTAGTTCTGAAAAGCTAGATGGCTTTTTAGGTTTGCAATTGGTTCCAACAGTTGCTGAACAGTGTGAAAAAATTTAACAAATAACTGAAAATAAAAAAAAGGAACACTATTGAATGTGGGACCCATATCGTTTAATTTTTATGGGGAGATGAACCGCCAGGTGTTAATGTGGTCCACACTTTTTAATATCATGGTAATCAAGAATCAAAAGCTCGCAAAAATATCTAAATTCTAAGAGTGGTTTTTAGAGGTTAAGTTTCAACTTTTCAGAAAATCAAATTACGGTTGAGAAAAATTTTTTGTCTCGTTTAATTTAGGTGCGTAAATGAAATATAGTATATTTTAATGCATAATCAAACTAAAAATCTGAACCGAGTCAACTAACCCAACAAATTAAAAAAAAATAAAATAAATAAAGATATTACATCCTTAAACCATAGATATTTTTAGAGACTCTTGTGGTTCTATGTTGCCATGAAATTTAAAAGATTTTTACAAAATTCATAATTGTATCAGCTTATTGACCAAGTTTATGGTAATAAACTCAACCATGTTTTTCCCCTTTAAGAAAAAAATACTGTTTCACCTTACGCTGTTGATTCTAAATTCTTATGAATTTGAATTTTGAATTGCGCAATACCAATCATAAAATTTCATGATTTAATTATTTACATTTAAGACCTTATTTTTCCCTAGCCTACAAGACTTCGGTTCATTTTTTTATTTTCATCTAATTGCGTATATGATTTTGCTATGCCAGAGTTTTTAATCCTTCAAAAATAAAGGAATACCAAAATAAAAACAAGTAAAAAAAAATTATTTTTATATCTTTTAGCACATATGGCAGCGTCGAAACAGCTGTAATTTTAAAGATATCATCATTTGTAGCTGAAAATATTCTTGACATTTTGCGAGATCTTGACAACTTACTAAATGTATATTCACCCGTATCATACAAATTATTTAACAATGACAAAAGTAATATTCGTAAAGGCTTGTATATATCTCGAATAAAAAATCTTCAAAAAACCGAATCTACGAATATACAAAATGTCTTAAATGGCACTTACAAATGCTGTCGAAATTGTCATTTAACTATTATATGTGGCATAGTTGGTGCAGATTCAAATTCAAATATTAAAAAGAAAATACTAGCTGACAGTTATTTTTGTGATAAATTTTGTTGCATACAATATAAGAAGAAAGGTAAAAAGTTTGTTGTATCGCGTAAGAGAGAGCGGTGTTTACAAAATATTAATAATAATAATAATAACAACAACAATAACGCAGTCAGTCAAATTATAAACACAAATAATGAAATAAGTTATTGTAACAGTTCAAATTACAAAGTTGTTGGACCGAATACTTTTTGGAAACCAGCTTATAAGGCGTCCTCAAATGAAGATGCAAATGAGATGGCCTTAAAGATGCGAATTGCAATTACTATAAGTTCAAATAAGGATACAAGGCGGTGTGTGTTGTGCAATCAAAAGGGAGATTCCTTTGCGGATGGATCTTCAAGGCTTCTTAATTATGATGTTAACAAATGGGTAAGTTCTAAGTTTTTAATTATTAATATATTTTTAATTTATGATAGGTATATTAATCTGTATCTTTCCGCCGATGGTGTAATGGCTTGGACTTAATTTTTATGTGATAAAAAGCTAGGGCGTTTAGGTTACATAAGTACATAAAAATACTTCTTCCTTAAAAAAAAACCTACTAATTTTTCTATTATAAAAGGTTCAGTAACCTAGACACAAATCCAAAATTCCAAACCAATATCTACAAGTCCTCGAAACCTTTTGTTTCCTCAAAAATAAAACTTGTGTTTAAAGAATTTTGGCTTTAGATATTTTTGAAATTTAAAAAAATATTATTATAATGATTACAATTTGCAGTTTCTGTTAAAAACACATATCTTGTATAAAACCTAAATGTTGTATATCTTCCGAAAAGTTTTTAAAACCATGCGTAGGAAGTGAAGTTTTCGAAACCCAAATTAAACAATTTACAGACGAATCTTGTATGTTTTTATTGTCAATTTTGTCATTTTGATCAATTTGACTTAATACTCGTTTAATTTCTTTTTGTAAATTCTAAAAAATAGGTCTCTAAAACTTTATTTCTGACACAAATGATTTTGAAAACGTTTCGGAAGATATTTCCTTTAGTATGTGTATCGTGGTAGTGGTACTTTTACGATTTTTGATCGCTTTCCATAACCTTTTTTAATTTTGAGTAGTATTTGAGCAATCTCTTTTTCACTTGCGACTGTAGGACATATTTTGGATTCGTAAAAAAAATTTAAATTGATATGTTTTAGCATAACATTAAGATGATAGAGAACTCAAAAAATTAGGTCCCTTAATTCCGTATGTATATACCAAAGTCGACCTACAATCTTAACTACTGACTAAAGGTTTTTAGGTAATTGCCTAGAGGCAAAATTGATTTTTTTAGCTCAAAAATTACGATCATAATATTAGGAGAAACAACGTGTTTTCTAACATTACATTGGATTAAATGTTTTGGATAACGGTTTTGCTATACCGATATTCAAAACAATTAATCCAATTATGTTAACCTGTTGCGACGCCTGCAATATGACTCGTTTTGTGTTTTCAAAAAAGAGAAAATCTGTAAGGTATGTGTAAAATCCAAAAATTTGTGGAAAATATGTGTAAAATCTTCAAATCTGAATCCCCAAACGCAAAATCCACAAACCAAAATCCACCAAAAAAAACTCCGGGCTATATCTTCATTGTGATAACGTTGTGTCATCAGCAGTGTATAAGTCGTGCAAATACATCTTCGCTGAGATTACAACCAATTTTTATCTATTAGAACTGTTATACTTCGGGTATGCATGCGCAATACACTTGCAACTTCATATCCGTGTTGCAATACCTAAAGGCATATGTATCGCTTTTTTTCAACAGAATCTGAATGAACGAAATTGTTAGCGGTATGCATTTTAATTTTAATTTACTTTATATGTTATATCTTCAGGTTCACCTCAATTGTGCTCTCTGGTCTAATAGTGTTTATGAAACTATTAATGGAGGACTCATGAATTTGGAATTAACAATGCAACAGGGATTGCATCAAATATGTACTTTTTGTAATCAATATGGTGCAAGCATAAAGTGCTTTAAAATGAGATGCACTCATATGTATCATCTACCTTGTGCTATCAAAGAACAATGTGTTTTCTATAAAAACAAGACAATTCACTGTGCGTCGCATGCTCATAGAATGGACAAAAAAAACGAACTAAGTTCGATTCGCGTCAAAAGAAGAGTTTACATTGAACGAGATGAAAACAGACAAGTCGCCGCAGTGATGCACCATCTAGAGCTCAGCAATTTACTTCGAATTGGAAACTTAACATTTATTAACGTTGGACAGCTTCTGCCGCATCAGCTAGAAGCTTTCCATTCCCGTAACTATATCTATCCAATAGGTTATAAAATAGTAAGTAAAATAAATTAAGTTAAAAATA
This sequence comes from Syrphus vitripennis, assembly GCA_958431115.1. Classification (NCBI taxonomy): domain Eukaryota; kingdom Metazoa; phylum Arthropoda; class Insecta; order Diptera; family Syrphidae; genus Syrphus; species Syrphus vitripennis. The sequence goes on from OY288108.1 coordinate 114,339,846, forward strand.
AATTAGATTTTCAAGTGATTTGCTATTTCTAGATACGATTTTTCTGGTCAATGAAAAAATTGAATAAGCGCTGCCGATACATCTGTTCAATTGCAGAAACCAATGGACGACCAGAGTTTGTTATTCAAATACAAGAGCAGTTTGAAACTGATGTTGAGCTAAGGGACATCTCACCAAAAGCTGTTTGGCAACGAGTTCTAGATAAAATTGTGTTGCTTCGAAAAGGACAATCAATAGTACAGCTCTTCACAGAATTTATTTCTGGGGAGGATATGTTCGGTTTATCAGAACCTTCAATTGTCAGAATTCTGGAAAGTTTACCTGGAGTAGAGAGCTTGACTGATTATAGATTTAAATATGGACGTAATCCACTTCTGGAACTTCCACTAGCTCTCAATCCATCGGGGTCGGCGCGAACTGAACCAAAGCAAAAGCACATTGTTAATTGGAAAAAGGCGCATACTCAGAGAACAAGTTCAATAAATGTAAAATTCACTCTCTCTCCATCGTCGCTGGTAGCGGGAGAAGTAGCTTGTCCATATAGTAAACAATTTGTGCACTCAAAAAGTTCGCAGTATCGCAAAATGAAACAGGAATGGCGAAATAATGTATACCTTGCAAGGTAAAACATTTTTAAATTTAATTTGCATCTACGTTATTTGGAAATCAAGCTAAAAACGACAATTTGATTTATTTAACGCTTTGTCTTTCAGGTCGAAAATTCAAGGTCTTGGTTTATATGCTGCACGTGATTTAGAGAAACATACAATGGTTATTGAGTATATTGGGCAAGTCATTCGTACAGAAGTATCGGAATTGCGGGAAAAGCAATATGATCTAAGGGTAAGTGGAGTATGGAGTATAGAGATTCTCAATCTTCACTTCTTTTTTTATGTATCTGTAATTGCTTAAACCCACTCTGATATCATGTGATTTCATGTCAGATGTCAGCTATTATTACGAGGAATTATTAGTAAAAACTGAGTTTATTAATTTTGTGTCTACAAAATTACTCTCACAGCCAAATTTTTCAAGCCCTTCCCTAAAAAGTCTAACGACCTATTGAACAATGGAGTTCATTTTTTCTAAGGTCATGAAAACTGGTTAATCATGAGCTTAGGAAATATCTGGCAAGTGTTGAGGGCTTTTTAGGCAAAACGCAAGAAACTTGTCTCCAATTCTGATCTGATTATAATCTATAAGGCCGACCAAAGCTTGAGTACAACTCACATGTTTGGGCAGGTGCTCCCATAACTCATTTAAATCTCGGATTGAGTTCAAAATGGATCTTTAAGAACGATAAGTGATAGAAATATAACGGAAACATTTTTACTCCTTTAGTGCGCAAAATATAAAAAAAGATCTTATCTGAGATTTGTATGGAGATAACGAAAAAAATAGAAAAAAAAATACCTTCCAGAAGAACGTGCTATCATGCCGCGTATTCTTATTTCGCGTGATCTAATTCAAGTTTACCTCCCACGAGATTTTTTCCATTTTTTATTTCGTTGATCTAAAGCCTTCATAACACCACATTGCTAAAATATAAGAGTACATTCAAATTAGACAAAATTTACTTGATTTGTGTAACGACATACAGGTAAGCTTAAGTCTGAATTTTCGGGACTGGCCAAAACAGTAATTTTCGGGAACCTGGATTGATCCGTTTCTCTACAGCTATTTATCTTTGAGTCAAAATTCCGTGAATTTCAAACTTGCTGAAACCGCGAATTATATTTTTAAAAAATTTAAATCCTGTAATTACTTCAGGGGTTATTCCTGAAAGCCAAACAAAACTTAAGCAATTATGTGTACAAATAACCCCAATTTTTTATAAAAATTTGAAATGGTTTGAATGCTATAACTCCGATTTAACTCAAAAACATTAATTTTATTTTCGCTTCATTACAGAATAGAGGAATTTATATGTTCAGACTTGACGAAGAACGTGTAGTGGACGCAACACTTTCTGGGGGTCTAGCTCGTTATATCAATCATTCTTGTAATCCGAATTGTGTTACAGAAATAGTTGATGTTGACAGGGAATACAGAATTATTATATTTGCAAAGCGAAGAATTAATAAAGGAGAGGAGGTAATATTTTACATATTTGTTGTCCTACAGATTTTCTCATTTTAAATTTCAGCTATCGTACGATTATAAATTTGACATTGAAGACGATGCCCATAAAATATCTTGCATGTGTGAAGCACCCAATTGTAGGAAATGGATGAATTAATATTAATTTAATTAATATTTTATAAAGATTTGCTAATATTATAATGTATGACCATAATTAATGTAAGAACTAAAGTTGCCTTCGTGTAGAGCATTTTTAATCTGCACGCATATAAATAATAAAATATTAGTGTATAAAAAAATAAATAAATAAAAGAAATTTCCAATTATATTGTATTAGTACTTAAAAGTTTTTTTTAAGTGGAAACGTGTTAATGCTGACAGTCTGCACGACGATACTTCTGGTAACGGTCTGCCGAAACCGTTAGACTTCGCGGCGAGGTGAAACGAGAACTCATTTTCGAGAGGCAAATTTATACTCGGACCACTACTTGGTTGTATCTGGAATACGTATGCGGATATCCATGACGAAATAACGCCGAACAGATGGTGTGAAAAGATTCGACGAGCCAAAAATAAAAAGATCCAGTTGGGAATCCTGCTTGTCTGGAGTCGAGTGTATAGGAAGTGGTGGTTTACTCGCTAAAAGTGAGAAATATGTACATGGAAATAGCGATGTCTAGTTCTTAAAAAAACTAATAAAATTTGTGCCATCTCTGTAATTTTAGTTTAATTTAAGCCATCCCTGTAAAAAAAACATTGTTCAATTCGTTTCTCGCTACATCAACTCAGTTCTCGCCACATTAGAGAAATACAAGCATATTCTAGTGACGACTAGTTCTTAAAAAAAAAACAATAAAAATTGAGCTTAATTTGTGCCGTCCTTGTAATTCCAGCAAAATTTGGGCCATCCCTGTAAAAAAAATCGTTGTTCAATTTGATTCTCGCTACATCAACTCTGTTCTCGCCTGACTTCTATAAATGAATCTCTTTTTCAATTGGTTCTTCACTTTTCTTGAAAAGTAAAAGTTACAAACTTTTTAAGTTTTACTTTTTGAAAACTGAGATAAAAGATAGAATAGAAGTGTATCTTCTTTTCTCTTTCTAATTTGAACAACAACAAAATCAATTGATTGTCCCAAGATTGATTGAGATGAAGTGTACCTACTTGTCTTTGCTATTTTTTTGAATTTTGGGGAATTTTCTCATCGGCGTACTTGAATATGGCCATTGTATATAAAACTTATAGTACTATCATCACGATAATTTTTGAGTTGTGTGCTGTGGTCGTCTGAGGGCGCACTTGTATATACACAGAAACAGCAACCAAAAAATTAGTAAGTGATGTCATCGCTTGGGGACAGACGTATGCAAATTTATATACAATGAATATGACGGAAAAATGTTACTATAAGGTACAATTCCGACGGCTCTGCGTAAATCGACACTCGGACTCGATTCTCGATAGCCGATTGGAGAGAAGACAGCACAGAAGACAGAAGAGAACATTTCAGAAATCAGAAGTTGAACAAGCATCATTCCGTCTGCTGTCTGCATCATGTGCAGTGCAGGTTCTGTTCTTCCCTGTTCATGAAAATTGTTGTTTTTGCTCGGTATCGTGTATCGATAGTTTGTTTTTCTTTCAAGTGTGGTTGTGCATTGCGCGTATGTTTTTGTTCTTTATGTCAACATAAAATACAGAAAATGGAATACTTTTCTTTTTCCTCCCTCGTAAAATTATAATATAATAAGTTTTAAGTGTTTTTTTAATATAAAAGAATAATATATTTTGCCGTAAAAATATTCTTACATAGTGCTGTTTCAATCGAGTAATTTTGTATTGGACTTCTTTTCTTGTTTTCTGTGCATCGTTTGGTCGTTTGGCCGGTAAAAGAAGTACCTAAGAAGGAAAAAAAGAAAAACTGGATACTTAACCCCATCCACAATTTCACAAGAAAACAAAGAAAATATAAAATAAGAATCGTGTTTCATATAATAAATTAGTTTTTTTGTGTGTGATTCTGTGGCTTTTGCCATAGGAGAATTATTGTAGGTAAAATTGAATTGTTAAACAAAAATATGCGTCGCCAACGTAGCTTTTTGCCTCCGTCCAAATCCAAAATGAAATTTTATAAAATAAATCCTCAATTGTCGAAGATTTTTCGATTCAATGTAAAAATGAATGCAGTTTTTGTGATTGTTGTGTTGTTCCAAATGCAAATGCATTTTGCATTAGGCATAGGCAGTAATGACAAAATACGTCCCGAAGTGTCTAGAAGTTATATAGATAGTGAATTGCAACGAGTGCGTCACGAACATCATCAACAACAACAACAAAGTCCACCAATTGCACCCAGCGAAGCATCATCAGCATCCTCATCTCCATCAGCAGTTGCAACTGCTTCAGCAGCCACTTCACAATCTTTGAGCTCTGCTGGGGTTTTAACAAATAGTGGATATTCGGTGAACAATAGACATTGGAATGACAAAGTTTCCACAACGACACCCGTTGCTGATGAAAAGAGTTTAAAAGACGCAACATTAGGATCGGGGGGACATCGTCGAAAGAACTTAAATACCAGCTTTGGAGGAGAGGTGCAGCATCAAACAACACAAGGTGGGGAGCAGAGTAAGTTGATGCCTATTTTATAAGATATTGTATAAAGTTAATTAGCTATTTTATTTGTGAGAGGACAATATCGAAATGATCATAAGTAAAGTAAAATAACCAAGAACGGGGAACATTTAAGAAAATAATTTAACTAATTTAATTCATTTGTTTACAAATTGTTATGTACCTAACAGTATAAATGCTTACACTATTTGGCATTTCTACTTTATAAAAAAATATCGATTTTTATTAAAATATTATTTTGTTATCAGGTTATGTTTTACTTTCTTTAGTTTGATTATTTACGTACCTGTTTATTCTATTTATAGTACAGTCAATGTAGACAAATACCTACATCGCAAAAATTTGTAACAAGCTGGACCTCGCAGCTTTCCCGAAGATCGGAGCATAAACAAAAATCGATGTATAACCCATTCTAGCGCTTTGCTTCTATATTTTTTGAAATATTTTATTTCGATAAATTATTTCGATTCCTGTTGATTTTTCCATGATCATTCAGTCTGAAGTTTTGAACATTCATCGTATATGCCATGCTCTCAGGAATTCATACCACAAAAAAAAAAAAAAAATAAAAAGCCTCAGAATTTGCAAATACATATTACGAGTAGTATTGTCATGTTTTGACATAATATCGCTCCCTACTTTTGTCTGACAATATTGTTAGATCTGACAATTGTCTGTAGTTGGTTCTTCGGAAATCTCTTTGTCTTGTAGGTGTGCGATGTCATTTACGATCAGTTTTTCCAATCTGAAATCGAAAACGCCATTAGTGTACTGTAGGGTAACAAAAGAAGACAAAAACTACATAAAATTAAACAGACACATTTTGAAAAGAGGTGAGTATGTTTGAATAGGTAAGTTCAGGTTACAGGTCACATATTAAGATATTAGCATGATTAGGTACCAATTCCTGCAAGAATCAGATCTAAAGGTTTTTTCAATACGTAATTTGTGTTAACCCTTTTATTATTGAAAAAGTATGCATAGGTATACAGCATATCTTTAAATTAGCAGAATTTTTGTATGAGCTTTATGCCTTCCAGTTAAAAACCTTTACAGTACCTATTAATTTTTAAATATCCTTATACCTATTTTGTTGCACCAATATTTAACAGGATTTTAAATTTAAAATGACGTATTTATATTTATTTTCTTTTGTCAACAGATCGACAAAATGTTAACTTCAACATTTTTGTAACATTTTTTTTGAATGATAGATGTAATAGACTAAAATCCAAGGGCATTATGTTATTTGATCGCAGCTGATTTTTTTTTCCTATGAATAAGTACCATAATTATAGGCAAGAAGGAATTCGGATTACGAATCTTGAAAGTACATACTAGTACCTAGTTTTATATAAACTTGTTGTTTTCCTTTGATTGTAGATCACTACAAAAAATTATCTGAAGTGTTACAAAAATCATATTTTCCAAATAATATCGCAAATATTGTAATTGAATATATATTTGTCCGTCATGGATCCAGGATTTTGGAAACTATAGACTGCAAAAGAAAAAAAACATATGTACCTACATATATTTTTAGAGCAGAATGTGCTCTTTTAACTCTTTTTACTCTTGCGCTTCTGTCGTTTACATCGCTTAACTTCAAAAGTTTTCAAATTGTCCATACATACATTTTCCTATTTTTTTTTTTTGAAAGAATGCTTTTTTTTCTCCACTCTAACTAATATATTTTGTCTGATAGCTGCCTAACTGAGACAGAAGAGTAGAGTAATTAAAATAAATATTTAAACAGTGCCTAAGTAGGTATATTGAAAATACCATTGCTGAGGTCTAAAATTATGAATCAAAACCAAACAAGATAGAATTGAAATTGTTTGTAATGCAGATACATATTATAGTACATTTTACATATGTTTGTATTGTATTTGTTTATATCTATAAAACAGCCGGCGCGCCGAGGTTCACAATTTCAAGTTCAAGAACATACGATAACCCGATAACCTATTGTTTCTTTCTTGTTTCTGTTGGCTGACACTGAGTTTTAAAATCAGCAAATAAATTGATTGCATTGTTTGTTTTGATGGGATTTACACTTTCCAAAGTTATTTTCAATTTTATTTAATTGGAATCCATGGGATTTATCATCATAGAAATAAAACAACAGTTTTTTGTTTGTTTTTGTAAATAAAAGCTGAGTTGGGATTACTTCTATCTGCCTTATCATGTGTAAAATTTTGCGGCAAGTGCATATTCGAGTACATTAATATAAAATTATTTCATAAGTATGAGAACGGCTAGTAGAAAGATTGTGTGCTCTATATTTAAGAAAAAAGAAAACTTTTATTTCTACAATTGATCTAAATTAATATTATGTATGTATATATTCATACATATACATAAATATATATATGTACATGTACATGTACATGTACATTAAACATAGATCATATTTTAGGTTTTTGGGTTTAAATTTATTTTGTATTTAATTACACATCATATTTGTATTCGATTTTTAAACCCAGTTGTGCCAAGCGTAGCGTTTTCCAGGCGGAACTTTTGGCGATTAAAGAGGCTTTATCTTGGCTAAAGAAAAACGTGCTATCAATAAATGATATACGCATCTTTTCGGATAGCCAGGCGTCTATCAAATCCTTGGAATCTGTCTCCTCGAACTCCAAAACAGTCCATCTCTTGTGGAGATGGCGAAACAGTTCAACATTCACCTGTACTGGGTGCCGGGACACAGGGACATTCCTGGTAACTGTAAAGCTGATGAACTCGCCAAAAGTGGAACTAGAATGCCTATCTTAGCTCACAGAGCAAACATAGGCATACCAATCGCTACATGCAAGCTCATGCTAACGCAAAATGTCAAGGAGATGACAAACCTCAGGTGGAATGACATCACCACCTGTGTGGCCACAAAGCTAATGTGGCCAGAACTAGATATGAAGAAAACTAGAGGTTTGCTATCCCTAAACAGATTGCATATTAGCTCCATGATAGGTGTCTTTACTGGGCACTGTCTTATAGGTAGACATGCAATCCGTCTTGGTGTGCACGCTAACGACTTCTGCAGAAGCTGCATGGATGAAGAGGAGGAGGAAACTATTCCACACCTTCTTTGTACATGCCCAGCTCTGTCCCATAGACGTAGACTCATAATAGGAGAATTCTTCTTTAACGATCCTAGTGATCTAGCAAATACTAAGATTAGTAGCATCGCTCGCTTCGTAAGAAGCTCAAAATGGTTCAATGAGTAGAGGAGGATATCTATAGATCCTTGTGGTATCACAACGGACCAATCTTATTGGTCTAAGTGGGTCAGCCATCGCTGACCGCCACGGTAACCTAACCTAACCTAACCTAACCTGTGCCAAGCCCCTTTAAAAATTTAAAAGCCCTTTAAGTCTTTAAATTACGTTTGTTCCACACAAAATAAGGTAGTTTTAATTTAATAGCCTGTTAAATAAAACCAACAATGTGAAAAGGTGTTGTTAAAATTTTTTGTTTCTTAAAAAAGACATAACAATACAAATTGACGTAGAATTGTGAAAAGTCAACAATAATATTTTTGATATTTTTTTGATATTCTTTGCGGTTGACAAACGCTGAAAATTTCGTTGTAGTTCTTTCGCTTAGACATTGCTGTTAATCTTTGTTGAATGTGCTTACTTGTACAACGCAATTACATGTTCCCACGTTAAATTATTCCCCGTACACTATTTTTCATTATTTTGACAATGAGATATTTGATTGTTAATTGGAGATTAATCTAATTAATAAACGGCAAACATAATTTTATTTGATTATTTTAAACATTCCGGTTGGAAAAAATGATTTAATTTTTATATTCAGCACTTCTGAGAGAGAACACCTATCTAACAATATATAATTTCGGCCTATTTGAGTTATAAGATTGCGTTGTAGGAATAATTATTTAGATATTTAATTTAATATTTTTTTTATATCAAAACGTGAATAAATGTGCTTTTTCCGTTTGCGAAACGATTATATTTTTTTTAGCTATACGAACAAATTTTGATGACTCTGATTGTAAATCAATAAATTTAACTATAAATTAATTCAAAATATTGTTTTTCTCAAAGGAGAATATGTTTCGGCTCCAAGGCTCCATTCTTAATGATCTCTTTCAATCAACATAAAGATAATAATCTGTCCTATTTTATCCGAAAGAGGTTTGGTTATTATTGAATAAATAAAATGTTTACATTAATATTAGTTCAGTAAGGTTAGTAATGTTTCCTATGAGAATTTAACATGAAGATGTAAAGGCATGACAGTCTTTATAAGGACATACAAAATTTAAAAAGGGTCGAAATATTTTGTCTAATTTTTTTGGCAATGGCGATGGCAAAACATGAATCACTTCCCGTTTTCATATAATTAAATTAATTCCTATAGAAGTCAAACTTTTCAAAAGTTTTTCAAAATGTTATGTACAAACTTATAGAATCCATTCTTCTTGTTATACGAGTATAATGTAAATACAAATTTTAAGTTCTTCGGAAAAGTCAAAATTACGATTCATATTCTTGAAAAATTTATTAATTTTTTAATTCGACTTGGCGATACCACTGCATGAGTTTGGATTTAAGCTTCCTATATAATGTTCAAACGAATTGGAAAAAAATTTCTTCTCTATCTACATATCAAATAAAAAAACAAATTTTACTGAACTAAATTGACAGAAACCCATATAAATATCTATGGTAATGGGTTTTTTTTTGAGGTGGATGGAAATTCTTGAAACTGCCTGTTGGCATGACAATTAGAAATCAAAAATTCCATAAATTTATAAACTCATAACAGGAAAGCATTACGAAATATTTTTTAAGGCTTACGATTTAAAAGGATTTTTCGATACTGAATCTAAAGAAAAAAGGCAACATGGGATCTTTTTTTGTGAGTGAATGAACGTATTTCTTGTAGAATATGTAGATAAAATAACATTCTTATACATTTACTGACGCGGAAACTATCGAATTTTAGAATATTTTGTACAACAGAACAAATTTACTTTGATAGCATTGAATAGTGCTTACTTAATGCTTGTAAGGGCTCCAAAAAAATGTTTGTTCCAATAGTTTTGGTAAAAATTAATGTTCTGCTAGCTTGCGTTCAAGTTTTACAAACAATTTGCGAAAAACCGTAAAAACACAAATAAAATAAAATATTTATATAGTACGTACTACTAAAATGTCTAGTACTCTATGTATAAAAATATGAAATATAAAAACTTTAATACAAAAAAAAAAATAAGTTTTAATTTTTCAAATTTGTATTGTTTTAAAATTTTTTATATTTTCCAATTTTTTTTATTCAAGGACCATTTGATTAGTGTAAGATTAAGTGTTGGTTTAATTTAGCCTTAAAATCACTTCACTGCTTTTAAGATACGAAAAACCTTTGAAAATAAAACTCCTAAACCCAATTTTTCACGCATTTCCCGTAAAGAATGCACCGATTTGTAGACTTCCTACCAGAGTATTGTTTCATTCCATAAGATTGCGGATCTCAATCTTCTCTGTCAATCTCGAAGTTTTCCTAAAAGCTTACTGGCCACAGACAGCTTTGGCCATCTGTTTTGCATTACGTAGTCGTGCCATAAATACTGTTACACATATTTTTTTGAAAATAAAGAACACAAATATCAAATATGTTATAAACTTTATGAAATATGCTTTAAAATAGTATTACAAATTAAATTATCTACTTTCTACCCAAAATGGCCACCCTTGGCTTTAACGCGGGCCTTAAGTTGCTTCGGCCAATCGTCTATGGCAGCATTCGCCACTGTTGGACAAATCTTGATTTAAGGCTTTCCAAATTCGGATGTCCCTTGTGGCAAGCCATCAGCTCTAATTCTGTCCAAAAAGAATTATCTAGGGGATTAAGATCTGGACTACCTGACGGCCAATCTGATGCCTTACTGAACTCAGGAACAATCTTTTCCAGCCACAGCTGAGTGGATTTGGCTTTGTGGGCTGGAGCTGAGTCCTGCTGGAATTCCCAATGCCAATGTTAGGAGCTATTTGATTAAAAGTCAAGTGTTCTGTTCGAGAGTTTATTAGCAACTAACTTACAATTGGTATAAAGAATAGAGGAACAATTAAGAATTCATGATAATGGTCTAATGCTAATGATTGAGTATGAGCGTTGACATAAAAAGAAAACATAGAAAGGCTAATTCACAATATTCTTTCAACAATGTCCACCCTTGGCTTTAACCCGGGCCTTAAGTTGCTTCGGCCAATCGTCTATGGCAGCATTCGCCACTGTTGGACAAATCTTGATTTAAGGCTTTCCAAATTCGGATGTCCCTTGTGGCAAGCCATCAGCTCTAATTCTGTCCAAAAAGAATTATCCAGGGGATTAAGATCTGGACTACCTGAGGGCCAATCTGATGCCTTACTGAACTCAGGAACAATCTTTTCCAGCCACAGCTGAGTGGATTTGGCTTTGCGTTTTTTTTTTTGAAGAGATTCATGTTGAGTGGTTTTACCTCTTTCTCCAAAATACCTTCTTGGTAGTTTTTTGCGTTGATTTTACTCCTTATTCACAAAAAATGGAACTTGGTGGTACTTCATAGGGCACTCCCCACCAAATCATCACTGAACTCCAATGATGACCCCTTTCGACACTGCCAATTTTTTCTTTTCCTTCCTGGAGTACTCCGAGCATAAACTTTGTCATTTTGGAGGTTGAATTTTTCCTTAATGGTAAAAATTTTCTCATTTGAAAATAAGATGTTTCGATGGCGTGCTGCCATAGTCGATTGGCCGAAGCGACTTAAGGCCTAAGGGTGGCCATTTTGGGTAGAAAGTAGATAATATAATTTGTAATACTATTTTAAAGCATATTTAATAAAATTTATAACATATTTGATATTTGTCTTCTTTATTTTCAAAAAAATATGTGTAACAGTATTTATGGCACGACAGGTATACTTTCGTAACACTAAAAAAACTGATTTTCAGTTCTTAACTAACTAAATTTATTGTGTCGTTGCATTTCTTTGTTCCAGGAGTTGTTGCGCCTGTTAAAGGCTTGCGAACATTAAATTAAACGCTTGCAAGCGCGCGCCAAACTAAAAGCGCTCACACATCACACATGATGTAGTACTCATTTAAAAAAGCCACTTATGAGCGTGCGTTTCCGAACCCTGGTTTTTAGGATGCATCAATATGCATATTCAATGGTCATTTGGATCTGTTTATGCACACTTTTTATCGTCCCCTTAGTTCTTGGGTGTATTTTATATATGCGAAATTAACTTGAATAACATTTTTCTTATTTCTACGGGCTGTGAAATAATGTCTCGAGAAAATTACATTCAATTTATTTTTCAATCGCACAGCAATATTTTTTCTGTAAATATTTTTAAAATGGATATAAACTTTTTAATCAGTGAGTGAATTTAATTCTGGATTTCAGGATAAAAAAAGTGCTGGAAGTATGCACAATTCAGTAAAAGCTAATTGATTCTTGGCAGTATTTTCTGATCTCATGAATTATTAATATACACATCTGCTATACATTTAAATATTTTTTGTTTTTATAGAAAACAAAGTATATTACATCTATAATTACTGCCACCAAGTCTTTGAAATGCAAAATGCGTATTATCTGTCGTAATTGTGATAATTGAAGGTGTCAAATAACTATACAATTTCTTTTCATAATAACAGTAGGTTACAATTAAATACTTCATATGAATAAGCGCAAATAAACGAACAAAAATATTAAGAAATCTTTCACATTTCATTTGGTATATGTACGAGCATGTACAAACGAAAAATATGACTTGAAACGGAAGACTTAATTAAAACCTAGAGCTCTTGACGAAGAGGGGCATCATCAAGTCATACATAAGTAAGTAATGTTGTTTACTGTTGGTTTGGTATATTCATTTCAATTTTAAATGAAGCTCAATTTAATTTGAAGCAACAATGCTACTGTCAACTAGCCGGCAGAAGAATTACCGGCATAATAAAGCTACAAATCCCTATCTATAAATATACAAAAACTGTATATGTACGTATATTATGTACGAGTATGTATATAAAATTGAGAAATGCTTGTTGAAGTTAAAATATTCAATTACTTATTGTGGCCAGGGGCAGTCTGCACCGAAAGGCATACTAACAGGTTGATAAGGGCAGGGATGAAAAAATGCAGAGACCAGAAAGTGAAGACAATTTACCAAAATGTAAATTTGTAAAATGTGAAGCAAATAATTAAAAAAATATTATATGTATGATATAAAAAAAAACACTTATATTTTTTAAAATTTAATATTCTTAACGAAAACAACTTTGCAGTGGAACAGACTTTTTTGATTTGTTTCATCATTTTTCCCAATTCGGCTGTTAATATCTAGTTCAGTTCCACCTTCAGTAGAGACAATACTTCAAAGATATTGAAAATTGTCTACCATCTCTACTGGTTGTCATATATTTTTTGCTTTTAATTCAAATATTGTGGTTATCAACAATCAGATTTATTTATAGGCTGATTAACAATTATTTTATTAATTTTTTTTGTATTTCATATTTTGCACGCTGATAGAAAAAATTCTCAGAAAAGTTTTCAAGTACGGAATATTGTTATTAACCAAAAATAAATCTGAACAATCTGAAGGATAAATAATTCAAATATATACAATATTAGGTAAATTATAATACTATGCAAATTGTGAAACCAAGTAGAAATATCAGTCACTTTCAGACGAAAAAACTTAAGAGGTAATTTTCGTTATCACTTTCTTTTTCACTTATAACAGTTTGTATGATTCGGTTTTATTTACCTCCTGTTTTACTTATCCAAACATAAACAGATTCTTGATTTTCTTTTGCATAAGAACAGTTAACATTTATTTGTTTTTAAAGTTTAAGCACTATTGGGTTGTATTTTTTTTACTTTCGCATCAACTTTGTCAGAAAAACAACATGGATTTACTAAGTACATATATCTTACCCTAATTATTCATGATTTATTAGAACAAGTGCGCTGGGGCGCCTAGATTTGCTCAACCCACCGCTGATTACAATAACATTTACTGCGAATGAAACAGATGATCTTTAAATTCTAAGAATTAAATAAACAAAATGTACACTGAGTAACCGCTAGCTCTGTGAATGTTTTTGATTGTGATATTTAGTTTGATGATTTGTAGAAACTTGAATTCAATGTGTCAAATATGTATGTATTTTTATAGGAATTTAGAGAAAAGAATTCGTTCTTAAGTTACTAGGTCAGTCGATAGAGGCAAAACAGAATTTTCATAATGCAAAACCACCCAAATACAGTTTAATGATAAGGTGAGCTCTTGGTTTAAAATAAAAATGACGTGACTGTCTTGTGCGTTGGGCGCTATTTTGAAACATTTCATTTTACTAGAAATTTGTAAGTACAGCAATCCCTCCATATGCTCGAAGAATGCGTTCCATGAAAACACTGCCTATAGACTAGAAACTGTATGAAAATATAGACATGCGTTTAAAGATAGGTACATATGTAATAATATTTTTTTTCCATTAAACGCAAATTTAAAAACAATTAGGCAAAGGAGGTGATAAAAATAAAAAGGTACATACATACTACATGTACATATGTATATAGTTTGTAACTTATAATTTTTTAAGGAAAACATTTTTTTTGGTCGATTGGGGTTTTCTCCTAATGCAACCAATGCTAATTCAAAAAAAAAGTCAAAAATAGTCAAATAGTACATGCTAATAAATTTTTGATTAAATATATTAATTATTTTAATTTTAATTTTAATTTTAAAAAATATTAAAATAAAAAAGAAAGATAATCCAATTTTCTTGAAATTAAAACGCAATTCACAATACTGAATTGCTTGTGCAGAATACTTTAACATGCTATTTTGTTTTCAAAATCTTAAGTTCATTTATTTTCAATTTTGATCATAGAGTTAAAATAGAAAAATATTATGCTGTCTGGCCTGTAATTATAATACATACACGAAAAATTTAGGTTTTTGAGAACAGTTTTTTTTTTAAATACTTGTATGGTAGTTACCGTTAATATGGTCTATATTTGTATTATTTTTTCAATTAAAATGTTTTTTCATTTATTTTTTTTTTACTTCAACACGATGCGAAGGTCTCAATTATTTATCATCTTATTTGTTGGTGAACTTAAGTAGTCCTTAAAATTATTCATAGTTTAGTAGCAGTTGTATTTGTTTAATTTTTTGTTTGTTTTTGTTGTAGAAACCTGCCTTCCATCGTATTTTACTTGTAATGACGGTAATTGTATTCCAATGAGATGGAAATGTGATTCAAAATACGATTGCTTTGATAAATCTGATGAGCCTCCTGAGTGTGGTAAGTTGTTGCAATTTAACATAAAGCGAAAAGTAATGATCTGTAATTTTTTGGTATACACGTTAGCTTTCAAATCTATCAGAAATTCAAGTGTGTAAGGGGCCAACTATTTATAAACAGAAACTTTGTAGGAACATTTATACGAACATTTTGAAGTGATCCAAACACTTCTGGCTTCTACAATGATAGGACTAAAGTAACTTTATGTATTATGAACAATGAACGTTCTTATATTTTTACTCTACTCTGTTTCATTCCCTTAATCCGGGAAATTCAATTTTCTAAAAGATGGCTTAAAATAGATAAACAACAATTAAAAAAAAAATAATCGCACCACTTACATCGTTATGTGCTTTTTTAAGTTGTTTGAAAGTTTTGAAAAAAAAAAAAAAAAATTGAAAAATAATTCGATTTTTTTTTTTACAAAATTTTACGTAATCAATCGTTGCTCTAACTTATTTTAAGTTGAAAACCAGATGTTCGAAAATGGTTTATTTTTATAATTTTTTTTTGGTGGGTATTCAGTACATTTCATTCAGACAGGACCGGAAAATATATGCCCTCTCATAAGATTTTTATTTTCTTCTTTCGACCTACGTATATACGCTTTAGCTTTTTATACAATCCCTAATTTTCTTCATTTTTTCTATTTACGTTAATACTAGCCTTTATAATATCTCACTTTCAGCAAATGCAACGAAATGTAATGAAGGCCAATTCTCTTGTACAAAGTCACATAAATGCATTCCAAACAATTGGATGTGCGATGGAGAATATGACTGTGGTGAAGGCGATATCTCAGATGAAAGCAATTGTAATATAAAAGACGATTTTTTAATGATAAATAATAACTCTTATAACAATACAATTCTCTCCAAAGGTCGTAATGCCATACCAAAGTGTTACTCTTATCAGAGTGAATGTAAAAATGGGGTTTGTTTAGACATTTCCAAGTTCTGTGATGGACATTGGGATTGCGATAGTGATGAATACAACTGTGGTAAGCTGTGAATATGATTGTTATATCGATAAATTAGTTTATAATTTTTTATTTTTATTTTCCCAATTAAAGAGACTGAAGAGAAACTCTGCAGCGGAATGAATTGTTCATTCAATTGCAAGCTTACGATAAATGGACCGAAGTGCTTTTGTCCTCCAGGTCAGGAACCTATTAATACACAGTGTAAGGATTTCGACGAGTGTTCAATTGATGGAGTATGTGACCAAAAGTGTAGAAACACACCTGGTTCATATGATTGTCTTTGTGTGTCTGGATATATTAGAAATAAAAACAGATGCATTGCTGTAAATGGTAACTATTGATTCAAAATATGTTTTTTCGTCACGGTTATCTCACTAACCTAATCATTGTTTAGTGGAGGACTTATTGATACGCAATTTTGTTTAAAAAAGTACAGTTCAACTGGACTCATTTACTTAAAAAAAAAAAAAAATATTTATCAATTTGCCTAAGTTTTGATTTAAATTGTATTTGATCTGTTTCAGTTCCTCAAAACGAGAACGCATCATTGGTATTTGTAACTCAACACGACATACAGCGAGTTTCAACAACTGGAGAGTCATTAGGCAAATATCTCAGTTCAGATGTATCTGCCATTGAAATTTGGCACCGGAATCGTACCCTATGTGCCATGTATTCCACAGCTTGGACTGAAATTTCAATGCGGTGTCATAGGATTGATAATTTGACAGATAATTGGTTAATGCCAATTCCAAAAATCATAACGAGTACCAATAGTGAGTTTTGCAAGAATTTGCAGAGTTGTAATATATTAGACTTCAAGTACCAGTCACGGGATACAAACATTGAATTTCCAATAACAACAACGTACGCACACAGAGAAGTGACTCTATATTGTTAAATTAATAATAGTGTTCGCAAAAAAAGATAGCGAAAGCTTCATATCATATTTTTTCTTCGCCCGTGAATGAAAAGCATACAACAACACAACACAAACTAAACATTTTCTCTTCTAAATGAGCTATTCCTTTATTATAAAACATAATTGCATAAATCAAAATGGATGTTTAATATAATTTAATACTTGAGCATTCCATGGCGAACATACCATAATTTCTTTTAAATATTTTTTGCTTCAGTTCGCGGTGTATATTGAATTAAAAGGGATTAAACAGTTTGTTCACAAACTTTAGCCAAAAATAAGTTTTTTTTTAAGGAGACATGTTTTTATGCTTATAACAACCGTATTTCGGCATAATGGAGCTTCCCTTTAAATTCTGATATCTTTCAGTTTTCATATATGTACATATAATCAGTTTTGTTTGGTTTTCATCATGTCACTATATTTTTGAGGTCACATAATTAAGGCTTCATACACACTCGTATAGTTCGAGACGGAGAACTGATCCTTTTCTTTTTTATCAAACATCATATATTTTTCTTGCGTGTTTGTACTGTTTGTGGAATATTATGTTGACATTTTATTTTTTATTTTTGTATCCATGTGGCTAAGGCTTTATCATCGCTTTTAATTTTTAACGGAAAAGTCTTACTTTGTATTTTCCTTTACAATCGATTGATCATTCTTTTCTTTTTCAGTTATTGATAAGATAAGTCTAGATTGGATTTCAGGAAATTGGTATTTTCTCAGCAATGAACCCGGCTTAATATTTATGTGCACAAACAATATGTACCATTGTAACGTTATTCTAAAAAGTGTACAAAAACCTGCATCACTGGTTTTGGATCCAACTAAGGGGTAAATAAAAAAAGTTTATTACATTTAAATATAGCTACATACATATGTACATATTTTTGCTTTAGTCTAAGACTCAATTTTTTTTATTTATTTTCTTTATTTCAGTAGTATATAGAATTTGTATTATAAAATATTCGTTTTAATCTAAGGTATATTTGTATTTAAATTCAGATCAAAAAGGGTTATATTTAAAAAAAAGAATTATCCTCGTTTATTTTGGTCGAGGATAAGATATTGGTTCAAAGCTAATAACTTCAATTGAAAATTTAAGGCGAAAAATATCCAAATCAAAATTTTGATGCAGAAGGGTTCAAATATTGAACATGTAGTAGTAGATTTACTCAAAGAATTGTTATAGTACCCAGATAAAAAATATGTTAACTAAAATGAAATACAAATACATACCATACAAAAATTTAGTTCCTAGTCTAACATTTAAAAAAAAATATGGTATTAACTGTTTTTTCATCTTTTTTAGAAAATTTTTAGCTTGAATAAATTTTTTTCATAAACTATTCATAGAAATTACTTGATTTAAATACAGGATGTAAGAAGAAAAATACATCAAACTTTAATTTAGGCATTGCCGTTCTTTTAAAAGTATATATTTTTTTCATTTTTAAATTGGTCGGGGTAGATACCAGCTTCTAAAAAAAGGCTTATTATTTCCTTTCGCCTGACTTATCGTACTTTCCACAAATATTGGGTTGGTGTATGACATGACATAAAACCATAAACCAAAAAAAAAATCTAGTAAAAAAGACGTACGTATTTTAAAAGCCGGTTATTTAATTCCTTCGTAATAAACATATTTTGCTCAAAGTCAGTGCGACTCATTACAAATATGTAGGTAAATAAACGCGTTTTTTTCTTATCTCAAATCAATAATTTTTTCCATACGACCTTGTAATTCTCAATGACGTTCTGATCAAAATCTTGCCTGAAACTTAAAACAAATCTAAGAAAAAACGGGTCTTTTAAATATTTAATTAGTCTTTTCATTTGGCATTCAAAAGACTGTATTCTAACAGCTCTAATATCGATAAAAACATATAAAAAGCTGTTAAAGTCGCTAGTAGATCATAGAGATCACGTTTTAATATTTATAGAAGTTATTCAATACCATTTCCAACATATATTTTCTTTTAATTTCATAGTTTTAATTTTGATATTTCAGGTTAATATTTTATGCAGATTGGAGTCCCAGCCTTAGCCGTGCAAATTTAGATGGCACAAATCAAATTGTGATAGTATCTACTGCAATATACTACCCCAACCGTGTAACACTTGATCTGGCAAATGAACATGTTTATTGGATTGATATCTACAAAGATTTTATTGAGAGAGTAGATTATAATGGAAACAATCGGTGGGCAATGAAGAAAACTTCGGATGTAAGTTTAATTTTGTGCAAATAGCTTTTAAAAATATTAATAAACTGTTTCTATTAAAAGACTCTGATTGCCTTAAAGTCCATCCATGCCGTAGAAATATTTGAAGATACTGTTTATATTGCCCCTTGGGCTGACAATTTTATAGTATCTATGAATAAATTCACATTAAAAGCGGAACAAATAGTACAAGATGTGAAAAAACCTTATGATTTTAGAATATTTCATCGACAAAAACAGCCTGAAGGTAATCAATAACACTGCTGATTACATTTTTTTTAAATCTGGAACCAGAGTTAGCTTTTCTGAAGGATTTTTTTTCCAATTCCCGAACCAAACGAAACTAAAAATCAGCTTTTATAAAATAACTTAGCTATCCTGGAATTTTGTTTTATTAGAGTATCTCAAAAACTTTTCTATGCTAAAAAAATTGGTTTGCAATGTAGGGTGTCCAATACTTTCAGAAAAGTATAATCTGGTTCCGGTAAAAGAAGAACAAATAATTTTAACTGCGAAAATAACATATTCAATATTTGTGTTTCAGTTGCTCATCCTTGCCGGGAAAATAACGGTAATTGTAGTCAAATATGTGTTCCCCTTTGGAAAAAAATGTTTGCTACGGTGCAATGCATGTGTTCTGCCGGATACAAACTCGTAAACAAAACAAATTGTGTTCCAGTTTATTATGAAAATATATTATTATACACTCAAAAACGCTTGTCTTGTATATCGGCTGTTTCTTTGAATCCCAAAGACATGACACAAGGTATTGAAAATGTACACGATGCAATAGTACCGATGTATAATGTCAGCTGGTCTGTTGGCCTTGATGTCAATGTGCGCCAAAAATTGGTTTACTTTATACAGGCTACTCCGTGAGTATTTAGATTAAGAAAACAAAATATATAATAGTATCATCTTAACCTTTTTTTTTAAATTGACAGAAATGGCTATTCAATATATAGCCAAAAAATCGATGGAAATTCTAGAGAGCTCATAATACGAGGACCTGGAAGTGTACCTGTGATCGCCTATGACGAAATCTACGACCATTTATACTGGGGTGGGACTAATCAATTGACTGCAGCGCCACTTTCCAACCTTAGCAAGTCAATAAGTATATCAACTGAAAGAGAACCCATGTAAACTATAATTATATTTATATATTACTTTTTTAAAGCTTTTATATACTCAACTATAACTTTTGTTTTTAGGTCAATAGCTATAAGTCCCAGTGAAGGATATCTATATTGGTCACATTGGCTTTTTGGAGACGTTGCTGGTTCAATAAGGAGATCTTGGTTAGATGGTAGTCATAAAGTTGTTTTGGTTATGTCAACAAAAAATATGCCTATGAAATGGCCACTGAGTTTAACAATTGATAACAAAGGAAAAAAGCTTTATTGGTAAGTTATATGTATATAATCTATGTTGGGTATGTAATGGTATGTTGCTGAACCGTTTGGCTATTTGAATAATTTGAATTGAAAAGATTATTGAAAAATCGAGGTCTAAATAACAGTTTCCATACTTTAAATTCATTAAAAAATATAAACTTTCACTGTCATAAAATATAATTTAATTACACTGAAGATGAATTAGCTTCAAAAATGCGAAAATATATAGCGGTAGATATATAGATATCTATAGATATCTCAAAAAAATGAGTCGTTTAAATCAATAGCGCAATAGTATTTTATGTTTCTGGAAATAACAAATGAAAAGTTTCGAAAATGTAAAAATAGCGTGTCCTTTTCCGCATCAAAAGATTCTGTCTCCGTCAGACTGACATTGAGATCTCAGTAAGATTTTACTTAGACTCGCCTGTTGAATTTTTGAATATAAGCCTTCTAGATCCTCAGAGATTTATGACTGAGATTTATTTATGATTGAGACAGTTTTTTTGATTAACTAAAAGAGCAACTGCTGTTTATTCTTTTTTTTTCTTTCTGATCGATGCCTTACGCAAATTTGACTATTTCACTTACACATTTTACCAGTCAAAAAGATAAAAAAAGAAGGGTAGACATTCAATAAGCTTTTACAGCCACGCACGCCAAAAAAAAAATAACATTATTTTTAATATTAGGTGCGATGTCAAGGAAAACACTATAGAGCAAGCCAATTTAGATGGATCTTCACGAACTGTATTATTTCGCCATGAATATTATCATCCAATTTCTGTCGCCTTCTATAATGGATTTGTTTTTTGGGTTGACAATCAAAATGGGAGCATAAGGCGATTTAATGTTCGACAATCAAACAAGGTCGAGATGGGGGCTAATATGTGAGTAAAATAAAAAGTGTTTAATATAATATTTCTTTTTGTTTCGTCTTTAATTCAAAAGTATAAAGCTAACAATCCATTCTATGTACATTAAATCTAGCTTGACAGAAGTGTACGCCCCTGTTCGTGGTCACACAACAAATTTAAGGGTATTTGAAACAACGGATGGACCAATTGAGCCTAATAGATGTGCAAATATTAAATGCCCCGGAATATGTTTTAATACTCCAAAAGGACCAATTTGTACATGTCCCGATGAGTTTTCCTTAAATGGAACTGGAAATCAATGCATTCCCAAAACTAACACAGATGATGATGATATATTTGTCAAGAATTGTACAGGATTTGTATGTAAAAAAACAAAAGAATGTATTAATTTTAAAGATTTGTGTGACGGGTTTGACGACTGCGTTGATGGAAGTGATGAAGATTACAGTGAACATGGTCAGTGCCACGCTAAAAACTGTGATCTAAATACGCATTTCGTTTGTGACAAAGTGCGCTGTTTCCAGAGGTCACTGCTATGCAGTTCGATCGCTTATTGCATGGATGGAACTGACCATATGGATTGCGAAACAAAATCTTGTAGCAGCACAGAGTTTAGATGTGAAAAGAGTGGAAAGTGTATACCGGAGACATGGGTTAGAGACGGTGTCTGGGATTGTGGTAAGAATACAGCAGTATTGAAGATTTTTAAAAATACTATAAATCCTAATTTGCAGGATTAGGAGACAGATCAGATGAAAGTGTATTAGATATGGATATGTGTCTCGAATTCGAATGTGATAACAGACATTGTATACCATTCATCGAACATTGCGATGGAGTAGATCATTGTGGGTAAGTCATTTAAGATAAATCCATCTCCTTTTTACTTCTACCTTTATTTCCCAAACAGTTGAATTGTGTTGGACACATTTATTAAAAAAAAATAAGTCTTTCTTGAAAATAAGATATTTCTGGTCAAATAGAATTGCTAAGTAGGGAAACAAACACTCGAGAAATTTGACCTAACTTTTTTGACAATCTACGAAATAATTATCATAATTATTACTAACGGATCCAACCACGTAGGTGACATAGGTTTTGTACAATGCAATTATCCACATTCCTGGTCCCCGAGGCAGTTTACAGAAAACGATAACGCTTTAGCGATAGCTGTCTACGGATACGATAAAGGCAACAATCCACAAAACGATATCGATATGATCGCTTTCGCTTTTCTGGAATAAGGCCCCAGTTTCGCTGCCATTGAAATTTATAAAAATAAAAAAAATCTAAATAAAACACCAAAAAAAAGTAGCTGCGTTGCCTGATTGTTTGCCGCTTTCGCTATGTTTGCTGCAAAATCAAGATGCTCCAGCGAACTTTGCCTATAATGTTTCATTTTTTCGTTAACCCTCTATATTTTCGTTGGTCAAAATGCAATTCCGTAGATAGTTGCTTGTCCTTCTTCATCCGCAAGATATAACATGAAATACACTTGTTCGTTCCGGGTAACTAGGAAAACAATCTTCCTAGTAATGTTATTTCTGTATTTTCACGATTTCTTTTTTTCTTGAATCTCTGTTAGTCTCGTTATCGCTTTTATTGTAAATAATGTTAATTTCTTTTTAAGGGACAACTCCGATGAAGCCGGATGCGATACAGACTGCGGCCCAGGAGAGAGGTATTGTGCTCCAATCGGATGTTATAGTGAACGAATGCTTTGCGATGGAGTCCATGACTGTTTGGACTACAGTGATGAAGCAAACTGCACCGATACGAAGAGTGACAATCACGAAGAGGATCTAGGAGTAGCACATATGTGTGGTCAGCACGAATTCAGCTGTGGCAATCCATTTGAATGTATTCCACTTATATTGAGATGTGATGGAGTAGCTCATTGCTACGATAAAACTGACGAAGAAAATTGCACTAAAATAATTCCTAGCAGTGACTTCAATGAAACCGTTACTTGCGATTCTCCAGATCGTTATTGCGCAGTGTCGAACAAATGCATAACAGTACATCAATTATGTGATGGAGTAATCAATTGTGAAGATGGTACCGACGAGGGTTTTCGTTGCATGGAGAAAATTTGTGAAAAGAGCAATACCTGTTCACATTATTGTCATAATGCACCAGAAGGATTCGTGTGCTCATGTCCCTCGCACATGTATCTTCAACCAAATGGACTACGTTGTAGTATGGACCATTCATGTGAACACTGGGATACTTGCTCACAAATATGTGAAAAATCTGGAAAGGCATACGAGTGTAAGTGTCACGATGGCTATAGCCTGCAATACGATATGTTCACATGCAAGAGTGTAGCTCCTGATGAGCCATATGTCATATTTAGTAATCGTCAGGAGATACGAGGAGTTAATCTTAAGACTTCTGTTGTGAGTAACTTTTATACATCGTTGAGAAACACAATTGCGCTTGATTTCTTGTATCGCAACGACTCAACAGAGATCTTTTGGACAGATGTTATAGACGATAAGATTTACAGAGGTCACCTTGTTGGTGAGTCATTAAGAAAAGTTGAAGCAGTAGTACGATCAGGCTTATCGACTACAGAAGGACTTGCTGTTGATTGGATTGGTCTAAATCTTTACTGGATTGATAGTAATCTAGATCAGATAGAAGTGGCTCTACTAAATGGAAGCTTTAGACGAACTCTAGTAGCTGGAGATATGGAGAGTCCAAGGGCAATAGCCCTTGATCCTCGAGAAGGTCTTCTATTTTGGACTGATTGGGATGATAATTTCCCTCGCATTGAACGGTGTTCTATGGCTGGTGAGTTCCGGAGAACAATTACTCAAACAAACCAAGTCACTTCGGCATGGCCGAATGGATTGACTTTGGATTATACGCAGAAGCGTGTTTATTGGGTTGATGCAAAAGCAGATGCAATATACACCACAAAATATGATGGCACTGATCATCACTTGGTTGTGCGGGACAAAGAGATTCTATCCCATCCGTTTGCTATCTCAGTTTTTGAAAACTACGTGTATTGGACTGATTGGCGAACAACTTCAGTGATTAGAGCAAACAAATGGAATGGGTCGGACATTCAAGTTATACAGAGAACATTGTCACAACCCTTTGGGATACAAGTACTACATTCGAGCAGACAACCGCAAGATGTAAATCCCTGTGGTTTAAACAACGGAGGTTGCTCTCACTTATGTCTTTTGAGGTAAATTTATTATTGGTTTGGTCGCAAATTTTAGTATGTCTTTTCTCTTTCAGTGTCAAGAAGGCTTACAAATGTGAATGTCCACACGTAATGCGCCTTGATTTAGCTGATAATAAGACCTGTGTACCAAATGAACAGGTTTTGTTGTTTATCATGGGAAATGAGATTCGTGGAATTGATTTGATGCAGCCAAATCATCATACGATACCAACAATACGGCAGTCACCACAGGTTAGTATTTCATGTTATTTCTTAAAGCTCTTTAATTGTGTTGATGTATTTTAAATGTGTCAAAAGAATAATACTCCCATAATGGAAGAGTTTTAGGGAAAAGTGTTATTTTTTAACAAAAAAATAAAACAGCTCATGTGAAAAGAAAATACATATTATCAAAAATTATCATTCTATTTAGGTAATTGGACCTCAACGAATTGATTTCACTGTGGATGACAGTCGTATATATTGGACTGACGTCCAACTGAACGAAATAAAAACTGCTGGTTTATCTAATGGGCTTATTGAAACCATTGTGAATACTGACCTTTCCAAGCCTTATGTAAGTTTATTCAATGTAAAAAAACATGAATCTACTTATGTTTCACTTCTTTGCTATTACAGGGATTTGCAATTGATTGGATATCCAGAAATATGTTCTTTTCATCTGGGAAGTTAAAATGTCAAATATTTGCATGTAATCTAAAAGGAGAATATTTTACTGAAATTCACAAGAACTTAAATGTTGTCGAAAGTATTGCTCTTGATCCAGCAGAGTAAAAATACCACATAAACTACATTTTATACATTTTAATTTAATTTTATATTTTAGAGGGAAATTATATTGGTCGCACTCATCTCGCGAAGACAACCTGACGAAAATTGAAATTAGTAATATGGATGGATCTGGCCGCCGTGAACTTGCAGTCATGAAGCAGCTGGTTCAGAGTTTAACTTATGATTTTGATTCGCATCGCCTGTATTTCGTCTATCAGGGTTCCGGAATTGCTTACTATGACAATAAAACGAAAAATATAACTTATGTTCTCCCAGCAAGTGAAGTTATGACTATCAGCAGTGTTACAGTTTATAATGATACTCTTTATTTCCCGGAAAACATCCAAAGTGTCATAATGAGCTGTGAAAAAAATTCTTGCACAAACTATTCGATTTTGAGGAAAAACACCAGTAAGTTAACATTCCAACAATAAAAAAAGCACTGCTTGAAAATGTTTATTTTAGAAAGCATTCAAGCTATGAAAATGTTTTACAATGAAGCGCAACAAGGAACCAATTCATGTGCGGGTGATAGACGTGGTGGATGTGAACACCTCTGTTTGTCAAAACGAAACGATGAACACACTTGCAAATGTGCCATTGGGTTTACTCAGGATCCTAATAATACCTCAAATTGCATAGGCATACCTGAATTTATATTTTTTTCAAACCACGAATTGAAGGGAATTGAGTTATCTAATGAGAAAAGTTCCGAAAAAAGGGTTGGTAAGCGAAACTATTTCCAGCTTCATAGTTTAATAAAATTTTATTTCTTAGGCACTTGGTTCTATATCTCGTATCACTCTGGCAACCTTCATTGACTACTATGCTGCTGGTGATTATCTCTACTGGGCTGACAGTGAGAAAGGTATAATTTCTCGCATCAAACGTGATGGTACACAGCGTGAGGTGATTTTAGAACAACTTGACCAAACCAATGAACAGAGTAATCAAGACTGGTTGGGTGGGATTGCAATCGATTGGGTTGCTGGAAATATCTACTGGAGTGACACCAAGCGAAATATAATTGAAGTAGCTCGTTTAAATGGATCTTCGAGATATGTTGTAATTTCAAATGTTGAAAATCCAACCGCTTTGGCTGTGGATCCAGTTCAAGGATTTTTATTTTATGTAGGCGAAGGAATGATTGGAAGAACTGGTCTCGATGGCAGTCAACCCTTCATTCTTGTAAATCAAACTAAACCGGTGAATAATTTAGTCCTAGACATTGATGCTACAAAAGTTTATTGGTGTGAATCCGGCAATGACGTAATAATGAAAGTTGATTACGATGGAAATTTAAAAACTCAACTTCTTAATCATAGTTTGAACAGTCCTGTTGCTTTGGGACTTATAGATGATTTTATTTACTGGGCTGATAATAATCACAATAAAGGAAGCATTAAAAAGGCATCGTTAAAAAATCTATCTAATTTCACAGAAGTTCTTAAATCAGAGGGAAATACCCTTAAAGATTTGAAAATATTTTCTAAGAGAGTTCAAAAAGGGACAAATCTGTGCGCCCATGACAATGGAGGGTGCCAAGAACTATGTCTCTACAATGGCACCAATGCTATATGCGCTTGTTCTCATAGCCGTGTCGCTTCCGATGGTTTGAATTGTGAGCCGTATGATAAATTTTTACTTTTCTCATACCGTAGTTCAATTGAAAGCATCCACATGACTGAACACTTGAATAAAAATGGTCCGATCGAAAAAATTATGAATGCAACATATATGCGAAATGTAATAGCCCTTTCTTATGATTATGACAACAAAAAGTTATTCTATTCCGATGTTCATATGAGTACTATTAATACAGTGCATTTTGATGGCTCAAAGAATTCAGTCTTGGTCAATCGCCAAGGCAGAGTTGAGGGACTAACATTTGACGTTGTCAACCGGCAACTCTTTTGGACATCAAATAATGATGCCACTATAAGAAGTTTGGATCTTTCTGAAACAAATGATAATCCAGACAGTAATAGTCATCTTGTCAAGACAATTCTAAAACTTATGTCTCATGACAAACCTAGAGGTATTGCTGTGGAGCCTTGTATGGGAATGATTTATTGGACAAATTGGAATGAACAGACGCCATCGGTACAGAGAGCTTATGTTACTGGATTCGGAGTGGAATCGATAATAAAAAATGACATACTTATGCCTAATGCTCTGACTCTGGACTTTGAAGAGCAAAAGTTATATTGGGCTGATGCGAGACTTGATAAAATTGAGAGAGCCGACTATGATGGATCACATCGAGTGGTGTTGGCTCATTCTACACCAAAACATGCTTTCTCAATGACAGTTTATGGCGATCTCTTATTTTGGACAGATTGGGTATTACACGCCGTTGTCCGAGCTAACAAATATTCTGGATCTGATGTTGTATTCCTGCGAGAGGATATAACTCGACCAATGGGTATCGTTGCTGTTCAGAACACTACAATTAATTGTGATTCCAATCAATGCAAGGTCCTCAATGGTGGTTGTGAGGATGTTTGTATTTTAAGAAAAAATGGAACTGCGAGTTGTCAGTGTACTCGTGGCGTGTTAGCTTCTGATGGCCTTCGCTGTATTCAAGCCGTTAACAGTGCCTGTACTACTGAACAATTTACCTGCAAGTCTGGAGAGTGCATTCCATTTGAAATGACTTGTGATAATATACCCCATTGTCTTGATGGCTCTGATGAAGTAAGGAGTTACTGTATAATTCGTGAATGCCCGACAGATTTCTTTATGTGCCAAAATCATCGTTGCATTCCTCATAATCAAACTTGCGATGGCGAGCAGCAGTGCGGGGATGGCTCTGATGAATCTGAACTGCTTTGCAAATGCGAACCTGGCCATTTCCACTGTGGAAGTGGTGAATGTATATTAATGAAATTCAGATGTGATAGCTTGAGAGATTGCAAGGATTTCAGTGATGAAAAGCTCTGTCCACCACATGAATGTCTACAAGGAGATATAAATTTCACTCATTGTGCCGACTCAACAGCGTGCTATATGCCCCAATGGCGTTGTGATGGTGATCGTGACTGTCCTGATGGAAGTGACGAGGCGGATTGTGGTAACATAACTAGATTGGGATGTGCAGCACAGCAATTTCAATGTGCCAATGGGCGATGCATCAATGAAAAATGGCGCTGTGACAACGAAAATGACTGTAATGATGGAAATCCAAGTTCTGATGAGCTCAACTGCCCGTTGCAGTGCAAGCTGAACCAGTTCCAATGCGATGACGGGTGTATTCCAAGTAGCTGGCAATGTGACAATAAAACTGATTGCGCCGATGGCTCAGATGAAGGCCCGCAGTGTCCTCATAGAGAGTGTCCACAAACAAAGTTCAGGTGTGCTCTTTCAGGAAGATGTATATCTCAGAGATGGGTGTGTGATGGTGAGCCGGATTGTCCCGCTCCTGGACTAGAAGATGAAGGCGAACATTGTGGACTTATTTCGGTCTTGCATATTAATGCATGTCCACCCCCAATGTTTCTGTGTTCAAATGGGCAATGCCTGGAAAAGCAATTTGTTTGTGATGGAGATCAAGATTGCCTTGGCGGAGAAGACGAATATGAGGATTGCCCGCATAATACTTGGGAAACATCCCTTTGTGGACCGGATGAATTTTCATGTGCCTCTAATGCGGTATGCATAGCGAAAAATTTAACTTGTGACTCAAAAGCTGACTGTGATGATAGGTCAGATGAGGATGTAACATTTTGCGCTAACTCTAGTCGTCTTTGTAACAGCCCTGACCAGTTTAGATGTAAAAATGGAGCTTGCGTAAGTATAAGTGCCCTTTGCGATGGGTCGAATGATTGCATGGACTTCAGTGATGAGGAACGTTGTGGGATCAATGAATGTAAAATTCCAGATGTTTGCGAACATGATTGTGTCGATATGCCAATCGGCTACATGTGTAAATGTCGACCAGGCTACAAGGTTCATCATTTGAATCACCAATTATGCGACGATGTGGATGAATGCTCGGAACAAAGACCATGTAGTCAAATATGTGTGAACACTTATGGCTCATATAAGTGCCTCTGTAGTCAAGGTTATGAATTGAAAGATCGACACACCTGCAAGGCTACAAGCAATGAGACTATGAAGCTAATATTTTCAAATAGATATTATATCCGGCAAGCAGATACAAAAGGAAATGTAACGATACTGGTTCATCAATTGTCAAATGCTGTGGCTCTGGACTTTGATTGGGAGACTAAATGTCTCTTTTGGTCCGATGTAACATCAACAGTGGGTATGATAAAAAGATACTGCCCAGCTGACAATAAGACAGTGACTCTGCATCAAGCAATGCTGAAAAATCCGGATGGTTTGGCGGTTGATTGGATAGGAAAGAACCTATATTGGTGTGACAAAGGCTTGGATACGATAGAAGTTTCTCAGTTAGATGGAAAATATCGTAGAGTCCTAATCAATAAAAATCTAAGTGAACCCCGTGCCATTGCATTAGATCCTTTCAACCGAAATATATTCTGGTCAGATTGGGGAGACAGTCCGCACATTGGAAAAGCGGGTATGGATGGGTCCAATAGTCGGGTTATTATCCACGATAACCTAGGATGGCCGAATGCCCTTACAATAAGTTTTGAAACAAATGAGCTTTTTTGGGGTGATGCCCGAGAGGATTTTATTGCTGTTAGTGATTTGGAAGGCAAGAATCAAAGATTACTTTTAGGGAGGAGTATGAATCCTTCACTTAAACTACATCACATATTTGCAATAGCTGTGTGGGAAGATCAGATATATTGGTCGGATTGGGAAACAAAATCGATTGAACACTGCAACAAATATGACGGTAAGAACTGTTCGACGTTAATTACGACAATTCATCGACCAATGGACTTAAGGGTATACCATCCCTATCGTCAAATGGCACCTAAATCAGGAAATCCTTGCGAATCAGCTGGTTGTTCAACGCTCTGCCTACTTTCTCCAATATTTCCTTACTACAAGTGTGCATGCCCAAATAATTTTATTCTTGGTGAAGATGGGAAATCATGCAATGCCAACTGTACGGCTGCTCATTTCCAATGTGTGAACACTTATAAGTGTATTCCGTTCTATTGGAAATGTGATACTCAAGATGATTGTGGAGATGGAAGTGATGAACCAGACTCTTGTCCCGCTTTCCACTGTGAACCTGGACAGTACCAATGCTTCAACGAAAAATGCATTCATCCTTCAGCAATTTGTGATGGACAAAATCAATGCGGAGATAGCTCAGACGAAAGAAATTGTGATAAGTTTACGTGCTTCGAGAATCATATAAAGTGCGAGCGTTGGGGAAATAGTTCGGCGTTTTGTATTGATCAAGTAAAAAAATGTGATGGAGTGAGAGATTGTCCTGGTGGAGAAGACGAAGCCGGCTGTACACCATTGGTTTGTAAGAAAGATCAGTTTCAATGCGGGAACAATCGTTGCATGCCGTATGTGTGGGTGTGCGATGGTGATATGGACTGTCCAGATAAATCGGACGAAGCTAATTGTCATCGTAGTTCGTGTGCATCAAGTGATTTTGCGTATGTTTACTTATTACATATTAAAATTTATTTGCAAAAATTTAATCAATTTATAGGTGTACTTCCGGACGTTGCATACCAATGACCTGGCGTTGTGATGGTGAAGAAGATTGTCCAAATGGAGAAGATGAACCTCCAATCTGCCATTCTTCCAAAGAAACTTGTGATCCAACATACTTTAAGTAAGGAAGATGTATAATAATAAGGTTATATATATCTATTTTTATTCAAAATTACAGATGTAATAACTCAAAGTGCATACCTGGACGTTGGCGCTGTGATTATGAAAACGACTGTGGCGATGGAAGCGATGAGCTTAATTGTGAAATGAGGAATTGCTCGGAAAGTGAATTTAGGTAACTCTTATAGACTTCTCCCTTGTATACAGCTAATTTTAATTTAGATAATTGCTTATAAACAAAAGTTAAACGTCAAAACGTATTTTTGAAGAGAAATATTTGGGAGATGTTTTTTTACCTGTCAAATTTAAGGAGAAAATAATAAGGGAAATGTTAATAAAAGTCATAATTTAAACAAAAGTGTAGTATTACCGTCAAAATGGTGAGGTCATAATATGAAATAATTCTACTATTTTGAGTATTGAACCAAACTGCTCTCGTGTCTATATCAGGTTTTCCTCGAAGTACTTGTGATTAGATGAAAACTTAAATCTACTACTTTATCTTAATTAAAAAGAATAAACCACGATTACTTTTAATTTTTTTTGGTTTTACCAACAGATTTTATTTCTTGTGATAGTTTCTTCTAAAAAGCTTAGATATTTTGGTAGTGATTAATAAATAAAAAAATCGATTTAACTTGCGAACTTTACATTGGTATCAGTATGAATAATTTGTCTTCGAACTCAGAACAAATACATACAAAAAAGAATGTGCTAATAGAAAGTTATTTCATTATTCGTACAAGATCACAACACCGACCAGAAGAATTCCAAACAAATGGAAAACTAGAAAGATAAAGAAGTTTATCGACGGCGCGGCGGCGTTGAAAAATAATTTAAGAACGTTCAAAAGAAAGTCGAAGAGAAATTTTAAAGATCTAACGGCGAATAAGACAGAGTTTAAAAAATTAAGAAATAGATAAAGTGCTAATGAGTATCCAGTGAAAAAGATAAAAATGCATCCATTTTTTAATTTTAATTTTCAATTGGTATGCTTACGTTTTTATTTTTCAGTACCCATATTGAAAATATCTGTTCAGCTCAGTTCAGAGTACGTCGGTTTTCAAATGCGATGAAGTCAGTTTTAACAGCGCCGCAGAGCTCACTGAATTGAGTGTCAAAATCTGCAGCAATTAGTTGTTGAACTTTTCCTATATTTCAGGTATCAACATTTATGAACAGAGAAATTGTGTCAATTAATTATTGAGCATCCATACATGAATTACAACCGCAAAAATGTTTATTTACAATTTATTTCCAATTTAAGAATTATGGAAAATCTTACAAATGCAGACTAAAATGGATCCTGCTCGAAAATATTAATAGTCATCATAACACAACTTTCCAGCTAAAATTTTACAGATATAATATGTTGATCATTTCGCTTTTTTCTAAATGACGGGATTAGCCAGGGTTATGAGATCTCTTTAAAATATGCCAAAATCAGAATCTTTGAAATTGTTCTATTGAAAATTCTGTTATTATTCTTTTTATTGCTATTAATCAGAAAACACCTTCAATATTTAGGTACATAATTTTATGTAGGTACTTATAGATACTTTCATGAACCTTTCATTAACTCACTAATTAATTTATGAATTTAATATTTATTCTAGTAATAATAAAGTGTGCTAGTTTTTGTTTGCCAATTGACATTTTTTGCAAAACAATTATCGAAACAACTCTCAAAAAAAAAATACTAAGTTGGATATTCCTATTAATAGTCTTAACGAGTCGATAAAACAAATAAAAGTAATTTGAACATCCGCGTTTCGGGGATTCACTAATAAAAAAAGTCTCAGTCATCGCAACCATTAATAACAATTCAAAACTATTAACACGGCATTGACGAATTGTTTTTAAAAGTGTGTACCCACTCAAATTATTCTTCACAAATGTGTTAATGACTTAATGAAAACAATATTTTACTCATATAAATAGAAATTGTATTTCGTTAAAAGTTTAGATATCAAAATGAAATTATTAGTTGTTGTATCGGTTACGGCGGTTGTGTTGTTTTTTTCGGTTTGCAATACAAGTCCTGTTCCAACTTATGGATATGGCGGTGGAGGATATTATCAAGCTGCAGTATTGGTAACACCACTTCGATCCCATCCCCCTCCTCCACCACCACCTCCACCACCACCTCCACCACCACCTCCACCACCACCTCCACGACAAATATATGCAGTAGCTGTGCCATTGGTGGTTCCGAACTATGGAGGCTACAATAATGGTTATGGATATCGTGGTCGCGGTCACGGTCACGGTCGCAGAGGAGGTTATGGATACATCTAAATTATAGAATAATTGTAAACAAGCTTTTGTGAATTAACAAAAATATCTTGAAGTCAAAAAAAGGAGATAGTTTCAGGACATATGTATCTAAATTTAACTTTTTTCGGTTCGTTTTAACAATTTTATCTTGATAATAGTTGGTTTGCTCCTATGTTAAATTACTGAAGAAAAAATAAAGAAAATTACACAAACAAAAAGAAAAATATATAAATTCATTATTATTTTTTAATAAGTGCTATTCATAAAAGAATGCTATGCAAGTTTCCAAAATCTTGAGTTTAAAGAAAAATGAAAAATCCAAAACAAATAATTTTTTGAAAATTTTTATACGAAATATTATTGAGGTTTTGTAGGATTCCTTTCATAAAAACTTTGATCGCAATCCGTTTATGAGAAAATCATAAATACCTGATTCTATCGCAGGTGCCTTTTGTAAAGCTTTTTTTGAAAATATTTTTTGACCAAATAACAATAAAATAGAACAAATTTAATCAAAATTTAAGAAATTTAGGACTTTGATTAAGCTTTAATTCTCCCTGTTCATATGTAATTTTAAAAT
This sequence comes from Syrphus vitripennis, assembly GCA_958431115.1. Classification (NCBI taxonomy): domain Eukaryota; kingdom Metazoa; phylum Arthropoda; class Insecta; order Diptera; family Syrphidae; genus Syrphus; species Syrphus vitripennis. The sequence continues at coordinate 114,373,870 of OY288108.1, forward strand.
CGATAAAGATTTGGTGACTTATTCTCACTTATTGTTATTGATTGCCGAAAGACGGCAACTTAAAATTTATTGGCCCGCTCCACCCGCCGTTTTTTTCTTCTACATTTTCTTAACCAAGATCTACATTTTTAAAACATTTTAGATGCGGCACTGGGAAGTGTATCAAACATGATCAGCGTTGTGATGGAGAAATCCACTGTGACGATAGCAGTGATGAGATCAACTGTAACATCACCTGCAAAGATAACCAATTTAAATGTGCAGCCTACAATACCTGTATCAACAAGTAAGAACATCTTTGGATGCGTTTTGTGCGTTTTTTTAAATTGTATTTGGTTGATGTTTTAGAAACTACCAATGTGACGGTGATGACGATTGCCCCGATGGATCAGATGAAGTAAACTGCACTTGCCCTCAAGAACACTTTAACTGTGCAAATGGAAAATGTATAATGAGTCGTTGGAAATGTGATGGTTGGGATGATTGTACTGATGGATCTGATGAGAGTTTAGAGACTTGTGCCGAAGCTTCCTGTCATGTAAATGCATATAAGTAAGTTTTTATTTCTTAAAAAGATTAAAAAAAATAGCTAAATGATTTTTTTTATTGAGGTGTGAAAATCGGAAATGTATTAGGAAATCAGCATTATGTGATGGTGTCAATGATTGCGGTGATCGGGAAGACGAAGCTCCAGAAGTTTGTGCGGCATTGCCAAAATGTAGACATGATCAATTTCAATGTCAAAATGATCAATGCATATCAAAGAATTTCCGTTGTGATGGTAAAATAACTAAATTTAATTAAAAAAAAAAAACGAATATTCATATTTTGTAATCTAGGCCAATACAATTGCGTTGATGGATCAGACGAAATGAATTGTCAGCCACCTGTGTGTGGATTTGGAACTTGCTCTCAAATTTGCATTGAAAAAAAAGCAGGCCACTATAATTGTAAATGCAACGATGGCTACTCAAAAGGCCCTAAGAAAAACGATACTTGTAAAGCATCCAGTCCGGATCAGATACTTCTTTTGGCTTCTGAGCAAGAATTTCGTTTTATCTTACCTGAAAAGCAAGAAGGCACCATCGTAGTAGGGTTCTTTCAAACCAAAAGCCTGAAAATAGATGTTTTTGATATATTAATTCGACCCAAAGATACTCTTCTTTTTTGGATTGATTCACATCATGGAAAGGTGCACACAATGAAAATAGCAACACCATCTAGTGATATAAAACACGAATCGGTTAGATTCAAACGTGATCTCAAGGAACTAATGGCGTTTGATGTAAGTTTTTGTTTGCAGTATAGATTTGTAGGGTAGGGCTCCAGTCTAGACAACATTCTTTTCTACATATATTCCCGCCAGACGTGGGAGTAAATTAGATAAGAAAATTCTTGTTCCTCAATCCACTGTGTCAGCAAAAATCCTATCCTTCTATTCCTCTAACATTACCTATTTCATAAGATCTTAGGTCTTACTATGTTTGTGTTGTGTTGTATTTTTAAGGTATGTACATACTTGTATCACTGTAATGTTATTTTTTAGATTCCTACATTAAACGATCCCAAGTCTCTGGCAGTCGATTGGGTGACTCACATGGTCTACATTATTGATTCACGTCTTAACGAGATAATAGCAACTGATATTGATGGAAAGAAGTACATGCGTTTGGTATCCACCGGAATGAACCCAACGGATATTGTTTTAGAACCCGAGTCTCGTATAATGATCTGGTCAACATTGGAGAATGGAATTTTAATTGCTTCCCTTGATGGTTCGAACAAGAAGAGTCTCGTTGAAATTGATGTTGGCTGGCCAATTAGTTTATCCATAGATTATCCCACTGGTCGGCTTTATTGGGCTGATTACCGCAAGGGAACCATTGAAACTTGTAGGCTAAATGGAAAGGATCGAAATGTTGTCCGAAGATTTTCAAATAAAGAAAAACCACAAAAGATCGATGTTTTCGAGGATTACTTGTATATTAAATTATACGATCAAAGCATTATAAAGATGAATAAATTTGGCAATGATAATGGCACGTACTTGTTGAAAGGATATCGGTCTTCGGACATTGGAATACTACATCCGTTAAAACAAAATAAGAACAGTAGGCTCTATAAATACTTGTAAATCGAATATCTATTTCTATTTGATTCTTTTTAGTTACAAACCCATGTGCTAAAGAACCATGTAAATCTATAAGGGCACTATGCGTTCTATCATCCGAGAGTAACACGGGGCATACGTGCATATGCCCAAGTGGACTAGTAATGGTGGTAAGTAAAAGATTACACAGTCACTCTTAATTTGTAATGCGTTTTACTTAAAAGTCAGATAAACGACAAAGATCTATGGCAATTGGCATTTCATTGTAACCACTACATTTTTGTTATATGTAATTCTTATTTTTACAAAAACACTACGGATCGATTCTCTAAGAGGCGAGTTCTTCTAATTTTGATGGTTATTGCGTAGAACTTACATATCAAAGGTCTGGGGTTAAAATTCAGCCTGTGTAACGTAAAAACTGAAATATTTTTAAAAATATGTTTAAAAATGAACAAATTTTCCAAGAGTGCCTCTTTTCATGACTAGAGAACTTTTAACATATGGTGCACGGATGCGGCATAAAAATTAAGGTCCCTCCATTCCTGCCCTAATACGCATACAGAAATGGTTGTTAATGGTTGTCCTTCTTTTGTTCACAAATTTTTTTTTGTAAACAAAGCGAATAATTTTGGCAAAAAAATCTCCTGTTACATAGTTGGTTTCTTGGTTGCAATTAAGTTTAAGACATTTGAGAACTACACATCTCTACCAAGCCTTAATGTCCTTACCATTCAATCTTTTGTAGCTTTTCATTGCCTTTAAACGAGATTTCATATTTATCTTATGCTTTTTTAGAATAATGAATGCAAACCACATATTGAAGTTCCCGATTATTGTCCTCTGAAATGTAATCTCGGTACCTGCAAAGTTATTGATCATGTTCCAAAATGCATTTGCCAACCACAGTTTGAGGGAGAACTGTGTGAACATTATCGTTGCTCTAGATATTGTATGAATGGAGGATTATGTACAGTTGCAGCATTTCTACCCAGCTCAGCCGAACCACCTCCATTGAAGTGCCTTTGTCCTCCTGGGTGGACAGGAGCTAAATGTGAAACATCTGTTCCAGAATGTCAGAGCCGTTGCCATAATGGGGGATCCTGTTTGATTAGTGAAGAAGAAATGAAATGTACATGCCCTGATATGTTTGTCGGTGAAAAATGTGAACACTGCGCTAATCTTACATGTGAAAATGGAGGAATTTGCCGAGAGACGGTTTCAGGCACCTCACAATGCGACTGTCGTGACGGGTAAAATTATTATTATAATAATATTAAAATTATAATTAATACATTTTTTTCAGATTTACGGGAAAACGGTGCGAAACAAATGTATGCGATGGTTTCTGTAAAAACAACGGCAACTGCACCATTGGTAACAAAGGAGGGCCACAGTGTAAATGTGCGCTTGGATACTATGGTGAACAATGCGAATCGCATTCGTGCAACGATTATTGCTTAAATAGTGGTAGTTGTACAGACCACGGACAACAACTTCAATGTGCTTGTACGGAACGTTATGGTGGTGATCGTTGCGAGACAGATCTCTGTCAAAGTTCAAGTCCACCAAGATGTAATTGAGTTTTCTTTGTTTGTTATTTAATTTCTGAAACGTTTTTTTTTAACTTTAATTTAGTTTGCGATCAATCTCTGGTACCATCACGAACTCCTTGCACAGGAATAATCTGCAAAAATAATGGTGTGTGCCATGTTATAAAGGGAATGGCAATGTGCAACTGTACAGACCAATTTAATGGAAACCTTTGTGAAGTAAATATGAAATTTTAATGACATTATAAAAATGTAATATTCTAATTTATAATTTTCAGAAACCTATCAGCTATGAAAATCCATGTTTAGGTTATTGTCAAAATAACGGCATTTGTAAGCTAGAAACTTATACGGTGCCATATTGTACCTGTATTGGCGAATGGGAAGGTATTCATTGTGATAAACCTCCAAAATGTGTAAACTATTGCGGAGTTTGCGCAAAAGGGAGCTTCATTAATGAGTGTCTGTAAGTATTGCATATTAAAAATATTAATTAAAAAGATCTGAAGTACTCAACAAAATGATTTGAGTTTTTGAATTGCGGGTCCTCTATGCATGGCACTTAAAATTGTGTAAGAGATTTCGTTCTGAAAGTTGTAAAAGACCAAAAGTGACCTAGTCGGTTAAAATCAGGTTAACTTCCGGTGTTCTACAAAAATAACATCTTATTTTTTAAAAACTTTTCTGTACCTCCATTCTATTTGAAAGGTACAGCCGGACGCTTTGGCAAAATCTAATTTTGATGATAATGTATATGCTAACGAAAGTAAATAAAGTTAGGTGTTTTGCAAAATATAAAAAAGCAAAACTTAATGAAAAATTTTAAAATTTAAAACATTAAAAAAAAGTTAAAAATTTAGTGTTTAGATTTCTAACTAGCTTCATAAATTCATCTAAGATCTTCTTATGTTTATATTAATACGTTAACAATAATCTGAAGCTGATACTGAAAACCCAGTTCAGAAGGCAATAGTAAATGACGTTCGAAACTGTCATTGACGAAAGACAAAAATGAAAAGTTTATCAACATTTTATAATATTTTTCAGATGCGCCGATGAAACTATAGCAGCTTGTTTATCAAATAGCCCAGATGCACTAGGAGCAGCTCAAGATGACTCATCACGTGTCTTAACAATTCTTAGCGTTTTATTGGCCACAATGATTTTAATGATTGCCTTATTTGTTGGTGCCATACTATTTTTAAAGTGAGTTTAAATGATGATTTTGAAAATTTTCTCGTTAATATTTTGAACTTTTAGGAAACGAAAAATAAGTCAACCGTTCTCCCATGCGAGACTTACAGACAACGTAGAAATAACCAATCCAATGTATAGAGGTGATATCGATGAAGCGCCAGCGTATGTAAATGAAGATGACAAGGTACATTTTTTTGATTTCGCCCTTCATAGTTCATATCAGCATTTTGGTATGATCTCACATTTTATTTGAGATCGGTAAAAAGTGTTCATTACCGACCAAACTGTCGGAGTGAGAATGTAAGAGTTGTCTGGTTAAATGTACTTATTACCTCGGTTTTAACTGTCTATCTGCAGCATTAAGGTCTTAAAACGATTAAGAAATCGGTAATGCGATAAATTTTAGAATAATTCTAAAAGGCCATAAGGTTTCACTCTTAAAAGCTGAGTGAAGATATTATGTAAATTAAATTTTTATTGAATATGTATGTATCTGGAAAGGCATACCTATTTATGTACATATTATTTCATTATTATTGCTCAGTTAGCTGTTACTTGTACGGTCGCGCCTCTTGTTTTCTTGTAAAAGTGCATAATACACGTTTTTAAGTGTTTTGTTTCTTTAAAGTCTAAATTGATATTTAGCAATTTATTTCTTTAGAAAAGTCGTAGAAAAGTTTCACTTCACGTCGCACACGTTATTTTATTTTAAATACTCTTGGACAACAGTCCTAAAAGATGAACTGTACATTTTAACACTAATTTGTGCTGATATTCATAAGTTTTTAGTTTTGACCCACCCATTCCAATAAAACTATTTTTATTTTTTCAATTTTTAACGGTAAGATGAAATATCAGAATTAGTTTTATGTATAAAAACTGAGCTGAAATTATATATTTCTGATAATATTTAAGTTATAAGCTACAACAGTGATACATATAAAGATAAATATTAATTTCGCTTTGTAAAAGAAAAACTTTTTTCTAGTGGATTTTAAATGGAAATAAAACCCATCAACAAAACAAAATTTATTCAACATTTTCAACAAACAATCCCAACGAACAATAATAAAAAAAATACAGTACATTTTCTCTACAATGGTCTTTTTTATTAATTAATAATAATAATATTTATAATATTATGCTAGTTTAAGACTTTGATTTTTCAACTATAAGTATAAATTGTCGTACACAAAATTTAACACTTTTCTTTCTCATTACTTTTTTAATTTGTTTTAAAGGGAAACTTTGCCAATCCAGTTTATGAATCAATGTATGCGGGTGCCATTTCTGAACCATCAGTTTCTGAAAACGTAAATACAGCCCCCGATGAACGGAAAGGGTTACTTCAACATTCGCACGACAACACAAGCGCACCGGATATTCTTTGATTATTATTGATCGATGTTTAGTGTACTCAATTCAAGCTACGTAGTCCTGGTCAAAAAAACATCACTTACCTTCGAATCCTTTACGATAAACAAACAAAATCGAATTTAGTCTATTTTAAATATTTATGTTTAATAAATTATTATTGTAAGGATACAGAAAAATAATTTCACATGCATATAAATAACAAAACGATTGGTTCATTAATTAAATTGGCTGTTTAAAAAGAATTAATTTGTGTAAATACATTTGTTGTACTAAAGTACCACAAAGAAAAAAAAACTTTTTATATCTAAAAATAAGAAAAACGAAAAAGCACTATAATGTAAGGTTTAATATTTTTAATGCCAACAAAAAAGCTGACTGCTGTGTATTCAAGCTCAAATATTTTGTATTTGATATTTTATATTGTATATTATTTTATTTTTGGTTATTTTTTTTAGTTAATATTTTTTTTACAAATTGAGATTTATTAGATATTTTTAATTTATAATTTTTTTTTATAAAATCAAAGGTGCAGCCTTCCCTTTTTGTACTAATTATTATTATTTTTTTTTAATTGAAAATAGGAAAATAATTTTTATAGTTGCCAACAAATTTAGTATTTTAAAAAATATAGCATAAGAAAGTCGCACAATCAATTTAAATTGTAAAAATAATATAAAACAAAGGAACTGAATATAATTTCACTTTTTCTAACGCAAAATTTTGTTTCTTTTCAAAAAGTTTTTGGTTGGAATGCATTTAAAAAGTGTGCATTTGTTAGGGATTTGCATAATAAATTTTCCTAATAAAATAATTTACTACCTTTTGGGAATGTATTTGGTTGTAAAAAAAAACTTTCTGGCGCCGACCATAGTAAGTAGGAATACGCACCTTTTTGTTTTTTTTTTGTTTTATTAATTGCACGAAAATTTTGCCCGATCAATAAATACATTAAACTTATTATTCATTATCTTTCATCCTAAAACTAATACGGCAAAATGAAATTGGAACAATTGGCGCCAAACGCGATGTAAAAAAAAAAAATTGCTCTAGGGGTAGGTATAGTTAGAAGTTCGTGGTAAACGTTTTAAAAGCGTAAAGTGATAAATGGTTTAAATGAAGTGTCAAATTTTGTATGAAAATTTAGTTTGCCATGCTTGTTGTTTAAATGAGGATATTAAATGTGCAATATTTATGTTTTGCATATGACTACGATTACACTTACGACGACTTTACGCCTTTGCATGGTTTATTTTTTTTTATCTTATAATAAATTTGTCGTTTGTGCGTATTTCGTCCAAATATTGTTGACGTGAAGGCTTTTTAAGATTTTCTTGCTTTACCACACGTATGGTAGTCGATCACACTTTTCCACTCCTGCTGTCTTGCGAAGCATCTTCATTTAAGCTGCTTTACTTTCATTGTTGCCGTCAATTTGCTTTCATGCTTCTTGTATATTGTCCAATGTTGTGACGTGTATCTAAGCGCTGGATGAACAACTGCCGGGTACGAGTATAGGAGCAAAATTATAGTAGGTAGATAGATTAACCAATTGGCTATCTGCCTAAGTTTCATTTCTCATTTCTTAAATGTGTCTTTTTCATTTAGATGTGTAGGGATAGGTAAAAATGCCTTAAAAAATGCATCGAACGTCCATCATTATAAATTTCGTAATCATGTCGCTCTTCCTAAATACATTTAGCTGCAATATTGTTTACCTACCTAAGAACACTAGGTAGAAGGCACACATTGATTACGAAGAGAAATGAGACATTTTCGCCCTACTTAAACAGTTATATAAAATCCGTAGGTAATTCAAAAACAATGCCCGATCAAAGAATGTAGCGTGCCATTTTTGGATCTTAAAATAAGAAAAGTGGTATTACGTACACATACCTAATATTACTTTCAAAGAATATAAAAAAAAATCAAATAAACTACGTAGGTACTCGTATTTAATATTTTTCCACTCTTAGGGTACATTTTTCCTTCATAGTCCGGCATACTCTTCCTTTTATGCACCACCGCACAAACCCTCCCCATTCAACTCAGCCCTAAAGGAATACAATTTTCTTACTTCTTTCATAATGTTCACACGCGATCGCTTCGTAAATTTGGATATACGTTCTCAAATAAAATGAACTGCACATTTGTCTTGTTTTTAAAACTAGAATTATTGTGTGTCCCATGTTCTTTAATATTCTGGGGTGAACTTTGATTAGCGACAGATGTGCGCTGTTGTGCAAACCAATTATTGAAGAGGGGCACTAAACCTCATCGTCGATCAACCTACCGAAAAATTTACTTAAGGGTCGAAGTACAGGGTTAAAAATAGTAAAAGAAACTTAGGGAAACAAAAGAAAAGACGGAAGGAAGGAAAAGAAAAATGGGTAATGGTATCCGAGAATTTGTTCTCCAAATTGGAAGTAAATGTACCTACTGCTTAGTTCCTTTGTTGCAATGCGGAATGAAAATGTCATGGGACTCAATCAACATTATTATTTTAACGGGGATGACGCAAATCCTTATTCTTACGCAGATGAAGATTAAGAATTTACATTTAAAATAAATTGTTACGCAATATTATGATTATGAAGGTAAAAACAATTATCGAGGAAATTGGACAAAACATCAATTTCGTGACTAAACGGTTCCATACAAATTTCTAGGTAATTTATAACTATGATGGTATTAAAATCAAAAAATTTGGAATTTCTTTTTTTTCAATAATTAGGACTGACCATCATTGGCGCCTGCAGTATAGTTTCCATAAGAAACCAAGGGAAACCATGAAGATTCTTTCCAAGTGAGTGGAAAACATTGACTACAACACAAAAAAAGTAAGAAAACAGGCTTATTTGTCAAAAAACCATAGTCTCAACTTTAATCTTACATTTTGTTTGCAATTTGAACTGAGACTAAGAATGTTAGTAGCATAGTGGGTTGAATTTTTCAAAAATAGCAACACCTATATTTGTCTACGGACAAATTAACAGCATTTCGGAGTTATTTGATTTGAAGAATCTTTAAAATATGAGAAAACATCCCATCTGGTACCAACATCTAAAAATGAAACCCTCAAAAACGACAAATCTCTATCCATAGTATGATTTTACTTTAACTTTTATCGCTAGTATCTATAGTGCCGATGTTGTATATATTTGTAATTGATATAAGATCTTACTATACCTCCTATGGATAGTTTTCCCAAAAAAAAAAATTTTTTATTTATTTTTAATTAATTTTTATTTCAGTTGTCCAACCTCTATTATTCAAAGAGTCACAATTACAGTAGCCTACCAAAATCTTCTTCACGAGATTTTCAACAAAATACATATTTGCTTGCCAGCAACTCCTCTGAGAGCAAAGGCTGGCTTACTGTATGTAAATATAAAATTTAAAGATATCACATTGACTGGGCTAGTGTTACAATTTCCCAGGAACTTCAAAACAAAGACATAATTTCCTCCCCCATAACAAATGTGACAATTGATTGAAATTGAAACTACAACAACGACAAGTGACCCCAACTGTGCACAAGCTCTTTTTAAACGCGATCTCATTACGACTGATCACAATAACTACATTTCGTAAACCCTACTTCCGATTTGATACAAAAAATCTGTTTCAACAAAAGGGGGAAATCAATCAAGATAACCGTTTTTTTTTTCTTTTTAAAAATAAAGTAAAATACATAGGAAGGTTGGTAGGCAACAGCTCAACAGTAATACTTATTTTGATATTGATGATTACCAGAATGACAAAATCCCTTGATTTGTGCGGTTTTCAAGTCAGTTATTCTCATAAAAAGTATGAAAGTACTCGTATGATAATGCTAAAAAAATATATTTTGAATTTGTCAAAAGTGTAAATGCAGCATAAGTTTGATGATAATGATATGCCACAGAATCCCCACCATCCATGTACTCGTATTATTTAGTGAGGGTGCAGAAAGATTTAGTTTTTTTTTTTTTTTATAAAATGAGCCATCGTACGACAGGCGCGTGTGTTTTTATTTGTTAACCAGAGAAGATAGAGAAAGTAGGTAACTACTTAAGTAAAATGCATAGGTGCCTTTAAAATGCATCACCTCAAGAATCTACATTAAGTATCTGTACCCTTGTCAATACCAATGCCATGCATCAGGCACAATGAGGAAGAGAAGAAGGGACCGAGCAAGAACCCGAAATTCCCACAGTCAACATAATTTTAATGTACACGAAAAAAATTCTCATAAAGGGATATTCTCACATATGGCTGGACTTAAATGCATGGGAATTTAAATCATGATAGGTATTGTGTATAAATGCAAAATACTCGAATTCGATACAAGGTTCAACGCAAGCGAGTATAATGTATGTATAAGTTAATTTTTCAGGCTACATTCCTTATGACATGAGTACCTATATCCAAGAACAAAACTAGATACGAACATGCAAAAATATATGTATGTAGCTAAACGCAAAAATTGATGCAATTATTTTTCATGGTTAAAGGGTCATTTTATTTTTGGTCTAATCGTTATTTTTAGTTGTTGTTCAAACACGTTAATCACGTACATATAATATTTATAATATTAAATCTATGTGTCAATATTTCAAGATATTAATTTTAGGTTTTCGTGTTCATTCGCATTAAATGAAAATTAATTTTTTTGACTTATTCAGGTGAATGTCAAAAATCTTAAATATTCTTGTTAACTGTGCTGGCAATGTTTTTTTTAACTACCTTAAATTTTATTCCCGTTTTGAGTCCTTGTCCTTAAGCCTGCCTGTAGTTTTTAGCAACGAAATATTCTCCTTTTCGAAAAATTAAATTTGATAAAAATTTGATTTCGTTACAAAGTTAGAACTTTGCCATTAAGTGTGAAAAGATTCACAACATGAGATTCCTTACAGGTAATTTTTAATCACTTTTTCGCCATAAGTTGAGTGTCTAACGGTGGTTTTTACCAGAATTCAGAGATTATTCGCGTAAACGAAAAATTTCCAATAAACTTTAAGTAAGATCGAAATAATAACAGTAAAAAAAAACATAAATATGTTACTTTTTTATAGTAAGTAAAAAGTAACGTTTGTATCATAATCAACTAGGTATGAAAAAACTTCCCAAATTTAAGGAATTATTCCATTCTTCTATTTTCAGCAGTTTTCCTTTTAGTGACAGACAATTTACTGCACATAAATTAATTATTATAAGAGCGCTTTAAGGCCAACTCTTAAAATTTCGCATTATGTCGCTTTTGTAAAGTGACATAAGAAGAGACACCCAAACTTGGACTTATGTTACAGCACCGTTTGCAGCGCCACCTTAAGTAAATAGAAGAGTTATGCACTTCCAGTTTAATAATTAATTTATAATTGATATGTACTTTTTACTTTTCTTTAGATTTGATGAACGCTTTTATATTTAAGGTTCAATAAAAAAAAAATACATACATACATACATACATATTTATACTTCATGATCAAACAATGAAAATCGAAAATTGATCAATAATCAAAAAAATAATCAGATCAATTATAGGCACTTGTTCTATATACCTATCAAAAGATATCCTCGTACATACATTATTAATAGGCATCATTACCACTGTCGCAATAATTGCCGAGGTGTTTTTATATTAAACAAGAAAGGGATTGGCAGAAATTCCCACAAAGAGACATCGCCGTTTTTGTTCAACGCTTTTCACCCGTTTGCATTTTGAAGTTTCAAGAATGTATTTTATGCATAGTATCGGAATGGCCACACCACACCAGATGACCGAATTAATCGTTGCAAGTCGGATTGGTACGCGCAACGAGAACAAAATGCAATAATTTCACATGAAGTTTCCCACACTGCCATTCCATTAGTGTAGTTGCGCGACGAGGACGAAGACGACAACAAAGTCCAACAGACTCACTCACTCGTTCGTTTCAATTTCTCACTCTCGGTCTCGATTCTTTTATGATAATGCGGGTGCGGGGTCTACCGTTCTGCGTGGATGATCTTTATATTTTAAATAGGGTTGGAAAGGGAAGGAAGGAGCGTGAGAATTTAATTTTGTTTCTCTGTGTTGTGTAAACCTCGTTCAGTTATGCAGCTACATAGGTATGTATAAATTTTTGCGAAAGGAAAAAGAGTTTTCGAGTAGATACCTACCTACCTACGATTTTGGGGCTTCAATAAGTTTTGCGATGATCGAATTTTTGTGTGAAGGATCTGTAAACAATGAATAAATAAATTATTCTTCGTTGGGAAGATTGGAAAAATTCGATTTCCGTTATAGATAATAGATATCTTTCTAAGCTTACTTGACTTGGGTCCTGTGTAGCCAAATTGACAGTATGCATAGGTACTTTGGGTATTCTTTATACATACCTATTAAATTTTAAATACATAGTCTTAAGTCTATTCACATACCTATGTATCTGAAGATTTCTTATTTGTGCATTCACCCTTGATGGTATCTTTAATGGCCATGATTATTTTTTCATAGCTTAAAATGGCGTTAGGCAATAACACACGAGGAAAAGTGCCTAAATCAATTTGGAAATCGCCCAATTTTTGTATGTATCCCTTAAATACAAAAAATGGAAATTTCTCCCAAATTCACATTTCTCCGAAATATTTTGAATGTAGGTAAATTGTTTTGTAAAATTTGGGCGTTAGTTCCTCGATTTTCTGCGATACTGCCAAACTTTTTTTTCTTTTTTGTAAATTTGGGCGAACAGATTTCTACATTTTAAAAATCTTATACATAATTGTAAAAATTGTATTTTTTACAAAATTTTAAAAATTTTAATACTATAACATTCATAAAAATCGGAGATTTTTTAAGGATTTGTACTCATAAGGATTTTTAAATGAGTCTAATATTTAGTTTTCGAAAATCATATTTTTCAAAAGATTCAAAATATTTGCAAACAATTTCTGAAAAATCTTAATGGTTAATATTGAAGCAAAAATAACTGATTTTGTTAAGAACGTCGAGTAACACTATGGACAAGATATATTAATTTTGATTTTATTTCTTAAGATTTGGGCATTATGTGTTTCCTTTTTTTGGGCAATAATTGCAAAATTTAAAAATTGTAAATACATAAAAATGAAAAAAAAACTACAATAGAAAATTGTTCAGAATTTTTCTGTGCGACATTTCCAAATGGATTTGAGCGTTTTGTTCTTGGGCCCAATGCCGCCGCTTAAAATGTTTTTAGCTTCTTAATGCTTTGGACTTGGTGCTTAGCTCCAGAAATATGCTCGAAGATTTAACATGTGTACCTAATGGAAGTGTGGTATTTAATATTTCCGGATGGCATTTAAAGGATAAAACTAACTATCTCCGTAAATATTGGTTTGTAAAAAAATTTTGTCAGAACAAAAAATTGGTAACAATAATATTTTCACCAACTTTTTTAAAACAGTTCAGTTTCGGGAGCTGGGCAAACGATATGAGATTTCAGTCCCCTATCGGCTGGTACCAACAAGAATTTCTCGGACTTACATTTTTTATTTTATTTTATTTATATATTGTAAGCAATCGTGTTGAAAGTTAAAAATTTGTGAAATCAATAAGGTTGTTGGAGCCCAACACATTCAATAATAAAAACTTAAAAATAAAATGAATTAAAATACCTAATATTAGTTCTAACGAATAAGCTACTAGCCTTTTTAAAAATTTATATTTTAAATTTACCGCCTTAATACCAAGGTTCACCATATTTTTAATTTAATATAACGTCATATTGAACTGAAAACAGATGTTACATTTTAAGTAAAATGAATAAAGATGATTTAGAACATCAAGTCACGTTACACAAAAAGGTCGTTTTTTTTTCTATCTGAAAGTAATTTTTACCATCGTTCGTTCTTGTGGTTACAAAAATATAATTTGTATAGAGAAAATAGAATTTTTCCTGAAAAATAAATCAGATTTTTCTATTTCACGATTTGTAAAATAGCAAATCGTTCATTTTGGCGCCCAACGTGGGGCAGAATTTTCTGCGAAAAGACAAAAAAGTATCAAAAAAAAACATTAAGCCTTGTTTGTAACAAAAAGTATAAAAAAAGAGACATTTAAGACATTATTAAAGACATATTGTCGGTGGTTTCGGTTTCGGTTCGGTTATCAAAGGAAGGAAAAAAGAAAAGTGCATAGACAATAATAATTTAACATATAAAAAAGAAAAAGAAGAAAAAAGTTATTCGACGGGAGAATAAGAGTCATATGACCAAATCATTCGAACTTTACTAGCAGTGTTAAGCAGTTCAAAGGTCACATCAGCAGCAATTTAAATTGGGCAAATTGCTCAGGGAAGTTAAGTACAAAACTCCCATCAAGGTATGTTGCAAATATAAAAAAGCGAATGTGCGTTCATTTTCACCAAATTGAAAATCAAGAAAACTAACAAAAATACTGCATGGATTCCTGTAATTCTTCGAAAAAATAAATCTGCATAAACGCACCTTCGCTTTCCAAAAATAATTGAATGCTGTCATTTACTTAAATATATAAAATTAAAATATAAAATTAAATACAAAAAAAAAAAAAATTATTAAATTTTGTGGATCGTTTTAACTTTGCGCCATTTTTTATGGAATCCACAAAGATTATCATATATATCCCATTTCGCTCTTGCATGCACAACTAGCCGGTAAAGCTTAATTGTCGCTCGTTCGTCTCCGCCGCCTTCCTAGTTGGATCGATTATTGGATCCAAAAAGCTTTCGTCATCATCATCTTTCGTATAGCTTCTTGCCAAAGCTTTTGAACGTATTCCACTCATCGTTGTTTCGTCGTGGTTGTTGTTTGCTGATGCTGGAATTAATTAATATTCATTGATTAAGCCTTGTCGTTATTATTGCTCATTCACATGGTGGATTTCTTGTTGCTGTCATACTTCGTTGGCACCCACTTACAAAGCTTTTATTAAAATATACATAATTCAATCTTCGTACACACTTCTTGTAGATGCCAAGTTCGTTCGATTTTAATATTTGCATTTTGCAGAAAAAACTACATACAATATTTGGTAGAAATTGTGGTTGGCATATCGCTTTGGATTCTCTTGAGCTTTTCAAAACATATCTTGTTGCTGTTCGTTGAGCTGGAAGCTTAAGATATTTTTGATCAATTTATTGAAGTCTTTCGTACACTTAATAACCATACGTCATTATATTGCAAATTTGGCATTTATTGACAGCCATCACACATT
This sequence comes from Syrphus vitripennis, assembly GCA_958431115.1. Lineage (NCBI taxonomy): Eukaryota > Metazoa > Arthropoda > Insecta > Diptera > Syrphidae > Syrphus > Syrphus vitripennis. Next base: position 114,389,303 of record OY288108.1, read on the forward strand.
AAATAGTCACAGTATTCAAGGATTTTAATTTTCTATTGGAAAAATATAGAAGTATTTAATCATGTCGGTAGAGCAAGCAAAATTAGAAGAAGTCAAACAGCTGCGGGCATCCACTAAAGGAAACATAACCAGAATTAAAAATATTTTAGAGCGACCACAGGAGCCCTCTCCTACAGAGTTAGAATGTCGGTTAGGGATACTAGAATCATATTTCAAGCAAGGATTAGCATATCAAACTCAAATAGAACATTTACAGCCGACTGATTTGGGACGCAGCGAACTTGAGGACTTGTACGTTGCGACAAAAACAAAAATTCTTTCGTTGCTTGGAGATAGAAGACGTCTTAGTATAGGTGGCGAACATTCATTTATAATGCCCGCTCCAACTCCAACTTCACGTTTGCAGCCTTTACGTCTACCAAAATTTAATGGAAAATATTCAGAGTACAAGAATTTTATGCGGTCTTTCGAATATTTGGTTCATGAAAGTCCGGCACTCAGTGTTATAGAAAAATATAATCATTTGCTTTCATGTTTAAGTGGTAAAGCATTAGACACTGTAAATGCTCTGCAAGTCACTGAGGAAAATTATTCCAAGGCAATGCAAAGCCTCAAGGATCGTTTTGACAATAACGCGTTAATATTTTCGGAAAATATTTCTTCTATTTTCGAGTATCCCAAAATAACAAAGGTCTCGCCAACTAATCTACGAAGCCTCGTAGACAACATGTCCGCTCTCTACAATTCACTTACTTCGTTAGGTTCAGAAAAGGATATATGCAATGCAGTTTTAATCCATATTGTTATGTCAAAGGTAGATTCTGAGACTCGAACTAAATGGGATGAAGAGTTAGATTATAACAAGCTTCCTTCTTGGGATCAGTGTACCAAGATGCTTAATAAGCGATGTCAATTCTTAGAAGCAAAGGAAGCTAGGCAAATTCAGACTGAAACAAATCAAAAGGGGCAAAGCAAACATCGCCAACAAAATGTAAATCAACATAAGCAAACAAGTTTGGCTATCACTCAAAAAACTCAAAAAGCTTGTGCATTTTGTAATGATAACACCCACTACATTGCTTCCTGTCAGAGTTTTAAAAATCTTTCAGTCATAGAACGTTTCTCAAATGCAAAAAGACTTGAGCTATGCATCAATTGTTTAGGAAGAGGACATACTGTTTCCACATGTTCATCAAAGTATACATGTCGAATATGTCACAAACCTCATCACTTTTTACTACATCGTACGCAAACTGTAACCAATACAGTTAAAGATGAAGTTGCAAAAGATCCAGTTATAGATGAAGCTGCATCTACATCAGCAGCTGTTCATGCTGCATTGGAAGAACATCGAAAATCATCGCATCAAATAATTTTAGCAACAGCAGTAGTTTTGGTAAAAGATTCTACAGGATCTTATCAATTTGGACGAGTTTTGTTAGACTCAGGTTCCCAAGTAAATATGGTTAATGAAAAGTTTGCAAAATCTTTATTCCTTCGAAAAAATAAGAAATTTGTTGATATAACTGGCATTAGTGGTTCTAAAACCAATATTCAATATCAAACTCAAACTACTATTCGCTCTCGTTTCAATAATTTTGAAATTTCGTTAGAGTTTTTAATGGCGCACTCCATTACTGGATACCAGCCAGACGAGGCATTCCAAACACGTAACTGGAATATACCAAAGAACATTGAACTAGCTGATGAAAACTTCAATAGACCTTCACAAATTGATATGCTTCTTGGAGCTGAGGCATTTTTCGACCTTTTGTCAGTCGGACAGATAAAATTAGGCAATGATTTACCAATTTTGCAAAAAACATTGCTAGGCTGGATAGTATCAGGCAGATATGGTAGTTCATTTGACTCATCCACTAAAACTTGTTGTTTAAATACTGAAGATAATTCGTTAAACAAGTATGTGGAAAAGTTTTGGGAGTTGGAGGAAGTTAATGGCCGTAAGTCTAAGTGGACAGAGGAACAAATTCAATGTGAACAAGAATTCAATAAAACTATAGAAGAAATAGATACTGGTCGCCTTATGGTTAAGTTACCATTCAAAAAGAATCCTGAATGTTTAGGGGCATCATATGACATTGCGTTTAGAAGGTTTCTTTCATTGGAGCGCAGATTACTAAAAAATTTAGAACTCAAAGCTGATTATTCGAAGTTCTTAAAAGAATATGAAGACTTAGGACATATGTCCAAGGTAAAAAGTCCAAACTTAGAAGTTCCTCACTACTATCTCCCTCATCAGTGTGTTTTGAAGCCAGACAGCGTATCGACAAAGCTAAGAGTCGTATTCGATGCATCTTGTTGTACATCGTCACAAATTTCACTAAACAAAATCTTAATGGTTGGCCCAACAATTCAAGCCGACATTTTTACTCTTTTATTGCGTTTCCGGTGCAATAGATACGTCCTAACGGCAGATATTTCTAAGATGTACAGACAAGTTTTGATTCATCCAAGTCATAGACAGTTTCAGTACATATTATGGAGAGAAAGCAACGAAAAACCCGTAGAAACATATCAGTTAAATACCGTTACATACGGTACATCATCTGCACCGTTTTTAGCCATTCGGTGTCTTCACTATTTGAGTGATAAATTCAAAGATTCTTACAGTCTTGGATCCAAGGTATTAAAATCGGATTTTTATGTTGATGATATGTTGTCCGGAGCCAATAATCTAGAAACCCTGCAGCAGATTAGAGAAGAAGTATCATTTATATTATCTTCAGCAGGTTTTGAGCTAGCGAAATGGCATAGTAATGTGGATTCAATGCCTCAGTCCACAGAAAAAGTACTGAGATTATCCGAATCAGGTTTAACAAGTACTTTGGGAATCACCTGGAATCCTATGGAAGACAATTTGATTTTTTCGTATAAACCTTCAAAAAATTATTCTAAGTCTACAAAAAGAACAATTCTATCTTTGTCATCGTCACTTTTTGACCCCATTGGTTTATTGGGTCCAATTATTATAAAAGCCAAAATCATCTTGCAAAAACTTTGGATCGAAAAGTTAGATTGGGATGCATCTATCCCACAGAATATCGAAACTGAATGGAAGCAGTTTCTAGTAGATCTTAATTCACTTCAGGATTTCTCTATCCCCAGATTTGTTTTGTCTGAAAACAAAATAAAGTTGCAAATTCATGGGTTCAGTGATGCATCTTTAAATGCTTATGGTTGCTGCATCTATGCTAGTTCAATTGATTCATCAAATTCTACCACCACCAAATTATTAGCTGCCAAATCTAAAGTTTCCCCAGCTAAAAAGAAGTGCCTTCCAAGGTTAGAATTGTGCGGAGCACATCTGTTAGCAAAACTTTGGTCGAAGGTCAAAATTTTGTTTGAAGGCTTGAATCCTGAAGTTTATTTTTGGACGGATTCAGAAGTAGTACTTCATTGGATTGGAACTCATACGTCAAAGCTTCACACGTTTGTCGGAAATAGAGTTGCAGAGATCCAGGAGATAACAGATATTGAAAGTTGGAGGCATGTTCCGACACAGGATAATCCCGCAGATGTCATATCAAGAGGCTGTACAGTTCAAGAGTTGAAGGAGTCGAATTGGTTTTGTGGTCCGAAGTTTATCTCAAAATATGAAGAATGGCCTCCTATTTTTAACAATCATTCGGTATCAAAAGAGGCAACTCTCGAGATGCACAAAACTGTTTTGCTTGTCAGGAATCAAGAAGAGAATCATATTTTGAAAGCTCTGGAAAGGTATAGCATATACACAAAAATGGTTCGCATTGTTGGATACATGCTTAGATTTGTAAAGGTTTGCAGAGTTACTAAGATCAAAAAGCGAAAGGCAAACAATTTGCCACTTTCTTTAGAAGAAGTAAAATTTCTAGATTTTGAAGAGGACAAGGTGCGAAAAATATCACTGTCTGTAGATGAGACACAATGTGCAGAGGCAATGATTGTATGGAATATTCAACAGGAACACTTTGCTCAGGAAATAAGTTTGCTAAGAAATAGGGAAAGTTTGAAGAGCTCAATGAAATGGCTAAATCCGTTCCTTGAAGAGTGTAGGGGAGTAGAAATTGCGAAAGTAGGAGGCAGGTTGCAGAAAGCAGCAATTCCAGAAGAGCGGAAGCACCCCATTCTTCTTCCAAGAGACGCTCATGTTGTAACATGCTTTGTCAGAGATCTTCACTTGGAAAATTACCATGCAGGACCAAAAGCACTTTTAGCTCTTATAAGGCAGAAGTTCTGGATAATAAACGCAAGGGAAATAGCACGTCGTACGGTGAGAAGATGTATTCCTTGTGTTCGATATCGCCCAAAACTTATGGAGCAGGTAATGGGAGACCTACCTGCTGAACGTATAACTCCAGCATCACGTCCATTTCAGAACTGCGGTGTTGATTTTTGTGGACCTTTCTTCACATATTTAAAAATTCGTGGGAAAACACCTTATAAAACATATATAGCAGTATTTGTGTGTTTTTCTTCGAAAGCAGTACATCTTGAAGCTGTGTCAGATTTGTCCTCTGAAGCATTTTTAGCAGCTTTAAAAAGATTAATTGGCCGTCGTGGTCTTCCACAGAAAATATTTTGTGATAATGCCACAAACTTTGTAGGAACTAGGTCCAAGTTAAACGATCTAAAACAATTTTTGTTTTCAAATAATACAAAAAGCCATATTGAAAATTTTTGTACTAATCAAAATTTATCTTTTAATTTTATTCCACCTAGGGCTCCTCACTTTGGCGGTCTTTGGGAGTCAGCCGTAAAAATTGCAAAAGGCCACTTATACCGTACTTTGGAGAACGCAAAACTCACGTTCGAGGAGCTCTCAACGGCACTGGTGGAAATCGAAGCAGTGATGAATTCACGTCCTATAACACCAATGTCATCAGATCCAAGCGATTTAGAAGCCCTGACTCCTGGGCACTTTTTAATTGGTTCATCATTGAAGGCCATTCCAGAACCTATAATTGAAGTCGAAAATATATCCTACCTTCAAAGATGGCGTCGCATTCAGGCAGTAAAGTCACACTTTTGGCGGCGTTGGACATCCGAGTATTTAACCGAGTTACAGTCTCGCTCTAAGTGGGCGAAAGATCAGCCTAATCTCAACATTGGAGCCATGGTTGTTGTACATGAAGACAACACACCACCCCAACGGTGGTTGCTAGGAAGAGTCATCAAGGTCATACCTGGAAATGATGGATGTGTTCGAGTAGCAGATGTAAAGACGACAAAAGGCATTATTCGTCGTCCAATTCGAAAGCTTGCTCTGCTTCCTGTTTGAAAGGGGTTCTTTCAAAGTGCGGGGAATGTTGGAGCCCAACACATTCAATAATAAAAACTTAAAAATAAAATGAATTAAAATACCTAATATTAGTTCTAACGAATAAGCTACTAGCCTTTTTAAAAATTTATATTTTAAATTTACCGCCTTAATACCAAGGTTCACCATATTTTTAATTTAATATAACGTCATATTGAACTGAAAACAGATGTTACATTTTAAGTAAAATGAATAAAGATGATTTAGAACATCAAGTCACGTTACACAAAAAGGTCGTTTTTTTTTCTATCTGAAAGTAATTTTTACCATCGTTCGTTCTTGTGGTTACAAAAATATAATTTGTATAGAGAAAATAGAATTTTTCCTGAAAAATAAATCAGATTTTTCTATTTCACGATTTGTAAAATAGCAAATCGTTCAAAGGTGTTTTGTTTTCGACTAACAATATTTTATTACTTATTATTCGATTTCACGTCGCTCAAAAACAATTTTAAATTAAAAAAAAAAAAACAAAAAAAAATATTGAAATATTTTGAAAAGCACACTTTTATGGTCTTACAATCTAAAAACAACTAATTTTTAAGTATCAGAAATAAAGTAAATTAGAAAAATAGGAATTATAACTTCTGTCTAGTCAATAATGTATAATGAACTTTTCTATGAATTCGTAAAATAAACATGCTTGATTTTGCAAACTCGAAAGTCTTATTCCGTCTATAAGAACCAATCATAATATTTATTAACACAAACACACTTATACATAAACCACAAATTTGTATAAAATTATTTCTATAGATTTGAAGGGGTGCTTCTTTCGGAATTCCCACCATTCCGACACATACCGTTCCGAGTTCTATTTATTAAACTATACTCTTACATTGTGATAGTGGAGGGCGCTGTCATTTGCACTAAGTCAAATTAGAGAATAGGGGTTGATCAACTTTAAAAGAAACGCACATAGCTATGGAACAGTCATTCGATCATCCCTTATAAAATTTAAAATTCTAATTTATACAACTTCTCTGGATTTTACCTTTGAAAAGCAAAAAGGAGTTCACACGATCCTGAGAAAAAGTTTTAAAGAAAAGGAAGGAAAACAAAGTAGCTACCTAACCTTGGATTCTGAATGTTGTATTCAAAGTCTCATCGCCATCAATATGATTGAAAGTGAAGTGTAAGTTCTCTGCCTTTTGTGGTTCGATCTGAGTAAAATGTAAAATGTTTGCGTCTTTGATCAGTAACGTTTGGAACGCTCATGTGTAAAGATCACTCGGGACGATGTTATAAAAACGAGACAAAAAATTCTCGGGGTTATTTTATAAAATGATATAGTAGTCGGGGTATTTATTTGTAAATAAATTGTTTTTTATTTTGTTATGTTTAAATATTAAATGTGCAAGAATTTTCTATTTTGATAATACATTATTATGTACATAGTTTATTGTTGTGAATGAAAACTAGTTATAAAGTGTCTGTTTCTACAATTTAATTTAAAAAGGATCAGTTTGTTAAAAAAAAATCAGTAATTTAAACATTCTAAAATAAATAAAAAATGGATTACAATATAAATTCAAATTCGGATGACGATTTCGATGGAAGTTGCAATAGCTACACTAATGAAATGATTAACAACCAAACCAATAATAACCAAATGAGAAATCCCAATGGGATGTCTAAGGCAGAACTGAGAAGAGTAAGTTTACATAAATCAAATAATCTATCAGTTTAGATTTTTGTATTTGAACTTATGTGATTAAAATTTGAGTTATAAGTTTAAAAATTTAGTGACTATACCTACGAAATTTTTGGATACGTAAATAAAATCGAATTAATCAGACTTGACATAACGATGAGAGGGAACGCAAAAAAGTCGGTCTGTCTGTACCTCGACCTACAGCCTACACTTCTAAAAGGATTTGCTTCCAACTTTGAACTTAAGGCTTTAAAGTGATTCCGCAAAGTGAAAATTTAAATTTTGTTTTTATTTCCAAAACTAACAGCACTTGTCATATAACAGTTCTTTATGTCGAAAACGGCACCAACGGTCTTGATAACATTTTTTCAGTGCAGTTTTGTAAGTGATTAAATTTATTTGGTCAGACAATACCTATATTTAAAAAAAAAAAAACCGCATAAACGGTAACTTCGGTAGAACCAGATTTTCGGTTATCGATTTTGTCATTAATTGTTTAACGGATTGCGAAACAAATTTGAATGAAAGAGCTCCTATAGATTTTTGAAAACTTATATATTTACAAATATAAACTTGCATACCAATTTTTTTTTTTTAAATAATTTTTGAAAAAACGGACCTAACTATTTTTTATTTTATTTTGATATTTGATAGATTCATCGCCCATAGAATTTATTGTTTTTTTTTTTTTAATGTCAGTGAAATTCTATTCCGTTGAAACTCACATCTGGCAATAGCTTTTCAAATAGTTATAATAACTTTAACATATTCGAACATTGATTTGGAAAATGTAAGAATCATTTTTGCCCATACTAGCTCTTGAGGATAACTTAAATAGGAAATTAACCGTGGAAATTAAGGTATAACTTACATTACGACCCGCTGTCTTTTATAGAATAATCATACAAACCGAGTGCTTACTTCTTGTTGGAGCATTATACTTTATTGAGGTTTTTTTTGCCATAAAGTGGAAATCTTCAAACAAACAACACCAAGTAGCGATCAACTTTTACCTAACTAAACCCACCTCATAATCTGAGACTTGGTTTAATCTCCCCATAACAAAAATTGCACTGGTACACAAAAACATGATTTTCTTATTATTCATGCATACATAATTCTATAATTAGAGAAAAAGAATGTTTACTTACTAACTGCCTAAATTTTGAGAATTTTATTTGATGTGTTTTATATATGTACTTGTTTTTCAGAGCAATAAACCGATCATGGAGAAACGAAGGCGTGCTAGAATTAATCACTGCTTGAATGAATTAAAATCGTTAATCTTGGAAGCAATGAAAAAAGACGTAAGTAATTATGTACATACTTAAATAAACATATTTACTTCTCCTTATAGTAAAAAACAATTTAATAATTTATTTAAAACTATATCTATTTGTACTTCAAAGTGGAAAAATAGATTAAATGCAGTTGTGCTATAATTGTCGGCTTTGTTTTTGTTTTTATGAAGAATTGCTATTCACGCAAAATTTTGATGAATTTTGGTTCAATAATTATTGAACCTGGCTCGTTCTAAAACCTCATTCATTTTAATTTAATTTAAATTTGATTTTAAAGTTAATTTTTTTTCAAAAAAGAAGGGTTATGTGTGTGATGTCTAAAATAGTGCAGTGCAACGAACGTTTTGTCCTGTAAGAGTGAAAACTTGATTTTATTTAAACATTTAAAATTACTTCAAAAATTAACAAGAAAAGGTCTACTTAGAAAGGAGATACCTCACCTCACGTCTTGGTGGCGTAGAAAGATGGTTTACCTCCCAGACGAAGATTACCTATATCAAAAAATATTTATACCTCACATTTCAGACACATTTCTCCTCTTTATGCTTTTACTATTTTTATTATTTTGTTTTATACTCGTAATTAAAGGTCAGAATACTTCATTGCTGCTAACTTATAATTCGACTTACTAGGCTCTGGTTCTCACCCAATGAGTTGTATCACCAGCGACTTTATACAATACAAAACAATATAATGTTTTCCGAAACCCTTTCTCACACCATAATTAATCTAAAAGATATGATGTAGGTAACCTAATACATTATTTTTAGTTGTGATTTTTTTAATTGGAATTAACACAAGAACCTGCCGAAGGCTCTCTCATTATAACTATTTTTACGGTCTAAATCAATAATGCACTTAATTCCATAATAAAAATAAATATTGACCCAAAAAAAACTAAAATGCACCAAACAAGTAGGTCGGTTAAAAAACTATAAATACTCCAGACTCCAGGCTAACAAGTGTATATTCGTATCTTAATCTACCTGCATCCTATATGTTTATTTATTTATATAAAAAAAAAGGACAATAAAATTGTATGGGAACCTTGAATCAATAAATTCTAATACAGGCCAGATAAAGGTTCACCAACATTTCGCACGACCTTTTGAAGCGCCTTCCATATAGGTATATCCATACCACATACACGATCTTGTCAGGTAGATTGCGTTTTCGGTGTCGTTAGTTGCTGTTTTCGTTTTTGGTCGGTGCAGCACTAGCACCTTATCTTCTCTCTGCGCAGACACAGAACTCAGTCAGACAGACAGACAAGTGAAAATCCAAAGAAGAATCAGAGAAATATGATCATCATCAACCAGCCAGCATGTTTCATTGAACCTTCTCCGGGAGGATACAGAACAGTAAAAACTCTTTAATTCGGAAGGCTATATTATTGAATATGATGGAATCGATAAAACATTTTGAATTCCTGTGTTAAAATTCAAAAAGGAGTTATTATGTGTATAAATGAATTAGACAACAAAATCTAAATAATTTTAAACAATATCCACCCACATAATAGATTTTTCGTCGTTTTATTTTGTTCGGAGATAAGGTCTCACCATTATGAAGGGACGCTTTCGGAAGTTAGTATCAAAAATAATGAAAAGTAGTCAAGTGGAGAAGTCCGCCATATTTAATAAAAGTCAAATGAATTATCTTTCTCTTTTTTTTTTCTTACTTCAGTTTTGCTTGGTGGAAGTGTGGTCTTCAGGGTGGTACTATGAACATAGACATACATTCGAATTCCATGTATTCACTCCTTTTCATCAAATTAGGTTTGTTTGTCACAAATCACAATTTGCTGTCAGAACCCATTAAAAAAAAAGCAAGACCACCCAAAGAAAAGATCCCGCAAAATATCTGTCTATTGAACTCCACTCGGATCCACTTAGAGGGACTCAACTGTATAAAGATGCAAGAGAACAGTTAGGTACACAGAGAAAAAGAAAATGATTATTTTTTTTTGTTAAGAACGTTTTCTTTTTTTTCTTTGGGTATCGTTTTCGCTTTGTAAAAATTTATTTCCGATGAGAACATTTTTCGTCTTCATTTAGTTTTTTTTTTGCTTTATTTTAAAAAATTTTGTATTCTTTTGTTTTCGATTTCATGCACTTGACTCGATGATGGTTGTTCATGGTTTGTTCCCATGCATAAAAGAGGTTTAATAATAAAATATGTATACGGATGATGATGGAATTCCTTTATGTTTGCGCTGAAAGGACCTAGTTAGGTAAATTTTCTCGTGTGAAAAACCCGCGTGGGAACTGTGGGAATTTTAAATGAGTTCCGTTTTAGATGCCGGAATCGGTACCGTATGAAAATCCTTGAGATGTATCGATAATTTACTGGCAGTTTCCTCGTAATGAATACTAATAACCTATTATTATTTTTGATTAGCGGATGAGAAATAGGTTCAGGTAGATACGAGTATGAATTGTCAAGGATATTTTGATGTTGAAATGTTTTGTAGTTATACCTACCCACAATTAGCATTTAAATAGATAGTTCACAGGGGTGTGTTGTTTACAGTTCAATAAAGTAATTATGTGACCTTCACATGATAGGTATGTTTTGGTTCTTTAGTTTTTATAAATAGGTACCTGTATAAAAATAGGTATGCCTTAGCAATATAACATGTAATAGAAGTTTGAGAACATTAATGTTTTACAATCATAACCACACTAACGAGGACATTTAGGCAGTAAGAAAAACATCAAATAATTAGTATTTATTTTTGAAAAAATAACATTGATGGTTCTCTTAAAAATTTTAGAAACTATAAATTCCTATATAGTATAGGTATGTACATATGTACCGAAGCATCTTCTCTGGAATTCGAGGAAGAGATTAAATACCTACTTAAAATGTGTAGTGTGTAATAGAAGATTTTTTTTGGGTTTTATTACTGTCTGTAAAGAAGGTATTTGTAGCTAACATTTTGTTTTCATTTAGTTTACCATTTTTTGCGTAAAGGCAAATAATTATATGAAACGTATATTATTTCGAATATACCCTCAACCGAAAAAGGCATCTGGAGTAAAAAAAACTCCTTAAATCTGGTACTTGGCATCATGAACTTTCATGAACATGAGTTGAAACAAAAATGTATTGGGAACCAGGGCCTAAGTTATTACCTACAACTCAATGTATTAATCCTCGTCCAAAAATGTAAATGCAATAAGTACTTATATAAGTAATAAGAAAAGGTCAGCACCCGTCACACGATTCTTTTTTAAACAAAGTTCCTTACTAAAAAGCATGCAGCCCAAAAATTAATAACCAATCCGTTTTAACCTCAGCTCTTTTGTTTTCAGTTTTTCCTCTGCATGTGTAATAACTCTTCTCTTAACCAAGAAGTATGAATTAAAAGAATAAAAAATATTAATTGAATTGAATATAAATACCCCTCTCTTATTTATTAGATTTGTGTCTACTTATTATAAATATGTATTTAATTACTTTATCAGCAGTTAAGAAACACAACTCTTGTGTGTATGTTAAGTAGCTATTGGACAACAATAAAGACGGTATTTGCATACATTTTTCAATTACAAAAGAAGTCATATTTTTGATTTGAAAAATAATTTCTTCTAATTTTATTCTCTCTTCTACCTTTTTGTAAACTGCCATCTGAAATTATGTTTTAAACTTAAATTCAATTAAATGTTCCGTTATTTAAAACGAAGCATTTGTTTCTATTTAAAAAATATTTTTAATGTTAAGAACATTTTAACAAATTAGGAATAAAGATCCTAGAGTTAAAGTTATATAATATAATTTAAACAATTTACAAATACAAACATCAATTCAAATACAAATTTAACAATCTTAATAACTTTTTTTCATTCTAGCCTGCACGTCACACCAAACTTGAGAAAGCCGATATACTTGAGATGACAGTAAAACATCTGCAATCAATGCAAAGACGTCAGCTTTCTATGGCCATTCAAACCGATCCCACAGTCATTCACAAATTCAAGACTGGTTTTGTTGAATGTGCTGATGAGGTAAAACGTTATATAAGTCAGCTAGATGGAGTTGATACCGGAACACGCCAACGCCTGTCAAATTATTTAAACAACTGTGCGAATAGCTTAGAACAAATTGGATCATTTACTAATTTTTCAAACAGTCTTCGAACACAAACAACACCAGACTTTATTAATCCAGCAGTTATTCCAACTCAAATACCATTTACTGCTTCTCACGACACAAACAATAACAACGGACGTGTTCAATTGACAGGCGTGAACCTGATCCCATCTTTACTGCCATCTGGAGAGTTCGCTCTTATAATGCCAAAAAGTGCTAATATCAAAACACCAAATGACAATGATCTTCCGCCGTTTTGCTTACCACCAAATATACCACAAACAAATGTTGATTTTATGACCAGCTTTCCGCGAGTGAGCGCATTTAGTAAACCTATTACTAAGACCGCTTTTCAAAAACCGAGCAATTATGATATCAATGTCTCTGTTCAACCATCAGCAAGTACAACTAGTCCGCCTCTAAGCCCGATCTCATCAATTTCTAGTCACGAAGAAGATTCAATAATGCACACTAGTTCTGATTTTGCTTCGCGTTCCATTACTCCGCCACTAGATGGAAGTGGAAGCAGTTTTTCTGGAGGCTTCACAACGCCATCCAGCTCAGAATCCAATAAAATTTGTCCTCGCACCATGAGTGTAGTTCAGCAGTCTCATGTGACATCCAGCAGTGAGGTACCATTTTCTTCAAAACGTTTATATCCATATTCCTTAACAAGTAGTCCCGAGGAACCTTCGATGAAAAAAGTAAAAAAAGAAAGACATGAACAAATTGATAGCAACGGCAATCTTAAGAAAGACTCTGAAGACAATATGTGGAGACCCTGGTAGTTTTATTTATCAATTTTGTTAAAGTGTTATATGTATGTACATAATATTCTAAAATTCTATTTGAACATAACTTTAATTGTCCAAAGCTATTGAATTTTCCGTGTTGTCAATTCAAAGAATTTTAATAATATTAGTTAGGTATAGTATTTTGTTTCACCAATTTTAAAAACAAAAATGTTGTCTTGTGAGCTATAATTCTCATTTATTATGTTTTGATTGCGTTTATATTTTTTCATTGTATGCTTAAGTTCAAGTTTTCGTTTCACTTTTTTTTTTTAGAAATTATTTTTTATCTGTGATTTTTTGTACAATTTAAATTACTTGCTCATACAAAAACGACAAACAAGACAAATTAATAAAAAAAGTTGTTTTAGTATTGTAAGCGAAATTATTTTTGAATATTTTTTTTTCTGTTTTAAAATACATTAATGTGTATCTACTAAATTTACTAATGTAAGCAAAAAGATTGTATGTTTCAAATTAAATAAATGCTTGGTAAATAAACATTTTTATATTTAAGTTTTGCTTGCAGGGTTTTCTCGTTATAGCAAAATTTAAAATTTAGGTGGCACGGTTAGAATTGAGAAAAAGAAAAAAACTTGGGGATTATTTTTTAAATATATTTCCATCACTTTTGAGTCAAATACAATTTGTTTGTAAAACACAGTTTTTCAAAGTGTAGCAATAAAAAATGTATAGCAACAAGAAGTAGAAATAAACAGTATATTAAGAATTACTCGTAAAGGATGTTTACGATGAGATATTTCAAACTATTAGATCTTGTAGAGGGGACCAAAAGAATTAAAAACTTTTGAAGAATGGTTTTAGGCGATAGGTGCAGTTTTATAAAAAACATGATTTAACATATGAAACAGATGAAAAGACAATGGCACTATCTAGGAAAAAATCCTTTGGCTTTTTTATTGCCAGAAATCCATTTTCAGGTTCAGGTTTTCGTTCATACAAAATATTGGATTCAAATGCAAATAAAACCAAAGTGCTGAAGAAAAAAAAAAAAAACAAAATAATTAAAAAAAAGTAAAAATAAAAGTCAATAAAAAGAAGAATTTAAAAATTGAAAACAATAGAAGCTAAAGTACAGAGCTTTGTAGCATTGTATGGAAAGTAGAAAACAAAGAAGAAGAAAAAAATAATACACTTAGTCAAGTTATTAAAGGATTAAAAACTTTTTCTAATTTTTAAGGTGATTTTTGAGAAGCTGTAACTTCGGCGATAAAAGTCGTTTAAAAAAAATTAAAATAATTTTATAGCTTGCAATAAGGAAACGGGATGAGACCAACACCAGACATATTTTTAGGCATACGATAGCAAGATTAGACAAGACTGGGAAAACCGAGTGGCTAACCCTACTCACTATGTCTTCACTTGAAACGATTTTATGGACATTGCATCTGACAGAATGAAAAAATAAGGGGGAAAAGAAAATCAATTTTTCAAATATTTTCCTAGCTTAAGAAATACCAGAGAATTGTGATTGAGGTTTAGTTTTTTTTTTTTTTTTATTACGTCTTAAAATGTTTGCATATCAAATCTAACGTTTTATCAGTGTTTAAAGACGACAAAAATAACAAAAAAAAATTTCATCTAAATTATTATGAAGCCAATATAGCAAGAAGTAGCTCGTGACATAAAGTTTAGTGGGTAGGACTGTTATGCCAGAGGCCTGAGTTGAACCCGCAGGCTCATACAACCAAAAAATGTAAGTTCTTTTTCACGGGCTGCGAGAAATTGAATAGTTTTCCAAAAGTATCACTTTTCAAGAATAGTTCGCTTCTCACCCTAGTTGTTAGTAAGTGCTTCTTCATGGATTGTAGCGTCACCAAATTTTATTTTCAGTAAGCATTCTGTTGATATTTTTAGGAGTCTGATGCCTGAGGTTTTTGCCTAGGGGCCCTCACATGTTTTAAGCCAACTCTGATTATCGAAAATATTTTCATCCTATCTGAAACACAATTTTATTTTATTTTCCATTGAACTCTTGAATATATATGTACATACGTATATTACACAGCTTAATCTTACCCAGCCTTAGTTTCAAATCGATTAAAATTACTGCAAACATTTTTTTACAAAAATATATCAAAAGGTATATAAGAGGAGACTAATCGAATGTCATCAATTTTTAATATTCGCTCAGTCGATTGCGGAATAGTCAGTATCTACTATACGTTATCCTATTTCAGCTGTATCCGTTTACTAGAAATACACAGTTAAAGAAGAAAAAACGCTAATTAATTTGGTGATGAAGGATATCTCGATACAAAAATGAAACTTAAAAAATAGAGCATAGCGCAACCTATTACATTGGAGAAAATTGCTTCCTTATATCCAAATAAAAAAAAAAAATAATAATACTGGCGTCCGAGGATGCAACATTACTTTTTGCATAGACATTCATAGAAGAACATATATGCATTGCAGATTGCACATACATATATACTATTTGGAGTCAAATAAAGATACAAATATAGTGCTGCGGGAAAGAAGACAGGGAAAATGGAAAACCTAAAAATAACCTCAATAGCCTTTCATGTACTGTAGGTAGGTTTGTAGGTACTTGTACAATTGTAGATGTAGATACAAAAAAGAAAGGTATGGATCAACTTTTAATTTTTATTTTTAGACGAAGTGTTACCATACATTTTTTGACATTTCAAAATTTGAATTGAAAATTTTTCACTTTTTTATTTGCTTGTTTATGATGTTGAACAACTCCAAGTTTAAACAGGTGAGTAGAACAAGTAGTGTCTTTATGTGTATCAATGAATCTCTACACGAACGTACTAATCCGGGTTTTACTGTACATAGTTTATAATATGAAATCGAAGTTCTATACACGTCATAATTCTGTTTTCTTTGAATTCTGTATATTTTTTGAAGAAGAAGTAAAATAATTAAAGAACCAACCTGCAAACCCCCTTTGGGTTCATTATAGGAGTTGGGGTAGATGCGAGTTTGGGTTTTGCAAAGTTTCTCTTGTATTGGCGCTGTGGTATGGAAAACCAATCAGTTGATTGCAATTTTTTTAAAGTAAAAAAATGTTTGATCGCATAGTTTGAGATTGCACTCTTTAAGAAGAAAAGGATTGCAATAGGAAGATTTTAGTGATCAACAGAAAATGGTGTGTAAATAATCAACAAAGAATTTAAAATTGAATCCTTACACACGGTAACACTATCTGGCTAGAAGATAGGTTGAATCAAAATGTTTTTTTTTTTTTTGCCAAACCAATTTTCAATATTCTACTGATGCCTTTTCTGCTTGGTATTATAGTATTTGTTTCCATCTACAAAATTTTCTTATCATGCGGTATTAATGGCGAAACTAGTACCTAACATTGAACGATAATACTCGATGTCAAAAGACAGAAATTGAAAACAATAATTAATTGCAAAATGTGGGATGTAAGTGTAAGTATATATCTATGTGTAGATAGATCTATCTGTAAGGATTTCTTTCTTCGTTAAGACACTGTTTTTTTTCGGTAACGTTTCGTATATCATACAGGTTTAGATTAAAAAATGTAAGCTCGAAAAAAAATTGAGAAAATTTGTATTCATGCAGCAATTAATCAATGCAAAAAGTTATACAAACATGTATTGGTAGAGATACATGTTTATCGAGAACTTATGTAGATACTCTTTATATACATATATCTAAGCAATTTTTTTTACACCAATGAGAATGAGGAAATCATGATGGAAAAAGTGTCCTGTTTATTCTGTTAACGAGATAAAGTATATAGAAGAAAAAACACGTCAGGCAATATGAAAGTTGCAGTACCTGTACCTATGGCAACTTTTAAAGAGAAAAATAACTAACGGAAGAAAGAAAATAAATGTTGTTATATAAAAAAAAAATATTCATAATTAAGAATAAAAGGATACGAAAATTTAAAAAAAATAAAAAAAATATACATCATAATTGATGTTATTTTTATTAAAAAAGGTTGGGCACAAAGTAAGAAAAAATATGTTTTAAAACTTTATTTTTTTTCAATATTTATTTTCTTGGTTTCGATGAAATAACTTAACAATTTTACAAAGCAACTTAAGTCAACATAAGTTTTTATGAAAAATGCAAGGGAAAATACAAAATTTAAAAAAATCGCAAAAAGTTAAATAGACATAAATAGGATTAATATTTTAAAATAAAAATGTAGCGAAAATAAAAATAATTAAAATGAAATTATGCTTTCCCATAGGAATTTTTTTTATCCTGAAATCAAGTTCGGCTTAAGAATGCTGTATAACGTCAAAAAGTTTTTGTTTTTAAGTGGAGATTTGAATAGAGATTTAGGGAAATCTAAACGAGGACTAAGATGACTGTCAAGGTGATTTGGAAAACTCAGATCAATTACGGGAAAGGAAGTTCCAAATTATTATTTGGTTGCGCCCTGAAATATGCAAAGGCATAAAATTCTTGTAAACATTGTAAATTGCATATATGTATATTCATTCAAAATTGACAGCAGCTAACGGAAGTCAATTTTTTTTTAATTTTTGGGCATGGAAACAAAATTCTGTATTTCAAAATTCTGTATATTCTAGATTTACAGAATATGGAATGGAGGGGTATTTTCAATAAAAATTTCTGATTATTCTCAAGCAAATACCACACAATTTCAATAAGGTTCCACACGGATTTCGAGAATTTTTTCAAATTATTTAAATTATTTTGGCAACGTAACGGAAATTGATCAAATAAATTAATTATTTAATATTTATTTAAGTTTATATTCGTTAACATCAATAACTTTTGTAATGGTAAATATAATAGCTCCAGATATTCACATTTTTCTAAAGAGGTAATTTTCCAAATGAGATAATTTCAGCCAAATTTCAAAAAAAAAACTAGGAAAAAATATGAACGCAATCAGCAATAGGTTCTCAAATTTGGATTTGATTTTGAACCAGCCTCATAAATTTGAAATTTCTTTATTAGACAGAAATAGAAAACAATAAAGAGCTATCAAAAGAAATTACTCATTTGCAACGAGTACGGTTTTTTTGCAATTGGCAAAATTCTTTCATTCCGTTTCTGATGAAAACGTATAGTATTAGATTAACATGATAAACTTTTTAATCATCGTGAGCAGAAGCCGTTAAGAACAATTTTTCTTGCTTAAAGGTCGTTCCAGGATGAGTTATACCCTGTTAATCTTTGTGCAACCAGCAGATTTATAAAGAGGACAAATGTACCTTTCTTTCGATACTGATAATTCATCCACTGACATGACTTGATAGCTTTGACGCAAAATTCCTGTTTTTTGAATTGTGCGGACAAACCCTTATTTCTTGATTTTGTTTGCCCGACCAATAATACCATTAAAATTGTTCAATGTTCCGTTTAGATAGGTAAATCGTAAAATATCGTAACGAAAGTAACCTCTCGCCAAAAGTTCCCTCAAAAAGTTTGTCCGACTAGCAGATTCATGATCAGTGGCCTTAAATAGATCCTTTTTTTCTGTCTCCCAATTGGATAGATAGATAATCTAACAGTGATCTCCTATCAAACCATTTTGTCATTCCCTAATGTCACAGCGACTTATTTGAATAGGATAGGGTTTATGGTAATAGTGTAAAGATGCATCATAAGACTTCTGTACTGCATAACTTATGGCGATAGTGTTACGGGGCGTATACGTACTTTAATGCTTCTTTTTATTTTCGAAAAAGTTTACTTTTGAAACAAAAAATCATACATACATATGACTTAAATAATTATTGAGCAGGATATAATTAAAACAATTTCTGATGCTCAATAAAAAAGTATCTTTATTTAAAAATGTTCAATAAACTAATTAGCGATTTAATTACATTTTAGATACATATATTCCATCAAAGATTAGTTCTAATAAAATGAAGAAGACGACCTGGACATTGTCCTTTTTATTTGGTTAAAAAGATAATAATGAAAGAGCGATTGAAACAAACTACCTATCAACCTACACGTTTTTTTTGGCTATGGCTAGCAATCAAATAGGAAAAAAAAAACAAAAAATGATGAGGAACAGAGCACAAGCATACCAACATATTAATTGCATGTACTACAAAAAAAAATACAAAGAAGAAAAATAACTGCAATACAAATTAAAAGCATATCGAAAAGAAAATTACAAACAGAAAAATATAAACAAAAGCAAAATTAAGAAAACAAAAAAATGCGAAAAGACAACTTAGCGTGAAGCCCAAATCCGGTTCCAGTTTTGGAAGAAAAAGAAGAAACTCATGGGGCGGAGTTACACATAAGCAAGGATAAGAAGAGGCTTCATTTACAAGAATATATCGCGGCTACTGCAGCATCCTACAACAGTGTAGAGGTATTGGACAAACAATTATTTACTACTAAGATAGGAAATTATTTACTTCCTTGTAGCTTTCGCTATAGAGGGTGTTAAGAATGGGGATGATGAGTGTAGCTCTGCACCAATCTCATTTAAGAATGATATGACATATGAGTTAAGAAGAACGCGATACAACGCAACTACCACTAATACCAGCACTACTCTACCACAAGTACAGTATTTAATGTAATCATCTTACCCATGACTCATGAGTACCTATAGCCAGGAACCCGGACGTCCAGAACTAGGACCAGGCAAGCCTCCCATCAGTTCCTAGGTTCAATGTTGTTCGTGAATAAAGTCGAAAGAGAGACATAGAAAAAGAGTCAAACTGTTTTTTTTTTTTTTTTTTTTTTTCTGCTGGCTTTCATATAAAGGGCCTAGCCTAACTTATTTTTTATCGCGAAGCAGTTTCTTTCTGTGTATAGCAAATTTTCATTTCCTAGCCGCGCTTCTGTAGGTACATCAGAAAAATTCTCCAAACGCATGAAAAACTCATTCAAAATATACTCGTAGGTAGGTAAATTTGGTTTGCTGTAGGGAGTCAGTGTGTTGATGTTGATAAGGGAGCTTTTGGGCATGTATTTTGAGAACAAGAGGACACATTACGAGTTAGGAGAGTGCGCGATTTTTTTTGGGGAGGGGGTGTTCGCTTCAAAGTATGTTGGGGTGAATAGTAAAAGTGAAAATAAAACGGTATTGCATGTGCGAGCTTTTTTGGCTGTACATGGCTTTTCTCTTATAAGTCAGGTGCGTTATAAATATAGGTGTCCTTCGAAGGTTAGTTATGCTAGAAAAGTTCCATGGTGAAGTCATGATGTGCTGATGTGGTTGGTGATGGAAGAACTTTAGAAATTTAATTTGTTATTAGCAGGGATGGGATTTTTTGGACATAATAATTTAAAACAATTAAATAAAAACTTAATTACAGTAGTTTTGAATAGGACTAGCCAATCTTGGTTTCGTCTCGATACGAGAATTATTTCTAGGCATTCGACACCTGTAGTTTTTAGAACGAGACTTACCGAGAGTCTCTATGGTGTTCCCAGGAAAGAAATAATCATTCAAAATTGTGTTTTTAAAAAATAAAATAGAATATTTCAATGTGAACATTAGATATACCTTCAAGAATAAAATGGTCGCTTCTCAATTTTCTTACAAAAAAATGATGGATCGGAGAAATTCTGATTTGGTACCATGACGAGACCGAGACGAGAAATCAAAACGGGATCGAGGTTAGACTGAATTTTTTAAATTTGACGAGCCCGAGACTTTACTTCAAAAGTACTGGACTCATCTCGTGGTAAGCCCAAATTTTGATCAACCATAAATCCATAAAAATTTCTGGGTAACAATTGCCTGCGATTGTTTCTTAACAGCGCCAGCACGCATCTTTAAAGAGTTGAAAGATCTCTCTACATCCACAGAAACGATTAGAGCCCAATTGAAATACCTGACTTTGTATTCTTTGCTTTCTTCTTGCATTCTTTGAATTTTTGCAATTTATGCAAAAAAAAAAGACAAAAAATTTATAGATAAAAAAAACTCAAAGAATACAATGAATGCATGAAGTCCCAAAAAAAGGAAATCTTTTAATTGCAATTCCATTCAATAGAATGCAATAATATATCATTCTGTTTCCTAAAATGCAGCAACACGTTATCATTGCGAACCTTATCTACGAGTTAGGTAACTGCTTAATTTTGGTGTAACATGCCCAATGCAGAACTTCAAATGTGTGCACTTGCACAGGGCTAAATTCTGTTTTTACTTAAAATAATATAATTTACCTTTTGCATTTATTAGTTAAAGTAGTTTTTTTGGGATATAGAACTTTGTGATCGAATAAAACAATTTTTAAAATTGACTTGAAATTGACTTACATTTGTATTTTGAAAGATAATCTTTTGACAATATAATTTAAATACTATTTCTGGAATATGACCACTTCGGCTAGCTCAGAAATAATTTAATATGGAGGTTTAATTCGACTACTTTGTCGTGGTGGTCGCTCACTCCGGGCTTATCGGCGTAGACTAGTGACTTCACATCTTCACAGAAAATAGTTTGGCGTCGTTAAATCCCACGATCTTGCAGGCCAAGTCACGTCAATACATCAATTGTTGCACAAGCTGTATGCATGGTGCACCTTCTTGTTGAAACCACAGCTCCTGATCATGGTAGTTCAATTGAGGCACGAAAAAGTCAATAATCATGGCTCTATAGCCGGCAGCATTGCCTGTAATGTTCTGGCCAGCATCGTGATAACACCAGCCCATGAAACGCACCAAACAGTCAGTTTTTCCGGATGTAACTGTGTCTTAACACTTGAGAATTATCTTCAATTCAAATACGGATGTTTTGTTTAATGACGCAAAGCAACCATTCAACGCTAAACAAAGTTCTCTTATAAAAATCGGTATCAACGACAATATTGTTATGGGTCCACTCACCGAAATTCGGAAGTTTCGGAAAGATGTCAACACTTGTATATATTTCATCATATTTAAACAATTGTTTGAATGATTCAGTCAAAATTAAAAATGGTTTTAAGATCTTTAAATATTTTTTTTTGAAAGACAATACGGCAACACAAATCTAAAATAACTTGGATTTTGTGTTCGGAAACTTAGCACCATCATTTGGCACTCGAATAGAATGGTTCGAAAGTGGCAAATTACCCTTATATGAGGTTACTGCTTCTGTTTCTCTAGAGACCGAAAATTGTAAAGATTTCAAATTATAACGTTTTAAGGATCCTGCATGTTTATTTTGAAAAAGAATACAAAATAATCTGTATGCTCTATGATACCTTCTCTCATCCACCATATTCATGAAACTTGCTTCTTTATTTTGTTTCTCAGTTTAGAACGCTCCATCAAATAATTATGAAAAATTTGATGCTAAAATATTTATTTTGTCGGGTTTGAGCTAAAGAAGACTATTTAGAAAAATGTATACGTTGTTATAAAACGAATGCTTCTCAGAACAATCCCACAAAACTTTTATTTTCGATTATAGAGCATGTTTTGGATTCGTAAAAAAATTCGAACTCGAGATTTTGATCAAACTTGACATACGGAAGTCGATACAAAGTGGGTCTCGAAATTCTGTCTGTCTGTTCGTTGAATTATAGCCTAAACGGCTGGATGAATTTCTTTGTTTTTTGGATCGTATCTCTTTATGTTTTTTTGATTTTTTTATAGACCAAAAATAACAATATACCTGCCATATATTTTTGAAAAATAAGATTTTTTTCCTCGAAAACGGTTCCGACAATTTTTTTTGCAAAAAATCAGTTAATTTAAATATTTATTTGCTGCAAAAAAAAAACAAATTTTTTAAAAATCGGTCCAACTGATTTTAATCAAAATCTATATGCTTAAGCATATTATGTGCAGTACATCTTTAAAAAGTATTCAAAACTTAAATTTAAAAAAAAACTGAGTTTTGAAAAAATTAAAATTAAAATTAATCTCTTTGAACTTTAAATATTTCAAAAACTGCAATATACATATGTATTTTTGAAATTTGGTACCAAGCAGTTATTACTTTTTTTTAATACTTTTAACAAAAACTAATTCTATTTTCGAAGTTATCTCCCATACATGTTAAAAACCCGTTTTCTAAAATATCGAATTTCTCGAAACCAGACCGATGATGTTGATGTAATATTTTAAGTGTACTACTCGTAGTATTATTAATGAGGTTAAGAAATTATTTACGATACCTACCATACAAACGTTCCCGTAGTATAATAATTTATTTATTTATTTACATCAATTAGAGATAATTAAATCTACAATTAGACTAAAAAAAAAATAAAAAACTCTCCATGTAATATAAAAGTAATCCAAAACTTAAATTTCATTTATTTCTCACTATGCACATTGCACTTTAGTGATACTACAAATGTCTTACTAAAATGTAATCAATCAAAAGACGATGAATTTTCATTCAATTTAGCAGAGTTGCCATTGACTATGGTTTCCCGTTATTTGATCAACGATATATAATTTTATGCGAACCATCGCAAAAATAAAATCATATACCCGTCTATATGCGCTGTAGAAAGGTGCAAGTACATCAATGTTGCTGCAAGTTAAAACGCAAATCTTAATTTATTTTGAGGCTAACATAAATTAGAAATAAGGTCCAAGGCAAACTCTTATAACTACACGCGCTTGCATATACACACCTCAAACTGAATTATTGTTGCTGCTACAGCACATCACTTACTAATTGCATTTCTAAAATCTAGCGCCATGTTTAAAAGAGCTCCACAGGAGTAAATTTCACTCTAATTAAAGCAGATTTTCTTTGGAGGGATGTAATTATTAAGGTTGTTATAAGACTAGGACAGGAGCAATGCAATTTTCTGTGATGCAATCTAAATTAATAATATTATTTTCTTGGAATATTAGAAGCATTTTGGAATTGTTTGGGGCATGCTTTGCAAAAGACAATTTGTTTGATTAATGACTAGTTTGTTCATAGTGAGTTAAGTTTAATTCATGCTTATTGCTTATTTCAATTCCTTTTTTTCTTAAATATATCTGTTAATTGAAATTTTAATAAAGAATCAATTTGAACAGCTGATTTCATTTAATTAGAACTATGTTAGCAGAAACTCTTGTATCCGAAACTTAACCTACAATGAAAAAATGGCCCACATTATTAGAAAACAATAGCTATTTTTTTTGGATTTCAACAGCTTGTTAACATTTTGACATAAAAAGGTGCAAGGAAAAAAAACTAATGCCCAAGTTTAATACCAATAGACTAAGGGATCCTACAATCCATCAACAACTAGGGGACCACTTTTCATTAGCACGCAACTCACGTCCATCGAAAACCATTGTTGTGCGTGTAAAATGTGGTTTTGAGTTCTAAGAAAAATGTTGATACGCCTTGATGGGCTGTCATGAACCAACAAAACTTCAAGGCAATATTTGGGATTTTATGTTTTATTTCCTTAAAAATTGTTTTTCTTAAACCATGTTGATATTTTGACATTGATCCAATTTTGTATTTTAAAATTCTATGTTCCAAAATTCTGTAAATGAAACACGAATGGTATTGCTAACGAAGAAGTGCGTACTTTATTTTATCAGCAAAATTGTTTTTCTTGTATGATTGATACAATTTTGGAATACAGAATTTTGGGTTTGTAGAATTTTGGATTACAAAATTTCAGAATTTACAGAATCTTGAAATACAAAATCTTCTAATACAGAATTTTGTAATTGCAATTTGGCACACACAGAATTATGACCCTAAAATTACTATAAATGTGACTTTTTCATGAACTGGGGTTTAACCTCAAGTAATTTAGATTTATTTTTAATATTTTATTTGTGTTTGCTTTGGACGAGCATTGTTTATTAATGTATAAGTACTGTTAAAAGAATTTAAGGTCCATGCTACCTTGCAATTTTTAAATATTTTGTTTTCAAAAACATTTTTTTTTTTTTAAATTATCTTATCTCGAATAGTCAATACATCAAATACAAACAGTTTTCGGAAAGCAGACATTTATTTTAAATTACAACTTAAATTGTTAACACAAAGTTAACTCAGTCTTGTAAAAATAACAAGGCATGGTTTTAAATTTACTGTTTTTAAAATCTTTTCCCCAGAAACAAACATAACGAATGTTCATTATTGAAAGCATGACTTTTCTGCATTTTTATGTGGGAAATTTCACTTTTTGTTAACTAAAAAAAAACTGGTTGAAAAACGTACCCAATATTTTTCTTCGAATTCCATTTCAATTATGGTTATAACTTTCATCCTTAAGAGTAGTTTTTATTTGCTGTAGGAGCATAAACTACTTTTTATATTTCGATTGAACCATTCATAAATAAATTAATTATGAATATATGAACCTTGAATATATTAAGAATATCGCCAAAGATATAGCAGGTCATCTATGTAGATATGGGGTAATTTCATGAACATGGACATTTCAAAACCAATCAATTTTTGGTTTGGTTAAGCAAAATCTCTCTTTATTAAACTTTGACAATAAATGCTAGAAATCAAACTTTCACATCGTTTCAATGTACCTACCTTATAAAAATGAGTTGGACTCTGTTAATATTCTTCGAAAAGTCACTTTTTCTGCTGCAAAAACAAACCTATTTAAATAATATGCAACCTAACCTATGTACATTTCATACAATTATTGCCTTGCAAGATGATGCTTTTGCAAACTCCATCACCAAAACCAAAGGTCTTAGGAAGAACATATTAAATTCAATTCAGTATCGAAAATCTGGTAACACAAGGGAAGAGTTTTCAATATTATTTTATAACTCGTCGAAGTCCAATGCCAACAGTTGGATGAATGATGCATAAATTGTTTGTACAATTTGAATCCATTTAGCTTGATGCAACATTCTGAGGGTAGGTATAGGGGTAGTTATATGAAATACAAAGTCAATGTTGGTGATGTTGATTGTTGATGTCATCGTCTTTTGGCGTTGTCCTCCATCGCATCGGTAGATGGCATATGGATTTTCTTCGTGAATGTAAGGATGATATAAAATGGCCCTCTTTGATATTCCCAATTATAATTTGTAACAACGTGACGTAAAGGTTAGTTAGGTGTTAAAAATAAAACAGGGTTGTTATAAACATCCGTAAAGTATTTCCTTAAGGTGACGTTGGAATCCAATGTTTCTGAACCGTCAAGATCGGTTTCTAGCTAGCTATTTGTAAATTTCGAACAAAAAGTTATTTCATGTACTCACGAGTTTCTGCCATTGTAAATTATATGGCAGCACATCATCTAGTCTAAAGCACTTTTTTGAATTCAAAGACACTCGTATTAGTTAGATCTTTTCCTACTCTGATGGAGCATTAAGCGTTATCCATCGTCATGCTAAAAATATAAAACAGGACAAATGTGGGAGATGCTAATTTTAAGCTCCCAGTTTTTGTTTATTGTGATCGAAAAATGTTCCCTAAGCTGAGGGGAAAGCTTCACTTGAAGTCAAGTGCCAAGTAAATTGCTGAGAACAGTTGGATGAAGATGCTTCGCATGGCAGCAGGAGTGACGAAGTGTGATAGAAGAAGTAGCAAGATAATTCGAAGAACGTCCATAATACATTGTAAGACAAAATACAAAATGACCAACTAAGCTGGTACTGTCTTATAGAAAGAAGTCTAGTTCAAGTCAAGTCCAGTTCCAAAGGCAAAGGCACACGACGCGACGTTCCAATTCCAAAACTACCGCGGAAGAAAAGCGGTCGCAAAAACTCTTGGATCAAACACAATTTACGACACTTGAACAACAGAAAACTGGGATGCCTTTCGCCGTTTTTTGAGGTCAACCCTGCGAACCCTGCCGTAGCCGTAGGGTGAAATAGTGGAGTGAAAGAGTCCAGATCATGAAAATTGCCGATAAATGAAAAAGAAGATAGAGAAGATAGATAAATGAAACAAATAAATAAGTTTTAAAGAATTACTTTTACTTTTTAAAAACCTGAATTTCAAGAAGAGGTTATAGTAGAAAACTTTGTAGAACTTTACTATGTTATAACATAATAATAAAAAAAACTTTATTGGTATAACATCCCTGTTTTTCAGGGACAAGAAAGAGGGTGGTGAAATGTGCAATGTATAAAGCGAACTATAATTTTAATAGAAATGAACGCAACTACTAATGAAACTACCATACACTGAGTAAAAAGACCAAAATATAAATTTATAGCAGCCCCCCACACAGCGTCGTATCCATTCTGCATTCGGTCGGTCGTCGTCGCACCAAGAAGGTACATAGGCTCAGGCCACATTGACTAGCTGGGTTTTAGCTGCTTTGCTCACATGAAGAGGAGTTGCGGAAGACTGCAATTGCAATGTGAAGAAGAATGGAGCAACTATTTGATGAGGTTGACAAGGATTTAACTTAATTTCATTTGCACTGAAATTGGAAATAAGGAATTTTGAATTTTGATCTTATTCTCTTGCGTCGTCGTCATCGTCATCGTCCCTTTTTTCAAAGGTAAAAATTCAAAAAGGCTGTGGTATGATTCCTAGATGAGGTCATGTTGCATATATGTATGTGTATATATGCGTACGCATGGATATGTATTTTCCAACGACACATCCCTTACAAGTGGGAAATTTTAATTTAATGACATTAAAAGGGAGGCGAAGCAACGGTATGCCGAACGAAGAACGAATATGAATTGATAAAGTTTGATGTCGGAACCTACTGTTGTCGTCATTGTAGATGAATACTTAGGTAGGTACAGTAAAATTTACCCAACATCGACCTGAACTGAACACACCCAACCCAATATGAATCTTACGCTCTTATAGAAACTTTTCATTAGTTTTCGCAAGATTACACAATTAAAAACTTCAATGAATATTGGAACGTGTGATGAAGGTCTTTCTTGTATAGGTACATGGAAAGCTTGATATTGAGTAATTATTATTGGGAATCGGACTTTGAAATATATGGCTTTTATGGTTCTTAGAAAGAAGCTTTGAAAAGTTCTGGCCACATTGTAAATGGAAGTACTAATTGGATTGATTAGTAATTGAATATTTAAAAGTAAATCACGTTGTTTGAACATGTTCTGCATGAAATTGGTATCAAAATTAAAACAATATTACTTTGAGCTAGAATAAATTCGAATTTTGAGTGGTCAATAAAAAACGAATTGGGTCAACATAATCTAAATAATTGTTATATAAAATCTTTGGTTTTTTGTAGAAATTGTTAAATCACTAAACTGCAGCTTTGGGTTTTGATTGTGTTATATAGATTTAGCTCCCTTTTCTTTTTCAATTGGTCTCAAAATCATACTTCTCGGACAAAAGTTAGTGGAAAATGAGGTAAATTTTGCCCTTAGGTCCGAAACTACCTCATTTACAGTAGTTCTAAATAGTACTGAAACCTCAGTTGTGTGCTTTCGGGTCTTCTCCAGTCATCTTCTTTTAAAATGATAGTGCCCAAGATGGAATTGCACTAAATTTTAAATTTATGAGGCTGCTTAATTCACAGCGGATTCCAATTTTTTTTTTTGGCTGAATACTTTCACTAAATTTCCGAGATGATTTCGTCCAAATTTTGTTGCAATTATCTGATTTGAAAATGTTAATTTGTATGAGAAATGAAATAATTTGGAGTTCTCTTTCATTCATATAGTAGATTAAAAACCCATTAAAATCAAAAATTTGAAACAAAAACATTTTTTAGAATTTGTTGCACTAAAAATCTTATATTGACTCGTCTAACAGCAGTGGCTTTATTCACACCTGTTTTTGAACATATTTGTAGACACAAAAAGTCAATAGCTGAAAAATCGTGAACTTAAGAAATTGGCCCAAAGAGTCTGTAGTGTGCAGTAGCGGATCAGGGACTTGGATGCGGAGGCAGGTAGGGGTAGAAATATGAGATTCAATTTTTAATTGACCAAATACTTTTTTCCACGAATTGACATTGAAAAATGTCAAAATAATTCAAACTTTAATTTTCCTTTACTCCAAGCCAATTGGAACTAATCGACAATAATCTCTAAATCGAAACAATTTTGATATTATGTATTATTTTTATTGGTCTTGTTTCATTAAGGTTGATTATTTAATAAGTTTAAGAGAACAACGTGACAAAATTTTCCTGACATTTTTGCAGACATGCTTACGTGTAACATGCTTAGCACTTACCCCTAATCTCCAAAAACCATTTTATATAGAAGCTTGGCCCAACCTCGTTTTTTCTCCACTCTCCAATTTTCTCAAGGCTGAAAACCATGTAAACAGTTAAGTCCCGATTTCTTTTTGCACTTAAATTTTATAATTGTTTTAATTTTGCTGGCATTTTTTAATTTCAAATAATTTATTTAAAATAATGTGCTGCATTTTATAGCCACCCCTTTGGATCCGCTACTGCTGTATTTTATATTTTATTATGATTTTATATCATTGATACATAAGGTGTTCTTAGAATCCACTTTTTATAAGAAGTTTTCTGGTAATGTAGATATATACATATATATATGTACATTTGTATACAATGTACAATGGATATACGTATTATGTTGGCATTGTGTGCTGTGTACACTCTACATACCAATCACTTTTATGAGACACTTGAAGTGTAAACAAAATATTGTTCAAACTAGATTATTAACAAAAAAAAGTTAACATGACAATCTATACGTAAAAAAAAACTGATATTGTTCTTGAGAGTGGGCATTTCCATTAACTTCGTTGACTGCATAGAATAAAGCATTATTTTTTTTTGTATCTTTTTTGTATCATTTCAGTCAAACTGATTAATTATGGTATACGGGTATTCCTATTTGTACCACGACGTATTGATGGAGAATCTTAAGAAACATTATCTGTCACCGGTTTGGTGGAAGTTGATATTGTTTTCTGATGTCAGTTTAAATTGTAACCGGATGCATAAGAGTTTTCTGTATATCCAAATAATATCTTTTGGAGCTCGTGTATAAGTTAATTAAAAAATGCATTTTGGAATGATTTTAATTATATTTATCTTTGTTTTGTGTTTAAAAAGTTTACCATCAGCTCTTGGGGTATTTGAAAGTTGTGATCATTTGCTAAGACTTGAACCGGGTCAAAAAATTTACATTAATTCACCTTATTATCCGAATTCTTATCCGCGAGGTACATCGTGTCGCTATACAGTGGAAGCACCTATTGACTTTGAACTCAAATTTAAATGTGAAATTGATTTTAATACGGTAGGTATATGGACAGTTTTTTTCTCAGAGGCCTAATTTATAACTGCATATGTACATCAAACGTCTTTTTTTCATTTACTGGTGATTGTAAACTGTGTTGCCACCGTGGCAACACTTTTTTACATACATCAATCATCCAAGACGTCTAATTTTTATTAGTGGTCTCGAAATCCAAAAAATAGTAATAAGAAGCCTAAAAATCTTTTAAATTCGGTTGAAATAGTTTGGAAAATTGCTTTGTAATTAATTCATTTTTTTTCAATTCATTCAACCCCTGTGACTCGAAAACTGAGCATTTTTTGACATATTTTCTGTATTTCAAAAACTTTTACTTTAATTTTTTCATCCATCCATATCCATAGGCTAATAAAATGAACTGCAACTCAGATATATTTTACTTCAATAACAAAGGAAGTGAACTTATTTACGGTTCCGAATACTTTTGTGGGTCAGGAAGTTTGGAGAGGGAAAGTTTCAACAACAAAGGAACAATTTCGTACATATCTTCAAGTGCCACAAATCGCATTTTTAACAACAATAACAATAGCTCTTCAAAGTCCGGTCGCTTTTCATGTTTGGTGGAAGCAATCGAAGTGCCTTGCGATTGTGGATGGAGCTCAATAGAAAGGGTTACTGGTGGGGTCGAAGCCTCATTGGGTGAGTTACCCTCAATGGCAGCAGTCGTTAGAAAGCTTGGAAATAGAATTTTCTGCGGCGCTACAATAAGTAAGTTTACATTAAGCAATAACGATAATAAAAAATTATTCAAGTTTTTGTCTTCAAGTTCATCATAGATTTTTATTGTCAGCTGCTCACTGCTTCACAGCTCAAGAGGTGTCACTTCCTAACCTTATTAAAATCATAGTTGGCGTAAACGACCTTTCAAACAGTAATTACTTAAAATGAAAAAAAAAATAAAAATATAAAACTATCCATTCAATCACAAAAAGTTTACGACTCCCTTTACAGCCATCAGCAGTACGAAATCGAAGAAATTATTAAGCACATGAACTTCCGTTTGGAAGATCTTATAAATGACATTGCTTTGCTGAAAACCGTCCAAAGCATTGAATGGAATCGGGTTGTAGGGCCAGCATGTTTGCCCTTTCGCTTTGCAAAGAAATCATTGGGTGGCTATCAAGTGGACACAGCCGGATGGGGTACAACAAGTTTTGGTGGACAACAGTCGGGCAAATTGTTAAAAACAAACCTGTTCGTTCTGAGGAATGAAGTATGCAAACAAAGTGTGGATTCAGTGATGGCAAGCCAATTGTGCACTACGTCGGTGCCTGGAAAGGACACGTGCCAGTATGATTCGGGTGGAGGGATATATTTAAGGATGAGTCGAATGTATGCAGTTGCGATTGTGAGTTATGGTTATGCATGTGGTGGAGAAGTTCCCTCAGTGAATTCAAGGATTTCAACGTATCTCAAGTGGGTGCAGACCATGACAAAAAATGTGAAGTTCTGTGTTAAGTGATATACATAAGAAAATATTTTGTTTTGAATATGAATGTTTTTAACCTATAATAAAGTGTTGAAATCTGAGCTTTGTATGCCAGGAATGTTATTGCATCTTTTAGCAGAAGTTCATGCTTGACATGCCCGTTTATAAAGATGGCTCAAAATGAACACGATGCATAGCGAAAAATATAAGGGGAAGAGTTTTTGGTGATGCTTCTATTAAAGAAAAGGAGACGTTGATGACACAACAACAAGAAAACGTTATTATGATTCACAACAACGCTTTATTTTTAAATGTTTTTTTAGTCGTCATGGAACATAGAAACGGCGAAGTAATTTCTCTTCAAAACCACACTTCCAAAAGACGAACATCAAAACCTACGATATGAAAAATTTAGTTAAAAAGGGTAAAATCTTTTTTACTACCTTCAAAAAATATTTTTTACTAATCAATAAAATCCTGATTTAGCGCTACTTTCCCGTTTCTGACTTTTAATTTGATTTTTAGATTTTTTCAATTACAAATACATACATATGTATGTAAAATGTAATCAAAATGGTGGTAACCCAACAAGGGTTTGATATTGCATATTCAAAAACTTGGAACACGAAATAGTAACAGAGTAACGAAATGAAAAAGGTTCGAAAGACAAATGTTCGAAATGACAAAGTTGAAAAAAGTACGTAAACTAAATTTCCGGTCTGCGGAATTGATATTTTTGTTTGCTGCTTCAAAACTGGTACCTTATTGTAAATACCATTGTTTTTTGTAAATTGCCATTAGCTTCAAAACGGGCACTATATCTGTTTATTTTGAAACATATTTATTCAATCTCGTCTTCTTCGACATAAAACATAGCACCGCTTTGAAAGTAAATGTTACATATACATTCTTTGAAAAAAAAATGAGTCAATAAAATTGTGATATAATTTCCTAATTATAATGGTCAGCAAAAATTTTGACCAAATTGAGTTTTCTAAACCATTAAAAAATTTCTGTGAAAAGCCGTTATGCAATATTTTAAAAACTTTGGAATATTGAATGATACATAGTTGCTAATGTGGGTATACATTTTTAACTTAAAACAAGACTATGTCGAAAACAGCAAAACTCTTCGTAATATTTTAGTTTGGTTTGTTTGCAAAATAGAAGTGATTTTTGTTTTTTTTGTTATTTTATTATAAATCTATGTTAAGTAGGGTATTATTAAGATTTTCATATTTTCTTCACACATTTTATAAAATTTTACATATATGTAAAAGCACAACCTTAATTACGACAATAACTGCGGGATAAAGCTAAAATACTAACCAAACGCCAGCAGCGTTTTCGTTTGGTTCGACTGCAATGTGGATACATAATTAAAAAATAAAAAAAAAAAATAACTTTGTGCTAAATACAAAAAAAAAATATTTTCTCCATCAATAGCCTCCAGCTTTTTTTCTATCGCCATAAAAATCGTCCAAACTCCCCACAACCATAAACTTAAAAAAAAAGAACCTAGAAATCCCCAGTGACGCTAGATACGAGTATAGCAGCAAAAAAAAAAAAATTATAATGACGAACCATTGCCCCATCATCGTCATCACCATCTCATCGCCATCATCCTCACCGTCTTCAATTTATCGTCCTCAATTTCATTGCCACCAACTCTAGCTGGACACGAGAAACGATAGAACGTCAAAAGGGAGCAGAGTGCGAGAAAAAGATTGCCCTTGCAAACATCATATATCAGGTTTCAGGTGATGGCCAGCGAAGGGACTTGAATTGGGCATCCGCGTTATTTTTAGCCGTGGGTTTACACATCGTGATCAACTCGCACCCTTTGAGCATTTTAGAAATTTTCAATAATTTTTATTTTATTTTGTACAAAATTGTAATATGTATTTTTTTTTTTTTTTTGATTTCGTGCTTTTCCTCATTTGCTGTTTCAATGAGCAGGGTCTTTGTTACTAGCTAAATGTTTTGATAATGGGGAAAATCTGACTGACTGTACCGTTATACCTTTGGTGAGTCCAATGGCTATAACGAGTAAAAAAGAAAATGCATTTACAACGACGGATGGTCCACACCACCCATCGCTCAGCCTTTGTTAGTAGACATTTGTATAAGTCGTGCAAAAATTTGAATTTGTGTTTTTAACACTACACGAAAAAAGTAACCACACCGCATAGTCAATGCGGATTGCGAGTATATGAGTATATAGAAGTCTTCACGGTTCTTTTAACTCGACGTACTTTTTCGAATTTAATGCAACTAATTAGTTTTTTTTTATACAATTTGTATATAAACATTAAGAATTATGTACAATTGTACACACACTAGGTACTCGTATGTTTAACTCTTAAATTTATTAATGTTTAATGTGAACCTCAGATTTGAAAGATATAAAGATAGATATAAAGAGAGAACTTTTTTTTGAATAAACGTTTTTTATTTTGAAAATTTTGTTTACAATTTTGTTTTGCTCAGATTTTTTTATATCTATTTAATTCTCAAAATATTCTTTTCGGTATTTTTTTTAACTATTTTGTTTTAAAAACGAACACTATTTTCGAAAAACTTGTTTTTTACAATTTATTTTTTGACACTATTCTGTTTGTGACCAAAAAAATCAAAAAAATTTTACTTGTTTTTTTTTTGACAAATGACAAATTTGACAAATTTTTCTTTTCTACGTTTTTTCTTACCATTTTAAGACACCAAGTTAATATTCTTTATATATTCTATTCTATATTCTTGTCTATAGGGCAAGTGAAAAATTCGTGAAAAAATTGAAATTCGAGATTTTGATTAATCTTGACATCATTATGAGAGGGAAAAAAATTAGGGTGCGGTTTCACCTTAAATTTAAAAAGGATTAAAGTAATGTTTTTTTTTGGTTTCAACTAGCCCAGAATTATTTGTTTTATTAAGTACCTACCTTTATCTGAAGATTTTAATAGTTAATATATTTATAACAGTTTAATATTTTATTTTGATATTTTTTGAACCGGACTATCGGACGGTCCGACTTTTCGCCTTTCAACTTATTAAAAAACAGATAAATACGGTTCTAGTCCCTAATTAGTCCTTGCTATGGATAGACTAATACTTTAACTTTACCAACCTAAAATAATGAATTCACTCAACCAGTCCTTACAATTCCGTTCAGTGAACATGCTAGGATATACAAGTACATAATAGAAACACACATGTACCTTTAGCTCATAGGTGCTTGCAGGTAGGTATCTATAGACATGCTTTTCTATAAGTTCATAGGCCTCTTTTCTGGAAATGCCTGAAATCCTTTTTTTATTTTAATTAAGAAGCCAAACAAAACTACAACTCTCTCTAGACATCATTTAATCTTTCAGCGCGCGAAAAAAAAAATAAAAAAAATAAAAAAAACTAAAAAGGAACATAAATAAACAGTGAGGAAAAAAACACTCCATTTCTGCATCTAGATTTAGATACTTGGTCGTTGGTCGTCGCTATCGCCATCGTCCTGTTAGTCCTTCGTTTGATCTACATACATAAGTATTTGTAGGTATGTGTTTTAAGAATGATAATACTAAACACGGGATGACTCCACAGGGTGGAACTACCACCCACCCCAGCACCCTTCCTCCCTCCCCCAACTCCTAACTTGCATACTACATCATTGACAAAAAAAAAAAAATTGCAAAGATAGAAATGGACCTGGAGAAATATTGTATTCGAAGAACAGAAACGCAACTATGCCAAAGCGATGCGATGGTGGGTTGGCGTACGAAAACGAACGAGTCCACATCGTCCTGCCAAAGCAGAAGGATGAGAATGGATGAAAAATCGGACAGAAACAGCGTTCTGTTGCTACACACAAAAACAGTGACCACCACCACCACCACCGCCGCCGCCGTCCGTCCATCTTTGTCATCCCCCTAGTACTCGCGATTTTTTTTTTAGCAATTTCTGCCGCAAAAAGACACATACAACGATGAATGAATGAATTTAGCATTTTTTGATAGGAATTGATTCCTGGTTTACTTTTTTCTGTTTCCAGCGAATTTCTATTCTTTTTTTAGCTGAAATTTCGCGCCGTCCAGAGTCCAATGATGTCCAGAGTCGACGTAGTCCTTAGAGCATTTTGCGAGTCCAATTCTCGTTCAACTACGGCTTGTGTGGGAGACACTCTGCTCACTTTATTGAAGGTTGGGCATGAAGGCTTTGGTGGCTCCAAATTCTGGTCGTCGTCAACGTAGTCGTAGTCGTATTCGTCGCTTTGCTTGGGTGAGATTGGGAAGAGTACCACAAGTGGAACACACATCGTGTTTGTTTGTCCGTTATACTTGCCTTCGTTTTTTGGAGGATTTTCGAATTCTGGTGGATGAGAAAAGTGATAGAATAGTGGGTGGTAGAAATTGGGAATGCTGATGGAACAGCTATAGAGCTCTGCTAGGACGCCAAGTTGAACAATAAAAATGTATAATTGGATATGTGCAGTGTTTTCTTCTATTTTTTGTATAGCTGTAGCTGCTTCGCGATGTGCACCCTTGTCGTCCTTGGTCCTTCCCATGCAGAACTTTCTATGGTCAACATTTACTTTTTACATGTTGTCCTTGAAGTAAAAGCAAAACAAGTGCGATGAAGATGGCAGGAGTTGGAGGATGTGTGTTGGTTAATGTAAAAAACGACGAACAAGAAAAACTTAAAACAAATGCAAATGAAATGAACGCAACGACTGGCCACTGGTCATCAACCAATTGGTGGGTGGGGAAAGCGCAAGAGAAAGAGGAAGCGGTGATGGTTATGTGGGGAATCCGGGAATGCTAGTCACCTACCTAAAGATGACTTCTGGAGTTGAATGTAGAGGAGAACAATCGAAAGAATCACCGTAATCATAATAAAGTACTTTTAAGGGAAAGGGATTTTTATTTTTATTTTTATTTTTGTTTTATGTTTTTTATTTTGTATTTTGTACTTTTATTTTGTATTTTCTATTTTTTAATTTTTTTTTTATTTTTTATTTTGTAAAAACGCGGATGGCTATTTGTATTGGGTAACGTCTGTCGAATATATTTTCCCTTAAGAAGGGGAGATTTTTTGTGCTTTAAATTATTTCAATTATTTAGATATGTACACATTAGGACGAACGATGATGGTGAAATCGATGAGAATGTGTGGACGTGGCTTTTACTGAAGTTTAAAAAAAAATTTGAATACTAAAAATGTTTTTTGTTTGTTTCATTAAAACTTTAAAAAGTCTTCAAAACAATTGAGAACACTATTTAAAAAAATATGTCTTATGAGTCGTTTTAACTTTAAAGATCACGATAATTGGAAAATTTTAAACAAGCCATAA
The DNA here is from genome assembly GCA_958431115.1 of Syrphus vitripennis. Taxonomy (NCBI): domain Eukaryota; kingdom Metazoa; phylum Arthropoda; class Insecta; order Diptera; family Syrphidae; genus Syrphus; species Syrphus vitripennis. The sequence goes on from OY288108.1 coordinate 114,426,340, forward strand.
TAGATTAAATTAAGCCATCTTATTGTTTTAGCGAGGTGTGGTTTAATTTTCCGAAACGTTATTATAGTTAAACTATTTTTTTTTAATTCTGTGTACAATAAAGGTGAAAACACAGAAAACTTTTATAAATAGCTATACGAATGGAAGTCGAAAGGTCGTGCAATGGATAAGGTTGAAGGGGACGTGGAGAAGAACTCATGACGGATTTATATACCAACTTTTAAACAAACTGTATCATAATACTTTTTATTTTGTTGTTTCTGAAAAAGTATCATACATTGAGTTTCCTACAGTAATAAAGTTCTTGGCCAAGCAAGAAAAAACGCCGGAGCAGAAGGTCAATTAAAGATGAACCCCGCACAGGCCGGCCGATTGAAGCGACATCTTTAAAAACCGTCGAAAAAGTCCTGAAACTTGTTCTGGAAGATTCTCGCCTTAAGAAAAAACAGAAGAAGTTGTTCCCATAAGCCGTTTTGGAACAGCTGTCTTACAAAAGTATGGGTTGGAAATATTAAATTATACTCTCGTTATGGCCCAGTACGAGGTATGCTCAAAATATACTGAGAATTTTCGAGGGTTGCGTTTGCGTACACTGAAAAAAAAATCGTTTATAATATCAATAAACACCGTTTATTGACTGTTTTTTTATTGGCCCAATTAAATTTTTATTGATATTACGAATAATTTTGATTTTAAAAATTTTCAATCCATAAACAGTTTATTGGATCAAGAAAACTGCGTTTATTGAAAATTAAAATTCAAAAATCAATAAACTCTTGCTTGTATTAGTAAACCTTTTGTTGCAACCAAAAAACTTATACATTCTGCCAAGCAATCTTTTTATAAAACGGCTTTGATAAATGCATTTATTGACTCAGTAAACAGTTTATCAAACGTCAATAAACTTTTTAATTGATCCTAACAACTTGTTTTACTGTCACAATAACGATAGACATTGCGACAATAAACCATTTATTGGCACAAGAGTTTTTACATTTTTTCTTTTGATAAAAGCGTTTATTGGCGCAATAAACAGTTCATTGAAAATCAATAAACTTTTAAATTAATGTTAGCAACTTGATTTATTGTCATAATAAAATTATACATTGTGAATATGAACCGTTTATTGGCACAAGAATTTTAAAATTTTTGCTTTTGATAAATGCGTTTATTGGCTCAGTAAATTGTTTATTAAAAATCAATAAACTGTTTAATTAATGTTAACAACATGTCTATTTGTCACGATAAACTCATACATTGTGCCAATAAACCGTTTATTGGCACAAGAACTTTTACATTTTTTGCTTTTGATAAATGCGTTTATTGGCTCAATAAACTGTTTAATTAAAATCAATAAACTTTTTCATTAATGTTAAAAACTTTCTGATTGTCACAATAAACTTATACATTGTACCAATATACTGTTTATTGACACAAGAACTTTTAAATGTTCGCCAAATGTTTTTTCTCTGTGCCATTCCGTTATTTGTTGAAAAGGATCTAGTTTGCGCGGTAATCATGAGTCATTTTATGAATGTTTGCCATAGTGTGAGTTTCTTGTTCGCTTCGTGGTGCCTGATGCAAATTAAATAAAAAGTAACAAATTAAAAAAAAAGAAAATAACAATATTTTATGTTATTATTGAACATTTTAAAAAATTAAAATAACTTCGCATTTCCGAGACAAAGTGCAAAAAAAAATACGTTCCCTGTGGTTTAACTTACATATACATGTGTTGGGTTTTGCAGCGTGCTTCAGGAACACCTTACAGTCAGGTAAGTAAAAAAAATATGTTTGTAGTAGTAAACTTTTTATTGTAGCACTAAACTATTAGATGTATTATATACTCCAAAAAACTATTTTTGGTAAGAAACCAAAATTATTTCACCTTGCAATTCCAAATTAAGAGTTCACCATTGTTTATTTTTACTTTGTTGGGGCAATAAATAGTTTATTGACCGAATGCAATATTAACTTTTCATTGTTTTACTCAAGTGAGAACCATTTATGTTCCGAACAAACTGTTTATTATCCCAATAAACCATTTATTGCCGCAACAAACTATTTATAGTCCAAATAATATATTTATTTACCCAAAAAACTATTTATTGCCTCAATTAAGTTTTTAATAGGGTAACAACAATTTTTTTTTCCTACGTCATTTCTCTAGAGAGAATTGTTTTGCTCACAATTCAGTGTTTTGCAGTCATCGAAAGCTAAGTTTTGAACTAATAAGTCGTGTTTGAACCTAAATTAATAAAGTTGTTGTGGTTGTTCACAAAAATTGTTAAGTCCCTTTTGAGTTTTTTGTTATCGACCTTGGAAAAATTTAACAATTTTAAAAATTAAAACATTTTTAAAAATTAAAATAACTAAACAGTCGCATGTCAGACAAAGTGCAAAAAAATACTTATCTTGTGTTAACATACATATATATGTTTTACAGCGTGCAACAATTTGAATACCTTTAGTTAGGTACCTACCTAGTTTTAAAAAAAATGTACCTATTTGTTTAATGCAATAAACTATTTACTGTCGCAAAAAAATATTAACTGTTTCAATAAACTGTTATTAGTATACTCGTAGTACCTATAAAATATTTTAGCAAGAAACCGATTTTTTTTTCCTATGCTATTCCGATATAGAGTTTAATTTTCTCATTATAGAATTGTTTATCATCGTACTACTTGGAAAAATTTAATAATTCTAAAATCCTAAAAAACACGTACATATTTGAAAAATAAAAGTATACTGTTCTAACAACATTAATATTATCAGTCCCCGAAGAAAACGCTGAACAATGCCTGCGAGCTTTAAATTACGAGGACCAGCTACGTCTCCTGGACTTTCAGAGATCCGAATCTACATCTGAAGTATTCAAGAAATGGCCACTGTATAGGGAAGGAACCTTCGGGATATCGTTACGTAAGTTTAAAACTTTAATTGAATCTAATAATTATGTTTTCATTATCTGTTCAAGAATTAGGTAGAAACCTTTTTTTTAGATTTAAATATTTTGAGAATAAATACGTTTTGTCATATAAAAATATGAATTTCATGCTTTTGAATTTTCTTCTTGCTCGAAATACGGATTCCAGTTATTTATTTTAAGCGATTGTAACTCGCGAAAAAAACTTGATCGATAAATTACTTGAAGTCAGTAACTCGAGCGAGAAAAACAAGGTGGCGTGTGTATAGTTAATAATAATAAAGGTACTTACTAATAATGATATTAAAACTTTCTTAAGGGTGGACATGGACTTTGGATACCTACACAATAAATCTGCCTCGCTTTTGGATAATTGGAAGCAAATTCAATCTAAAATCTACGAGTTCTTGTGCACAGAGGACCACGTAAATTTGGAATGGAAATGGAATTTTATTGAATCTTGGTATTTTAAAAATAAAAAAATAATTGTTTCAAAACACACATTTTGCTAAGCGCAGAATAAATAGATATATAAATATTTAAAAATTTGTTTTTATTTTTAATTTCATATTTTCAGAAAAGTTACTTTGACGTAGAAGAAAAAGTAAGTATAAAGAAGGAATGCAAGTGGAAAGCAGTTTTGGCCAATTTAATAAATTACATATTTCATTTATTTAAGAAAAACATTCGCTTGGATCTACTTTCCCAAGAAACAAATTTCGCCATTTCAATAAATCATTGCATTGGCTCAAGAAACAAATTTGCTAGAATCAACGAAGGAGGTTATTGGCCCAAGAAACAAATTTCGTCATTTCAATAAATCATTTCATTGGCTCAACAAACAAGTTTCTTGAATCAATAAATAAGTTAACTTGGCCAAGAAACAAATTTTGCTAAATCAATAAACTAATTCATTGGCTCAATACAGAAGTTTGCTTGAATCAATGAAATAATTTTTTGGCCCAAGAAACAAATTTCGCCATTTCAATAAATCTTTTAATTGGCTCAATAAACAAGTTTGCTTGAATCAATAAAGTACTTTATTACTCTAAGAAACATATTTCGCCATTTCAATAAATCATTTCATTGGCTCAACAAACAAGTTTACTTGAATCAACGAAATAGTTAATTGGCCCAAGAAATAAATTTTGCCATTTCAATAAATCATTTTATTGGCTCAACAAACAAAGTTTCTTTATTCAAGGAATAGTTTATTGGCCCAAGAAACAAAAGTAATATAAATTGGTAGACAGGATCAATCAACTTTTTCTTCTGTCAATAAACGCTCTATTGAGCCAATAAACCGCTTTTAATTGGCTCAATAAACCTGTTTGTTGGACGAGTTTTGATAAACTTTTTTATTGGCCCAATAAACTTTTTAATTGTATTTACGTACCTTTTTGGTTCAGTGTATATTTGAATTTGGTACTCATGTTTCGCCATTTCCAATCAGTTAACTGTTGACAGCTGCTTTGCTTGCACGTGTTTTGGCTCGTCTTCGGCCGAGAAGATGTGAACGACGAAGATCGTGTCGGACGGCCGAGCACTTCTTCGAATCACCGTAGGAGAAGTTGCTGAGGACCTAAACATATCGATTGGCTCGTGTCATTCAATTTTTATAAATGATTTGGACATGAGACGGGTTGCCACGAAATTCGGCCAAAAACTGCATGGCAAGGAAATTATAGTTATGAGCTGTTGGATTCTGTCCGTGACGACCCAAATTTACTTCAGAGGGTCAAAACTAATGACGATTCGTGGGTTTATGATTATGACGTAGAAACCAAAGTTCAATTATCTCAATGGAAGCTGCCGCACGAACCAAGACCGAAAAAAGGGCTCCAAATTCGGTCGAATGTGAAAGTAGGGGATAAAATCACAGGATAGAACGATCAATAGGGAATAATACATGCAAGTTATGAACAATGTGCGCTAGCAATCCGCCAGATACTCAATTGCTCACACATTGTTGTTTGTGCTCGACTTTTTGGCCAAAAACAACACACTCATGATGTCGCAGCAACCCTATTCCCCAGATCTGACTCCCTATGACCTATTCTTCTTCCCGAAACTGAAGAGGCTCATGAAAGCTACGCTACGATTAACCAGACAGCTTGGAAGATTGGAAAAAACGTTGCCACAAGTGTAATATATCTCATAAGGATTACTTTGAAGGTCGCAAAATACATATTTATGAGTAAATAAATAGTTTTTGAAAAAAAAACACAAAAAATGATTCATTTCAACACGCTCGTAAATATACTGGTCAATGTTATTATTTGTTACTTGAGACTCATTTATTTTGCTTTGCCTTTGGGCCTTAAAAATTACAATATCGTCTCGTATGCCCAAGGGTGAGTGTCTAAAAAACATTTTCTTTTTGATTGAAATTTTAATTAACAGATATCGTAGATCCCTTTTAAACAAAACGAGTTATATTTTTAAACATCATTGTTCAAAAATATACAGAAGTAATAAACGAAATGCAAACATCTTGACCTAGTTTTTAAACGAAAAACCTGTGCCTTAAGATATGCTTAAAAAAAAAGAAATAATTAAAAAGAATCGCAACAATGAAAATTTTGCGTCAAACATGCATTCATGGCAGATGAATGAATGAAGGTACTTCGGCAGAAAAAATAAAAAAAAATAATAATAATCACATCTCATCATCATCATTGTACTCAGTAGCAGCACAGAGTGTACTTTACTTATATAACTATATCATCATCATCATCAGAGCTGCAACAGAAACAGAAGAAATACAGCAACAAAACGCTACTTCCTTATTCCTCCAATTAGCAAAGGATACATCAACTGTTATGCTTCGTGTTGCAATTGTTATTTGTTCCGCCTGACATCCTTCTACTTTCGTTTTATTATTTTTGCTTCTCATAAGCGATTATCATGTTTATTTATATTAAAGCCACTCCAATTGCAAAGGAAAGGTAGATAGGTAGGTAGGTAGGTACTTAGCATAAATTCTATGCGCTCCTGTGGAAACAGTGACAACAGTCGAGGCATGCAAGGACAATGAAATTGTGTGCCTTTGTTTAATTATTATTTCATAAAAATGCCCACAGGTAATTTGTCTTCATTAAATCCATCACCATCATAATATTGTCATCTACATTCTCATCAGCAGCGCTTTAGAAGAGAATCCGGAATCAGAACATCGCCATTGTTTTTTTGTTCTCGTGGTCCTTGTGCATTTTAGTGTTTTCGTTCTGTTAGTTAATGACTTAAGAGGGGTTAAGCCATTCTTTCGAATGAAATTTATTCTGCATTTTTATTATATTTGAGAATATTTTTTACAAATGATACAAAATTTTAAACAACACGATACTAAGGTAATTAGTTTAGGGCTTATTATGGAAATATGTTAATTTTTTTTTGTCCCCCGTTTAGAATTGATGAGTAAAGCTTACAAAAAATTTGTGCAATACTTACAATTTAAAAAAAAAAATATTTAGTAAATGCCCAAAAACAACAATAATATTTTTTTTACACTTCTTATAGCAGGTAGAGATACCTCGTTTCCTACGTACCTACGTTAATTTAAAAATTTCAAAATGTTTTTACACTTTTTTCGAAATTTAAGTTAAACACACTAAAGACTCCATACATTTTATATGTGACATTTTGAGTGCTAGTTGTTACGTGTTTATTCAAATTGTGCATTGATTTTATTCATGTCGATTACAGAATCCGCAAAACTCGATCCGCAATGATTCACAGTGTAGTGTTCTCTTTTCTTTTCACGATAAATGAATAGAGCTCTACACTGCGGATCGAGTTGGGCGGATTTTGTAATCGACATGATTAATTATTCTAAATTTTCAAAATAAGCACCACTCAATGTACGTAAACAGTTGTGGAAACTTATCAAACAATGCAGTGAAAATAATTTTAGGGTCAATTGGGATAAATGTGAACATGGGATAAATGGAAACGGAGGTTATTGCTACTATTTGAAGTGAGTTCTTAAAAATTAAACTAAAAATTTCCACTGTCATTTGAAATTCAAGTTATGAAAAAAGAGGTAAAAAGTGTATTTAAAAACAAATATTTACACTAAATCTGCAAATCATAGCAACGTGTTGTAGATTGTAGATATTCGAAAACGTATTTAATATTTGGCGTAGTTTATTTGATTTGATCTTGCTATTTTATGTTTTTTTAGTTTTTTTTTTTTAATACTGTAACATAGTAAAAAAGGCATATGGGGTTAATTTGACCACGTTGTTGGGATAAATGTAAACTGCCATTTTACTAAAAAAAAAATGCCTATATGCCTCCATTTTCAGTGTTCCATTTTCAGTATCTCAAAAATACATGAAAACAATCGCCAAGTTCAATTCAACACAAAGCTTATTAGAAATCATATCTGAAATGCCATACTACAGTATTGACACAGAAGCATTCGAGTGCCAAATAGAGGATACTAAATATCTTGTGTTGACTGATGCTCCAAGCTTTACATTGCACCCTTATCAGAATATCAGAATATTCTTACAAGTGATAACTAAGTCTCCTGTCTTAAGCGCAACCTTATCAGACTGAGACCAAACTGCTTTTCATATTGGCAGCTTGGAATCAATCGCAGTGGTATATAATTCCAGTAGATGAACAATGCGCCCTTAGTATATTATACTGGGCAGTGGGCACTTAAGTGAGTGAGGTCTTACTTAAGATTAAGTTCTTCCGCTACTTAAAGGACTGAAGACATTAAGAAAGTCTAAAAAAAGTAGCAAAGGCTTTTCAGTAAATAATATATAGCTCAAATGAAATTTATATTTTTTGTAATGGAGTACAGATATTCGTAGTGCAAAAAACACATCAATTAGGTATCTTCATTTAACCCAGTATTAAAACAAAAGTGGGAAAATGTAAAAAGCGCAGGGGTGAATGTAAACACTACCATATTGTACACGGGGGCGTTAAACCTCAATGTTCAGTAATAGATTTTTCTGTAATTCATTATAAAATATACGTTTTCGAAAGTTAAAAATATTAGTTTTAAATATTTTTAATTTTACCGAAAATAAGGTTTTAATGAAAAAAACACTTAAACTGTCCTCATTTACCCCAACTGGCCTTAAAAAAAATCGTGAACACATTTAAAAAAGGTAGGAGAATGATTTTAGTATCAAACAAGAGGTATTTTGCCATAAGCAGACTTTTGTATTTTGCTACGTTTGATAGATGATGAAAATATTGAACTGTTCAAAGGATTAGGAAAGTTTTGCTGTGAACATGCGCTATTAAAGCAAAAGCAGCTGTCATGTCTGCGTCAACAAAATAAATTATTATGGGTCATGACCCGAAAATAAGTCGAAACTTGAAGTTTCGTCTCGGTCTTTTCAAAATCGAAAAATTTCAGTCTTGTATTAGTCTCGTAAGATTAAGCTTCGTCTCGGTCACGTTTTGGTGCAGAATCAACTTTTTGTAGGTCTTATTTTTCTGGGAAAAATGAGAAACACTAATTTTAAAAAAGCCACTGACACTTTCCGTAAAGTATACAGTTCTTCAACGAAAAAAACATTACATAGGTATAATTGTTATAAAATTTTTGCTCGAGAAAATACGTTCTCGTTCTGTCCTCTTCTTGTATTCCAGGGAATTAGTACAGTCTCGGTCACGGGTCCAGACCTTACAAATACTGAAAGTATTTTCTTAGAAATCTTAGAGCTATCGATTTATTTTGAAGATAAACTTACAAGCAGACTGGTTCTCTTAAAAACCCAATGTATTTTCAACTCTTTGAACATTAATAAGCATTTCAGACTTTATTTAACAGTTCACAATCATTCACAACGACAACAACAATACATAGGTATTTCAATATTAAACTCGGTTAATTTTTATCCAAGAAGGTATACCTTGATTCACAGTTTGACAAAAGTTAATATTTACCCAACTTTTGCGAATCTTCTCGTAAAGCTTAAATTAAAAATGTTTTTTTATGGCAATGTGTTGGTAATATTTCATTATGTAAATTTTGTCCAAATATTTCTGCAAGAATCTTCAGGCAGAGTTCCAAATAAATGCTTTTAAATTCAAATTGCCTGTCTCAAAACGGTGTGTCTTAATGAAATTCCACCTCATTCGTATAATTATAAACTTGGAATGGTGACCATAACCCTTTGATTTGATAGAGTGAGCCGGAGAAATCAAGAGGCCCAGGCCAATGTATATAGGTATACTCGTATAACGCAAAGCATCATCATCAACTTTATCAGCTAAACATCATTTTGGAATAAACTCAACGAAAGAAATTGAATAATCTCATTAATTGTGTCGGCCCTCCACCACACCAACACCGACCATCACTCATCCTTTATTCTGCACCTTTTTCAAATGCTTTTGTGATTACCCGAAAAACAGGGAATGTTCCATATTTATGAATTTCTACAAACAATTGTGTGAAAAGCTTTTCCCTGGGCATTATCACTGGCCCAACTACTCGAGTCACCCTCATTCCATCTAACCATAACCATTTGTCTCATCATCATCCATCCCGAAATCGAAAGGATAACTTCATCATCTTTAATTCTGGCCCTTGCAATCTTCTTGCCACTTTCAATGTTTGCTAAACTGTTCATTTTAATTTTGTTTCGTCGTAATGTCGTCATCGACATCTACATGGTCGTTGTGTCGCTCGACAACACATACCTACCGCACCTCCTTCTTACTGACAAGCAGCAGGGACAATAGTCCAACGACTGCTAAATTTGAATTGGATCAACGAAAGTCGTTCAAAAGCATTTGAATAGATAGATGGGTGGGGAATGATTCTGAAATTTGCATACGACAAATATCTACTTTACAACGAAGGAAGTTATCCCTCGTCAGTTCAATAAGGGACATTAGTTTAATTACAAAAACCGCGTTCAATAGGTTTGAATTTATGTATTTCTTCCAAGAATCCCAAACTCACCGCACCGCAATCGCGCCGGCAATTTGAATAAACAAGAGTATTTTAATGAGCCATCATTTCGATCCAAAGAAAGAAAAGCTGAGGATTGAAATAATGGTAAAGGATTATGCAAAAATGTGGAATTCGTATCCTTTCATAAGCGAGTGTTTGACTAGATATAAGGTCAAAGGAGTTTATTGTAGGTATGCAAATAAAATTTTTTTCAACTTAAAATGTAGTTTACAGTAGAAACAATATACAAGTTATGCATTGTATTGAACTAAAGAATTTTGGTTAAGTCTTTTAGTCTAGATAAAAGTCAAGAACTCTCAAAAGGACCAAAACGTTTAAAGTATCGTTTTTTAACTACTTATTTGGAATATGTGTTCTGTTCTGAACTATTGTTCATGATTAAAATACATTGATTAAAATACATATAGGTGTCTTCTTAAGATCATCAATGAACTTATACAAAATACGTCAATTTAGAATCTAAAAGCCTGATGTTAAATATTGGTGCAACCGAACATTAGACTATCAAGTATCTGTGGCGAAACACTATCTTGAATTCGAGAAAAGGTTTCTATTCTACTCGATGGACTTTCATTAACCAAACTATTTTGAATTTAATGTTTTATTGTCATGCATACAGCATTTGTAAGTTTTGAAAATAAAGAATTAAGAATTTCTGAATGCAAAATGTTTGCAGAATCGAAATTGAATCCATATAGCTCTGATCCGATCATTTTTGATTGGTCCAGGAACAGTATGATGCATAGCATTGGAACTGCCTGACGAGGTGTGTCTCCTCTAAATTTATCGAAAAATTTAAAAACTGCAAAATGTGTTTACAAGTTTTCGACACTGGCATATTCCCGTTTTCGTGATACCGGTGATCTCCAGACGCATTAATCCAAGGATTTCCATGCACCCTTTCTGGAAAACATACACCTCAAGTGTTATTGGGCTCCCTTAGGCTTACTTTGGTGTTTTTTGAATAGATGTGATTTTCAATTCAATTCAAATATTATTTATTCAGTATATATACATGATACATTACTTCTAAGATACTTAAAGCATAGAGATGAGAATAATATAAATTCTTAGCAACTATAAATTTAACAAGATGAAGAAATAATGTGATTTGTTATGAGAAAGCTTTTATAAAAAAACTCATTGGACTTATCATAAAATCTTAAAACTAACATAAAACAAAAATTTATACAAATTATTTTGCAATATTTTTTAATATTGGATTTTCATTAAGTAAGCATTTGCTTGTTATAAGATTCTTATGCATTATGGAACATCTATCTTTTACTGTAGGAATATTTGCAATTTCATGCAGTCCGATTGTTGAGAAATGCCAAGGAAGGTTTAAAATAGTTTTAGGGATTTTGTTTTGACAAATTTGGATTTTATTGTAATGGCAATCAGCACAAGTATACCAACAAGGTGAAGCATAAAGCATAGCAGGGATAAAAATAACTTTGTAAATAAGCAATTTATTTTCGAGGCTGAGGTGAGAGTTTTTATTTAAAAGCGGATACAAAATTTTGATTAAAAATTGAGCCTTATTAATGCTTTCTGAAACTTGGTTAGAGAAAGTTAAGGATTTATCCAGAGTTACGCCCAAATATTTAATAGTTTTTTCCCATTGAACTGGAGAATTGCACACTACAAGATTTGTTTGTGGTAGATTACTTTGCTTTCGTTTCTTTGTAAAGAAACAAGCTTGAGTCTTTGCAGGGTTTATTTTTATTTTCCAGCTATAAAATTATAGCTCAATGGTTCTTAATGCATTTTGGAGGTTGGACAGAATTAGTTGGCAGTTTTCTGAGATACTATAGATGCATGTATCATCTGCGAAAAATGATCTTTTACAAAAGCGGAAAACAGGAAAGTCAGATACGTAGATATTATATAGCAGCGGAGAAAGGATCGATCCTTGAGGAACGCCGGCCTTTATGGAATATAATGGAGATTTGCTTAACGAAATTTCAACAAAAAACTTTCTTTCATGTAAGAAACTTTTGATTAACTTAACTAGATAAATAGGAAGACCATTTACTAGAAGTTTATGAACGATTCCGTCGTGCCAGACGCAATCAAAAGCCTTTTCAATGTCAAAGGATACGACACCAATGGATTTTTTGTTTTTAAGTGCTTTTTTAATATCTTTGGTTAATCGCATAACCTGATGTGTTGAAGAAAATTCTTTTCTAAAGCCAAATTGCTCTTCCGGAAGAATATTTTTGGTTGAAACGATTTCTGTCATATCTAGACAGATAATTTTTCGAACAGCTTCCCTAGGCAGCTAAGCAAACTTTTAGGGCGGTAAGAAGATATTTCAGTGAGTGGCTTGTTAGGTTTTGGAATGTGATTTATCCCTCACCCGTCTCTTACGACAATCGGGATTCACTGCTGATACCTATATTCCTAATGTGTTTCAGCCCGAGTGAAACTTTACTTTTTTATCGGTTAAAATAAAATAAATAAAATATGGGGACGGGGACGGGGGCAATAGTGAAAAATAGTTTGTTTTTATTTTTGAATATAATTAAACACAATAGATCTTAGTTATGGGTAAAAGGTTGGGTGTGGTTTTATCAAAGTTGACACCTGCAATGGGGCCAAACGTCAGCCAGACACCTTAAAACTAAAACAAAAAATTGTATACAAAATCAACTTTGATGAATCAATTTAAGTTTACATCATCCCACCGGATTCGAGGTACATATACTGAATTCCCAGAATAAAATTCTACTGTAATAAAAATAATTTTCGAATCTTTCCCTACCTTCGGATTCGCTTCCTTAAGATTTTACCTTAATAACTAGAAAAAATATTCATGAGCCTCTCAATTTTATCAAAAACAATATTTAAAAGCAGAGACTTAAGACAATCTAGTTGACAAAAACAGCATTCCTACCCTTCTGCAAGTTTATTTTTTCACACATAAATTTAAGGAGGAATCTTAATTCACAATCACATACTTTAGTCTAGTATACAAAAAAAGTACCAACAAGTTAAATTGTACCAAACTTTGGTTTAAAACATCCTGTTCCATACTACCTTATGACTAAAATATTAGCAATAATTATTACCCATCGATTCTTGCCGTCATACATTCGAAACCAAACAATTGAAAGATTTATGCGAATTTTACCTACATATAGTACATAGAATCGTTTCTCTGAGCTAATTGAAAATGCCTTCAGAGGCAACCATAGCATAGTTGCTTTTGTTTAATCCATAATGGAGTCGTGGAGAAACATTGCATCTAACATACATCGAAACGCGGTGCAGTCCCATAAATTGTACTCGAAATAATTAGGAAACAATTTTCATTGAAATTCCTTTGGCGCTAGTAGAAACTGAAAAGACCGCGATTGAGAATTGACCCCTAGCATCATAGTTTTTTTTTCTTTTTGGTGGAAGGATTTAGTGTAGATGCGATTTTCGAAAATAGCATTTTTGTTAAATTATTTCTGTTTATGAAGCTCTTGGTCGGAAAATAGTACAATAATACTTCACATTGCTAACTATCTATCATGGGCGAACCTACTTACGTACCTATTAGGTGGTATAGAAGGTACCTCTAATATGTACTTGAAATGCGGATAATTGTTTCGTTTCGCACTTAAGCCTAGTAAATCTGCAAATATTATCTACCAAGTACCCGCTTAAGTGAACAAAATATTTATATACCTTCATCAGATTGATAAATTTTCAGACTGATAATTTGGTTCCATCAACGAATGCCCTTGATTTTTTGCGAACCATCCCTGTATCTAATATTATGTTTGAAGAAAGGAAAAAAAAAATCATGAGTGCAAAATGACAGATGTCAAACTTCACTGAAAAGCCCTTCCACACCGCCCGACTGAGTATTAACACAATGTCAAAAGAGTTAAAAAAATGATACACATGTTAATACTCAGTGAAATGTGTATCGGAAAATAGGTTTTTAAGTTATGGGTTTTTTAATTGGATTGCACAACTAAATTTGTTTGGTGCATGTTCAAGTGTCATTTTAAAATTTATTGAAGCAACAAATATTTAAAAGCGTTTCGTACAACCGGGTATTGTTTAGAGGCCACCTACATATAGGGCCTTGTCTTTTTCTTTACCGTTAATTACATTTTTGGGGACACAAACAACTCTTTTGCTTCGTCAGTTCAGCGTTCACTAGACAGGTGCTATTATAAACATTATTTTTGCCAATAGATATATTTTTTTAACGTTGGGAATAAAAATGTTGTCGATAAAAATTTTCTTTTTTCTAAAAAATTTTGATAGAATTTTTTTTTGAGTCCGAAATAAAAAAAATTGTTTTACTGAAACTCAATTATGGAAAAAAAGTCTAAAAGAAAGTAGAAAAAATTTGTCTAAATTAAGTTTTGTCAAAAACAATTTTCTTCCTCAAAAAGAAAAAAAAAAAATGGCCGAAGTTCCACAGCTCTTTATTTATTCGAACTAAATACATATAGATTCTTTTATTTCTTGAATAAATGTTTGTTTTCCTTTTTCATGACAACTGTTTTTGTATTTTCTATATCGTCGAATTTTCGTACATATGTGGGCCCTTTTTGTCTCCCGTTTTAATTTCTTTCGCTGGCATCACTGGCAGCAATGGAAAGTGCTACCAATGGATCTATCAACATTTTGGAACGGTGTTATGTAGCAAAAAAAAAATGGATAGGTGAAACGGTAAATCAGTGTCCTGCAAATACCATAATGTGGGATACTGAGAACTGCTGAAGACTGGGGCAAGGGGTTTTTAGGCCTAGAACCGAAATATAACTACCGATGGGACAGTCTTTTATTATATTTCAGGCAGAAAGCCATAGAAAAATGCGCAGAACGTAACTCGAACAAAAACCAAAACATTGCTATCATAAAAGCACTAAAGCAATTTCGTTAAAAATAATCGCATCGCCACCTTAATGAGAATTATAAATTTTAGATTAAACAAAACGTAGAAATAAATTAGAAAAAAAAAAATAAGTCAAGTAAAAAAAACTTTTCCACGACATTATTTACTTCGAAACCAATTAAAATTTTGTTATCAAAATTTCAAGTGAAAACCAATAAACCAATTGCAACCAATTTAATTTTGTAATGGAAATTAATTAGCATATTGTGGTTGCCCAACATCCCACAATCATAATCCCACAATGGGCCAACAAATCTGATTCCAATTCCAATGCAACGACGAAAAAGCTATAAACACAAATTTATCTGATAATAACAACTGCAAATTAAAATTCATAAAATCAAAATCGGCAATAGCTATAGCCATAGCACACCCTTCGCTCCAATTACATCAGTAACTTCAATGCTATTCGTTCTAAAATTGAATTTTATATCGCTTAATGATGTTATCAATGAAATGATTTAAGGTACCGTTCCATTTCGTTTGACCGTTCAATGGAAACAACGCACCATATAAAATATCAATTTATTTCAATTATCGCTGTTAAGTATAGCATAAAAAAAAACAACATGTTTTCAGGCGTTCGTTTATAGATCCAAGTGCGTATCTATATACTTATATTTCAATACTGATCCCAATTCAGAGGTAATTTTAAACTGCATCATCGTCAATTTGCATAACTAGATGAACTCGTATATAAATAATCAACAGATAATAATAAATATTTGCAGAAGCATATATTTTCTCGATAAAGGGAATTAATGTGCATTTACAGCTTTTTTTACTTTGTGCCATGACGCTTCGCAGTCGACATAGACCTATAATGTCCTGACTTGGGCAAGGAAGTGAGAACGCAAATGCTAGATGGGGATGATTTCCAGTTGAATATTCAATTTAATTACTAAATAAATATTCATAATCAACAGAGATTTTTAACTAAAGATACCCACTTTAATTATGGATGCAGGTCTACAATTAAAGAAATTAAATTAATCACGGATCACTGTGAAGTTCACGGCACCTAGATGTTTTCTTCAGGAAAGGAGCGAGCTAAGAATTAAAAACGCAGCTCCGAATTGGACATATTTTTTTAAATCGTTATTTCGAAAAATTGAACACTGTACTTTTAACTTGAATCTGAAGTTAGATCAAGTAACTTTGAAGTCATAATAAAATATCAGACGTTACAGCATAGCTATCACATTCGATTAAACCCCAGCAATGCATAATATGCAATCAACTGAATTCTTGAACACCAATTTTGCTTATACTCCAATCAACTCGTCGTGAAAAAACTTTTTTTTTTACCAAACTTATTGGTAGAAATGTGTTTTTTGCCAATCGCGTAGTATTAATTGAGAAGCCAAAAAGATACTTGCTTACATAATATGGTAAGCAGACCTCCACCTCAGTGAGTTTCCGTATCCAGGGCATACTGCCTGCAGTACTCTTACGTGCCATTGTATACGGTATATACTTTAGCTATCTCCGACTGACTCTTCCCCAGTTCCTGTTTGATCGTTCTTTACCAAGTGCTTCAAGGCCGGCCCGTTCGTCTGCCTGCCTGCGAGAGAAGGTTCCATTATATCGCTTGGCTTGCAATGCATTCGCTACCGATCGGAAGCGTATGTGCAATCCCGCGCCAAAAATATTTACTTGAGCAAGGCTCAAGGCTCGTTTGATCGAGATCCATGATCCTATGAGACTAATCATACTTCGTCTACATAGTCCAGGTGTTTGAGGTATGATTGCAAAGTCAACTGAATTCCTGTGTTTCTGGTCGACATCAATAATTACAAACATGAACAGTATCGTTGACAATATGTAAATTCATTTTGGATTTAGAACTTCTCTGACAACCTTCCTTTAAGCAGAACATGCTATTGGATCCATCCCTTAATAACAGCTATCAAAGTCCTCCTGTAACTTTCTAGTCACTTTCCAATAAAAGATTTTCTGCATTTGCAGCAACTTTTTCGGCAGCATGCCAATCTGTCTGCGAAGCTATGCATTTACATATATTGTTGTTATGAAGAGCAAGAACGTTAATTACTTGTGTGTCAATTTTGTTTCGAGGGCTGGTTAATTGTAGGTATATTGTGTAGCCAAAATATACAAAATCTCATTATTATTACTATACTTGTTTAATTAAATTTTAAATCACTTTTTTATCACTGTTTCAAATAAAATTATTGTTTTTAAATATATCACCAAGTCAACCATTAATTGTTAATACTTTATTAAAAACCTATTGCATCCGAATTTCACCCGTACCCCACATATCTATGTATATTATCTTTATATGAAACATACAGATCAGGCAAATATGAGAACCTCTATGTGTTAATTAATTATACTTATTTTGCACAATCAAATTAAATATAGGTAACGCATATAAAGTTTATTCTGCCTGATTTTAAATGCCACTATCATTATACTCACGCACCGGATGAAACATCTCCACTCACAGACTATGTAATGTAGCGCGAAAAGTGCGTAAAAACCATCATCCGGAATTTGTGGCCAAGCAGATTGTTTTCGATTGCCGACCGCTTTGCCACGACGAGGACATATGGCATTGAACACCAATTCAATACCAAAGTTGCTTGTGTTCAAACATGATGTCTACTCATTTCAACCATTTAAACAATTAATTTATAAATTCACAATATCCAACCGAAAACCACCCGGAATCCCGTCACTTCACCAACAAAAGCCTCATCCTTCCGACTCCGGCACGGCCGGGTATCACCAGCCAGCCTGCCCTCCATAACAAATTGAATTCTCCATATCTGGACACATTCATCGGTGGCAAGTTGCCACGTGCGTTTGCTGACCCATAGCCTTTTTAAAGGGTACGAGCTACTTACTATATAGGGCTTATAAACTGTATAGCCTCATGGGATAGTCTGTTTAACTGGTTACAGAGGAATGGGCTATCATGGTCCGTGGTCACCCACGAAAGCAACTTATTACTTTCTCTCTATAGAAATATTTTTTTTTTGGTCCGACAATTCGAATGACATTAACCGAAATGATTATTATTATTATTACGGTCAATCGAACCATAGGTAAAGTGTTAATTTTACAAACGACATCGAAGATTAAAGAAACTCATTGGAAGTACACTACCCCTAAGTATACATGCAGGGACAATAGGGACATGCTTATTTGAAGAGTTATTATTTTTATTTTGATAGCTAACCTACTACAAATCTGCTGCGCAAAATTTTGATAAGTTTCAAGAATTACTTCCTTTTTTGATGGAAGCTTATGGGGTTTTTCATTGGTAAAAATAATCAATTATTTTTTGACTTTAATCTGTCAAAAAGTTGATTTTGACACATATAGCGTTTCACTTGGCAGAAATAATTGATTATTTTTTTGATTACAATCAATTTTGCAGATCTAAATTTTTTGAGGGATTTACCCCTCCATGCACTAACACTAAAACATTTTGTATCTGTCAGTTTGACTAAAGTAATTTGTGATTTGTTTATTCCAATTTTTTGAAATGATGAGGCTTCTATTTAACAAGGAAAAAAACACCGTTGTAAAAGATTTCGTCAAGGATGTAATAAATAATTACTCTGAAAAGTCTAAATTTACTTGTTCATTCATTTTTATTACTTTTTTATTCTGCTTTAAATTGTAAAACAAATTTGAATGCAGATTTGACAGCTACACCGACAAGAAATACTACCAACACAGTGACCAAAAAAATCAATTGTTAATCGTGTTCCATTCGTCAAGAATGAGTGATAGTTATTTTACAGATAACAAAGCATGGGGTGGTTATTTAAACATCAAATAAAAATACGAAATATGATTTAAAAAAAATATATATTTACATGAGGTACTTTATTTCAAAAGTTTCTTGTACAAAATTTAATTGAAATCGGTTAAGCCTTTCAATTCAGAAATAAAAAAACTTGTTATTTGGCAGGCACCCTTATTTTTTGTCCCTAAACAAACATTTTCAAAACCACAAAATTTTTTGTAGATTGGACAAAAAAAGCTGAAAAAATCTTTCGAGTGTGAGATTTTATGTACCCTTTACATGTCAAAAACACAGTGCGAGCTTTAAGTAAGTTGGAGGGGATGTGAAAGGAGATGTCGGTGAACATTAGTCTTGAATTTTAGCTCATCACAAAGAGAGGGAAAAACAGAGCGTGGAAGGGAATTCCACATTCGCCTAGTACGGCTAAAGAACGAATCCCTATACTTGACAGTACGGCCGAAATTGGGTTCAAGAGCAAACTGATGAGCATTCCTGGACGCGAGTATTACGGTTGAATCGTTTAAGGGGAGGAATGCAACAAGCTATTTCATTTGAGCACTTACCGTAAAAGTAACGATAAAAGAGCGAGGGACAAGAAACGTTACGCCGGTGTTCGAGTGACGTAAAAGTATCGATGATGTTCCTGTCTCCGATCATTTTGAAGGCACGTCTTTGTATACTGTCCTAGAGGCTTAAGTAAGTTGCTGGAGCACCAGCCCAGAGATGGGAGTTATACTCAAGCTCAAGGACGTATATAACTTTTATAGATAATAGCCAGATCAGAAGGGGAAAAGAATTTCTCGCATCTCCAAAGGAAACCTAAACATCTTGCGGCATTTTTGGCGACGTTAAGTATGTGATCATTCCACAAAATATGGTTTGTGATACACATACCTAAAATCGCAAGCTGATTAGTTTCTTCGATGCAAGTGTCACTCATAGATAATGGCAGGAGGGGTACGTCTCGCTTTAACGACAGAAGGCAGCATTGAGTTTTAGTATTTACACCGTAAAAACCAAAATGTCCAAAATATTGAGTTTTCAGAAAAAAAAAGATTTTTTTTTCAAAGTTTTGACCTCTTTCATAGAAAATTTAATAACAATTCGCAAAACCGTTTATAAAAAATTGAAAACAAAAATAACGGTTTTTTGAAAATAGTTTTTCACAAATAAAACCCCACATACATAATACATATGAAAAGTGCATTAATTTTTAGAGCTACAAAATCAAGCTTGGCTCAAGTACCTAGAAACCTGATGAATTTCCAAATTTGAAGAAAATCGGTTCATTGGCTTAGGCAGTAGATCGAGGTAGAAACTAGTATACCGACTTACAGACTAAACTGGGGGAGCCATTTTTTTCTAGTTCTCATTTTAGGTCTGATATCTCGAGTTAGATTTGTTTTAAGAATCTATAATTTGTCCTATGTTACCTCGCAAGTAGAATGGAACTTAGGTAGGTACAAGCATAAACAAATTTGTAATTTTTTCCTTTTGAAATATTTACGAGTAGGTGTGTCTTTTTTTTAATCTAGTTCTCTACAAAAAGTTATTTTCTCGAATTTGGCTTAATTTTCGAGTTATAACAAGAATATAGCAAAGTGACCAGTGTGACCATTCTCTAAGAAACGAACGGTTGAATTTAGTAGCACATGTTGTTTTAAGCATCGTAAGGTCCCACACCAACATAATATCAGTTATAACAACCCTTGATCGAATTTTATTCATTTCTTCGCTCTGTACATAGTCTGTATTGCATCTGGGAAATAATACATAAATACAACATTGACTGACTGATTGTATGAAGCAAAGATGAGTTGATTAATCTGTAGGCAGTTCAATAATATTTGCACTTGACTGTTGGAACAAAACATTTTTGACAATTATTTTTGTAAACAAATTTTCTTGTCGGTGAAATTGTTAACTGCTATTTTTCGATCACAGGGCATTCTTTTTTTAACAGATTCAATTATTTTCTAAGCTTTTGCAACTTATCGCTCCATCAATTTTTATCCTTTGACATTGGCGCAAATTTCGTATGAAGTGAATTTTTTATTAAATCAAAAAAAAAAAAAAAATAAATAAACAATGGAATGTGCAGCAATGAAAGTTGAAAAATAAAAAATAAATATAAATAAAATTCAACTATTTCACTACATCACTTTGTTATCATTTGACACTTCTAATTTTTTGTTGTTGACTTTTATGACGTTTAAATGTCAGAAACTGACTATCGATAGGATAGTTCAGAAATGATAACGTTACTTTACAAATTGATAATGTAGTTTTACAGCGAATGCAAAAACACAGTGAATGGGACTAATTCACCGGGAGTAAAATTTTACGAATCAGTATTGTGAATTTTGGAATACAATTCAAATTTCACAAAGATATGTAGTTGCAGCAACTTAGTACGACTTTAAAATACCATTTTGTATACCTAGTATCTAAGTTATACATTATTTTTATTTGTACTTTCTTCTCTGCGTTCTTGTTTGAACCGTTCTTTTTTCTTTGGCATCCTTATGCCTATATTCCAATTGAATCTTCAATAGAAATCCCTCATCACGAGAACTACGAGCATCTATCTATTTCTATTGAAAACAAATTTTGTGTACACATTTTTAATTTCTTTCTTTTTTGCTGTTGTTGTTTTTGTTGAGAACCGGCTAAAAAAGCAGAAACAATGTAGAGATACATAGAAATTCTTATGCAACTGCATGCGTGTTGATGCCCCATGTTCTTCTAAGCAGGGAACAAAATTGCAAACAGCCACATCCCCTTTTTCTGTGCCTAGCAAATAGGAAAAATACTTTTTTGCGGTTTAATTAAGGATTTGAGCGCACTAGAGCTCGAGTCCCACTATGTACGTATACTATACAGAGAGAGCGATTGTCTGAAGCAGTTCACACACTCTTGCACACACAATGGTGATGAATACTTTTTTCTGTCTTTTCTATAAAAAACTAATAAAAAACAACATGTAAAAAAACTGTGTAGGAAATTTAAGCGCACTTTTAACAATTTTTAGAATTTGATTTCCTTGTTGCAGGAGAACAGCTTCTTTTTATTAGGATATCCCAAGCGTAGGTAGTATTCGTCTCTCTCCTATCTGCTATCTCCTATGTGATAGGTACATACATATCTGTTCATCTCTACGTTAATCTAATGAATTCAGAAAAGTTCTAGATATTTTTTTTGCACTTGTGTTTGGATTTTAATTTTCTTCAGCAATCATATATCACTCCCGAACTCCCGAACCATCCTGCTTTTAACGTTTTGACTGATATGACTATATGTATAGTCGTATTCATATGATTGGTTTTTAAGTGGAGGTGAGATGAAAAGATTGGGGTAATGTTAAGTGTTCTCTTCGATGTCATCAGTACTTGCAATGGATTATTTTTGAAATAAAAAAAAGGTTTGATTTGTTCTACTCATTAATTATAAATTGGTAAATAGACACTTTTCATGAATGCATTTGGCGTATTTGCTTTTAATTAAATCGACCCTTGAATGAGTCTTCTGACGAGTATGAAGGTATATCTTAAATGTGAAACGCTTGAATAATTGGCAGAGTTTGTGTGAAGCGTTGAACCGATTTATGAATGGATCGGGAAAGTGCGATTAATTAACACGCATACTTGATGTAGTTGAGCAAATATTAAAAAAAAAATTCTACTTATGTAGTAAAGGATATGGATAAATGGTGCGAAAATGTGGATTTTTTCATACTCTACAAGGGTTGCCCTTTTGTAGCTTATAGACATTTTCTGTTCAATGTTTGGTATGGGCTCCCGCCTGAGTGTTTTTCTTGGGAAGCAACCTTTCGTTCAACCCTTAATTAGCAGTCGTCTGCACTCGTAAAAACCCACTGGATCCAACTAATTTGAGATTTTAATAAAAATATATTTTTGAAAGTCTGCCTTGCAAATTGTTATAACTTTCCATGAATGTCTCTTTCAATTTTTGCTTGAAAGTGAAAGTTAAGGTCAACTTATAAGCCAAGTACTTCAATTTCTCATAGGTTATCTAATAAATTTGTTTGCAACTTGAAGTTCACAGTTTGCTGTTGAATTGGCTATAGCCTCACAACTCATCTTACCTACCTGCATTTACCGGATATTATCCTTCTTATTGGTCTGAATGAGTATTTTTAACCGCTGAAAAAAAATTGCTTAAGCTTTCGCATCTGCCATACTCTACTGGTCTCTTTCCTATCTACTAGTCATTTCTGGTGTAGCCTGTTGCAAAAAATGGCAAATCTTCGTCATCCTCAAACTAACAAACAGCATTTACGCCGATTCTGGAAACCCTGATCGTTAATCATCACCTCAAAAAATATAGCGAAGAAGAGAGAATTCTTAAAGACCAATTAATGACCAGATCCTTCTTTTTCGATAAGGAACTAACTTTTGAAATGCTTAATAAAAGTCTCTTTATTATTATTAATAATACATTCAATGCTGGCATGCGTCAGGGCTCTGTTTTAACTCTTGTTCTCTTTCTTATTTTCATCAACGATGTCTTCTTGGAAACATGGCACAATAAAGAACGCTTTTAAATAACACAAATATTTAAAAGTAATAATCGTGTTGCGCATTTTTCCAAAATGAATGTCAGAAATCAACATTTCAGATTTCAGTGATCATTTGTAAGAATTCAAAAAAACCTAATGTATTTATTAATGTCAGATTAAACCAAAACTTGTCGCTTCTCGCTTCATAAAAAAATAAATGTTTTGAAAACTCAAATAGTAAAATAAATAAAAACTATTAATGGGGTTTTTCATTGGCAAAAATATTTATTTTATGATTTTTTGATTTTAATCTGTCAAAAAGCTGATTTTGACAACTATAGCGTTTCATTGGGCAGAAGTAATTGATTATTTTTTTTTTGGTTATCAGTTTTGCAGATCATTAATTTTTATTTCTTTTTTTATTCTGCTTTAAATTGTTAGTAAACACTTTTCAAATGAAAACAAAACAAACAACAGTATTTTCACTGGCAAGAAATAACACCAACACATTGACAAAAAAAAAATCAATTATTGTGTTCCATTTGTCATGAAAAAAATTAATTTTGATTAAATGACTTTTTGAAAGAAAAGTTACAAAATAAGAAAAAAAAAATTTCTATATCAATTCCAATATAAATCAAAAATATTTAAACACAAATCCTGAAAAATACAGAAAAAAACGCTCTTGCAAATATATATGTATGTACCTACTATGAGTGCTATAGTTATATGAAATCTTGAGAAGCAAAAGGATTAATTTCGTTTGAGGAACGAGAATATGTTTCCTTTTAGGTATATTCGTAGCTATAACAAAGCTTAAGCCCTCATTTGCATTTAAATTAAAAAAAAAGAAGAAAATGTCGTTGAATATGCTTTACAATATTTTATTATGTGTGTATTCTTGTAATTTTCATAGTTGTTAGGAAGCTTAATGTCTCCTTCCAGAGAACCCTATAATTTCAGATGTACCTACCTACAGCGGCAACCAATGTTTCAATGAGCGCACTCTTCGTCTGTGAATGAGCCAAATGTTGACATGGATTTCAAAGCAAAGGGAATCTTGTCAGGACCGTTATTATAAAATAACAATATAGTTTTCAGACACTGATAAGTGTTGGGTGGACACAATTTTGCGAGATTAATTTTATAGAAAATTATAAATGACAAATGAATTATTTAAAAATGGTTTTTAGCTTAAAAAAGTTCTTTATAAAAATTGTAACTTAGAATACCTATAAATGAATGTTGAATGGAAATATTTTAGGTAAATTATAAACCGATGTGGTGGTATGTAGGTGACTAAATCAATATTGAAATCAATTGTGCTTTCATTTTTATCTCTGCTGAAATTCTAGCCTGAAGAATGTTGAATTTCGTGACAGTTATTTGCCAGAAAGTAACCTTGATTTTAATTTCTCTGAAATCAAAGGATGAACGTTGTTCCATGATCGATTTTGAAAAAGTCCCCACTCACTTTTTAGCCGGAAAAATTATATTTCAGTTTTAACTTTTTTATTTTTATTTTGTTGATTGTGTTTGATTTTTTTTTTCAATTCGTTAGCATTTCTCTTTCCTGGTCAAGGGTACTAGGCTTTTTCTTACGAGTTACGACTAAAGGTACCTTAAAGGACATTATTTGAATTCTTACGAAAATCGGTTTTGAACGCCTGTCTGTCGGTCTGCCTTTCTGCATGTCAACAATCTCAGTAAAATACTGAAGCAAACTTTGGACTTACCTTCAGATCAGTGCCAAACCGATTTGCAGATGCGAAAAATCCCAAAATTGCTAGCAAAGGGACATGGAGATCACCTGATGAATCAACGATACATATATACGACTGCTCATATCCCAAACCTAAACCAAAAGAGGAAAGTACTGTGAGAAAATTCGACATTGGACGGCTACAATCACAAGAGATCACCAGGTCCTCTACCGATCGGGTCTCTTTCAATCTCTAAAGAAGTCCTATAAGCTTCTAAGACGAAAAAAGATAGAGTATGAGAGAAGGGTGTCGTAACTGGAATGAGGTTCGGAAGTTTTACCAAAAGGTAAAAACAACATCCTCGGGTTATAAACCCCGAGCTGAAGCCTGCAAAGATGGTCTAGGGATCATCGGAGGAAATTCACAGTCAGTCCTGAGGATATATCTGGAAAAAGTATGAAAAGTATAACTTTGTATATGGAAAACATAGTACTTACATGGTGGAAGTCGAATGGGGCGACATCTAAAAAGTGGGGGCAACCCTTACTCATTTTTTTTTTTGCGGAGAGCTTATGGAGGTTTTAATTGATATTTATTGATTTTTTTTTGGATGCAATAATCCAAAAAAATAGTCTCTCCTTAACACTACAACCAATTTCAGACCCTTAAAGACTCCCAAAATCGAATTCTAGACTTAAAATTTTGCAGCGCCATTTCATTTCGCTTCATTGAATTAAATGAATAAACAAAATAGAATTTAATACTGTAAAAAGGAAAAAGTAAATTTTTTTTTAATATACTGCGTGAACCCTATGGTTTACAATTCTGTGTCCATATTCAAAAAAGAAGCTCTTGAACTAAGCTTTCAAACGCACTATATTTTGTTTGTGGACTTTTGACGCACATTCATTAAATTCGTTAAATCAAATATAAAAAAAATTGAATTTTCATATGGTTAAGCGTATTATTCGCCAACCATGACAATATTCGCTATTATTGGCCATTGGTATAGTTCATTTATTTTGGGATCTATTCAGTTCATCAAAAATGACTAAGTGACAAAAATTATGTACTAGGACTAAGCTTTTCAACGATATAAATCTCATTCGTGGACGCTAGGTAGACAAAAATGCCTATTTTCCCTTTATCTTGTACGAAAAAACGGATTTTGATGAAATTCGGTAAAAATTTTGCAATTTAGAAAATTTTTTCAAGCCATTTTCGTCATTTGAACGTCTTCACTAAGATGGTGGAAAAAAAATTGTTTATTGTGGCAAGACATTGTCAAAAATAAAACTAAAAAACAAAAAAAACTTTTTTAAAACTCCGACCATAAAATTTTTAATGACAAGAGTTGGAAGTCTAAAGTCTAAAAATTAAGGAAGTAATGCATTTTTTAACTGTAAAAAAAATTTGATTAACTCTTTTTTTGGACACGTTATAGTACTTTTAGGCAACTTTTTGTGGCCTTAGCCTGATTTTTTTTTAACTTCCCATTGGAATTTATTGTTATCGAATTGAAAATTTTGACATAATTCATGTCTTTAGAATCAGAATCTGTCGTTCTTAGAAAGATGTCCGTAATTGTGTATGTATACATACTTACGTTCGGTATACTTTTTTCGTCCGCGATATCTCGAAAACGAGTATAGATATCGAATTCGACTCGATGCATTCAAATGGATTTCAAACAAATTCAAATTATCATTTTTTTTTCTACAGCTATTTAAAAAAAAAGCTGTAAAATAGCATTAATCAAATATCTCGAGAATTGAAAAAATATCGACTTCGAATCAATTCTATTATAATCCATAATTACTTATTTTTTAAGCTTAGAAAAACTATTTAAAAATAATCTAGAATATTTCAAGAACAAAAATTTATTTAGAACCCAGTTATTATTTTTTTTAATTTCTATACATAATAAAGTAGTCAACAACAAATAACTTTTTCAAAAAAAATCAGTTGAAAGATTTTTTTTTAAATCAAAAAAACTATTAAGAACAAAATGAGGAATTGTACAAAAATTAGCTATTGTTTTCTTTTTTTAATTTCATACTTAATGTATGTTGAGAGAGTATCGTTTGCTTTGGATCTTCACTACATTGTATTCTAATATCGATGCGGTACTAGAATCTTGCATATTGATTTTTTTAAGGCAAAATAACTTTGGGTATGGTTTCAAAAGTACCAATGGGAAGGAAGGTTCTTTTATGTGGTAACTCACGTTACAAAAATTCTGTTCCTGACGCTATGTCATGTTTCACATTCAAAGTTTTTGATTTAAACCTTTTTGAATTTCAAATATTTATCATTCATGTATTTGATATTGAAGAATATTTTAATTCTATTTTTAAATTTGAGAAAAAAAGAAACACATATTGGAATAAATGGTTTGGTAACTTCCGTTACATTTCGTTCACTTTTTCATTTAATTACATCGAAAGACTGACTGCAAGCGCATTGTGCCTATAACCAACATATTTTATTCATATTAATTTAAAACCAATTTTTGATTAAAAGCTCTATTTAATTCACACGAAACCAATACATATTCTACAGAGCGTAATCGAGATCCAAAGAAAAAGACAAGAAGGCAACATTGGAGATAAAATAGGACAAGCACAATTGTATGAGGGGAAGGTCTTTTTGTCCTACGAAAATATTCCATAACAAATGTGCAACATTGCAATTTTTAGGTCGCATTCGATCGATTCTCAATGCGAGATTAATTTTTGTGGACCAATCGCGCCTTGCGTGACCAAAGCAAATGATTTGGTTTATTTCACGGAAATTCTTTTGTAGGCGGAGCTCCTTTTTGGCCGCATCGTTGCCCATATTGGGTGGGTGGTGGTGCGGTGGAAGAACGGTTGTACTTTGAAATTTTTGTTATTATTGTTTCTGTGTTTTTTTTTTTTTTTTAATTCTTCTCTTCGCATTTCTTCTACTGAAATTTTTTGTCTATGTACCTATCGCGAAAGTTCTGCAAGCGCGTCCGTTGTTTTTTTTTGTTTAGTCTTTTTTATTTTTTAATGTCTTCGTTTTTGAATTTACTGGGAGAAAAGCAATTCCGTAGGTTCGTGTGACAGGATGGGTCGAAACTGGAAAATAAACGCAAGAAAAACCTCGTATAGTGACACATACAAGGGGAGATTCGGCAAAGTGTATTCCTACCTAGTCGAATGCTAAAAAAATATTATTTTTTTGGAGATATGAATTTAAAGCAAGAGAAAGAGGGACTTCAAAATCGGTTACCTTTTACCTACCTCCGCAGTTGGAATTGTAAATTTTGGCTGACCGCTATTCTACCACTTTTTTTTCCTGTGTGTTTTGGACGATTAATATAGTGATTTTTTTCTTGCCTTTAGAAGAAAAAAAAATAATGCAGTGGGTTTGACAAAAATTGTTCACATGGTTTGAATAAATCGATTTTAGTTTATAGTATGTTACTGTAACATCTGGAAATATAAAAATTTTAGAATTTACTCGTACTTATAAGACTTGTAATTTTTTTGGCAGCATTGGTAAAAGTAAGAAATATTTTGTTTCGTAATTCATTCCGTACTTTAAGGTCAGTTATTTGACAATTTTTGGAAAATAACCTTTTTATAGATTTTGGGGTGCTTTTTTCGAATTTTCACTTTGTCGCATCGTATCTTTTCAAGTTTCTATGTAGCAAAAATGTAGACGAAAACAAGTTTTTTTTTCAATATTGCTTTTAACTCATTTTAAGGCTCGAGTACGATAACTATGGCGATAAGATATTATAAAGGATTTTTGGAACAGTGCAAGCACGTTTTACTATCGGAAGGGTTCTATCTCCCCCCGTTAAGGCGGGAGGGGCAATTTAAAAAAAGGACTTAAAATAAAAAAAAAATATCTTTCCTCGAATATTTTTTTTTATAACTAAGGTATTTAGGATAAGAGGCATTGTAAGCTCGGAATTTTCCAACACCGTCGCTAATTCATGTTTTTTTTTTTTAATGACCTTTCGAGTTGAAATAAGACTTAATTGCAGCAATAATGTTGGGGCTGCCAGTGAGCCACACCTTTTTTTGACACGATGGATTGAACTTCAGTACAAATACAGAAGGTGTCCAATGCATGTTCTCAGTAAAATCTATTTAGTGAGTTGTGCAGATTGCTACGAGAGGTCTATTTACTATGTAAAGTTAACGTGATTAAATTTCAGTTTATGTGCCAACTGAAACTCTCCAAGCCCACTTCCATGGAAGTGATCTAGCACTCTCCTGAAAAAGCTGAAAAGTGCCTTCCATTTCCAAGTGATGAATTGAATTTTTGTAAAAGTCAATGTTTTATGGTAACTTTAGCGAACTATTCTCACGATAGCAACACTGTCTGATCCAGAGGAGTGGCTTGCGTGCATACTGCATGAAATTTCCAAGCTCTTATGTATTTGATCGAGAACCATAAGCCGGATGACGCATCTTAGTCTCGTCGGATAAACATAGTTGAAAGAGAAGGTACCCATGTTTCAGTCTATGTGATGGTTGATAAGATCACTCCTGTAAATAACTATAGTGTTCCTATCGAGGCAGCACTTCTTAAAATTTATCTCTGGTCATGTTTCATAAGTACTGGTATACTGAAGCTCAGCCCGAAATGCAAAGATTGCTAGCGAAATCCGGCTTTAACTTTCCTACCATAGAAATTAACATTCAAAACTGGTTGAACAAAATATAAATAGAATCTGTCGCCTTCTATTGTAAATAAGGAGCTGATGTTTATTGCAGTTTTTTTTTTTTTAAGATATAGACATCAAGCAAATCAATTTTTGTCCACCCTAATAAACATAAGTACCTACCTCAACCCATGTAGATTTGTTTGACCTTTCACTTTATTACGATAAGTTTTTCTTTTCTGCAGAATGAGAATGAGAACCAAACAAAAGATGATACAGTTTGGTAAACAATCAGCTTCTCTCTGGTTCCGGATTTAAATACGTACCTACCTACTTTAAAAATATCCTTTACCGCCTCGCCTGCTGCCTGCAACTCAATCCGTGTTTCCTCATAAGCCCAAACCATTCTCATTTGGCATCCTCATTTCATCACTACAATGATGTGAAGTGTTCTTTTGATTTCTTGATACTTTGTGATTTCTATGTCCTTTCACTCAGGATCTCGTCAGTGTATCCACCTTTTTTTGTTTTCGTATTGTTTTACTTTCATGTGGGAAAAATCACTTGACGGAAATATAACAAGAGTACAAGTGGGGCACACAACTTTACAAGACGTCATCGTCATCCTATAGTCCTTTCGTTGTCGTCTACTATATTTTTCTATATACTATACAATACTATGGTGATGAGAAAAGGAAGCAACGGACAAAGATCATGTTAAAAAAATTAAATGCAAGGACATAGAGGGAAGCACAAATCGCATTATTATGTCAAATGAATGGATCCTGAGGAGTGGGTGTATATTTTTTTTTATATTGTGTGTGAGTGTGACAATGGGAAGCATGACGAAGCTTTTGACTATAACAGTGAAAGAGTTCGCTTCAAATTAAGATTTTTTTTTTATTTTATCATGGATTTTTTTTTTTGGTCCTTGCAGTCATAGCTGGTTGTTATTTTACATCCAGCGTTATATGGTAAATTGTAATGAGTTGTTTTTATTGCTTTGTTTCATTTAGCTGTGTATATCCTTAACGATTATATTATTACAAATGCTCTATGGTAATTAAGTTGGTTTCTTGTTTTATATTTTGTTTGTGAAAATTTACCGACAATTAGTATTGTTCAAGCGCCCTTGTCTGTTGATTTTTTTTAACAAAATTATTTTTTTTTTTAATTAACATTGGGATTTTTACTATATTGTGCGGACTTTGAAGTTTTTGTTATTTGTATCAAAAGAAACGATTAAAGAAATATTTTAAGTAGGTTTATTATGAAAATCGCAGTAGGTACCCGTACTAATTAGATACCTACTTAAATAAGTATATGTAGATACATATTTACAAACGTTTCTGTCAGCATTGTTTCCTTGCATATATCTTGTGCAAAAGCAGTAAAATATGTTTTCTTAGAACAAACTTATTTTTGGGCGAATGCTAAACAAATTATAAAATGGATTTTACAGAAATCTATAACTCACCTGTGAATTTTGGAAGAGTTTCCAATTTTGCATCGATATCAATTTGAAACACCATAACTTATGTTATTCTGCCCTAATGCAAGAACTTCCATCGGTAGTTCAATCCAATTTAGTGAATATGGCTGGCCACGAGACCAGAAACGAATGAGACGAGAGAAACTTCTAAGCATTCGAAACGAGATCGAGATGAGAGTGTTATTTTTGGATAATTATTTCAATGTATAAATATTTATTAGACAGCATCGAGAATTAAACGGTAGTTTATCATTTTTCTCGGCAGCGTGCATGTACTGCAGGTACGTGTTCCTTTTTGTTAAAGAATTCCAGTATTCGTTCTGCAAAAATGTTCTCGAGGTAGTCGAAGCAAACAATTTTTTAAACAATTTCTTGTAGTTTTGGTTTTTTGTTATAAAAATATTTTTAATTTTTGTAAAATGAAATGATATCATTATTTGTTCTCGAGATGAAAAATATTTCGAAAAAGTTTTGAATAGATTTTTTGCATTTTTTTCCTCTAGAAAAAGAACCTGCTAATTGATGATATAGAAAAAAACAGATCACATTCGAAATCAGTAAATCTTGAAAAATTCGAGGCGAAAAATATTTTTTAATACTTTTGTTTTTCGTTGAAAACTTTTTAGCAGGTTGTGTCGTTATTAACTGTATAAAATAAAATTTATTTGAAGTCGATATCTTTATTTAATCTCTCAATACGGTGAAAAATTTGTAAGGATTTAAAAAAAAAAATAGGAAATGATATAATTTGCAGAACATTTGTTAAAATATGGTGAATTTTGTTATAATAACAATTCTTGTCTTTTTTTATAAAAGGAATTGTTAATACCAGTCGTTTCGTAATAGTTTTTTTTTTTATGAAAATTCTAGGAGCCATTTTCTATTAACTTGAGTACGGGTTTTACTTAAAAAATCATGTCTTAATTTCTAATTTTTTGTTTGTTTTTGTAATAGACCGTATTAATGCTAATAAATTTTTTAAAAAATTATCAAAATTTTCGTTGCCACTTTTAACGAATTTAAAATTTTTGAAAACGGTTTTTTTTCTTTACTTGAATGTATGTACTGTTATTTTTGAAATAAAATTTAATTAAACATATAAGTATTGGTTTTTGAAATATTTAATTTTCAATTGGTATCTACTCAAACATTTTTTTTCTAAAATTGGATACTTTTTATAATTTTAAGATGCTTTTTCATAAAAATTTTGATGACAATCACATAAACCGTTTAAGGGAAAATCGTACCTTCCATATTTTGGGCATATTTAAATTTATAAAATTTTTTTAAACATTCGTACCCATTTTGGAATAAAATTGGATTTTCCAAAAAGGGCTAGTAAAATGTATGTCAGTACCAAAATATAAAATTATTTATTCTTATTTTTTTTTCAATAATGTGCTGCTCTGCTTTGGTAAAAAAATTGAAATAGTTTCAGTCCCCAGCCTTGGCCTCAGTCCCATTTTGACAGAACTCTTCATCGCATACGCACTTCTAATAATTTATTGAATTTCTAACAGGTTTTTCATTCCTTTTTTTTTTTTTGGATGTTTGTTTGTTTTTTGTCAATTCAAATATTATTTATATATTATTTAAAAAAGAATATTAATTCCTCTTCATTCAAAACAGCTTTTAATTATGTTTATATTGTTCTTATTAAAATTTTAATGTTGTTTCTAAAAAGAATTAATTTATCCCTTCTTAGATAACATATGCATCTATGTAAACATACCTTTATTTTATTTCTATCTACTCTGTATTTTATATTTTTTTTTCTCATGTGTACATGAGATACACATCTAGAGACTATTTGAATAAGTATGCCACAGCTACATATTCCATGCATGTCACCACAAATGTGCATTGTTTTTAATTAAGCTTTCAGTTTGCGGTAAATATAAAACAGACGGAAATTGAAGGCACCACAAAAAAGTAATAAAACAGACGTAGACATGATGATAAAACAACGGCAAATACAAACAACTACGAAAAATTAACTTAAAACGAAAGTAGGTATAAGCTTTCTGGTCATAATTAATTTTTCACAACTTGAAAGCCGGAAAATTCATTTTTAAATTTAATTCTTTTGAAACGTTTTTGAATTGGTTTATTTTTCCTTTTTTTTTTTTTATTTTGTTGATGTCCTTGGATTCTTTTTTTTTTGTTTTTATTTTTAATTTTTTTTTACGCTTGATGTCAACTTTATCATCATCTTTTTCATCTATTGACACATATGTATGTAAATATGTTTGTAGTATTTTACGTTATACAGGGTGATTCTCGTAAGATGGAGCATATGATTACAGAAAATCAACTTGTTATATTTATATCAAAGGAATGGTTACTATTCACCATTTATACGACACTAAAATAAAATACAAGAATGGATCGCATGACCATGCTCCTATATGTTAGAGTACTTTGTAAAATTTAAAAAAATACAAAAACAAAAATGTTATTGGGGAACAAATATGAAAAGCATAAAATTCATTGTTTGAATTGCTTTTATAAGCCAAAATGGAAGTTTGACCTCAAAACTGAAGCATCCATTTTATGTGTTTGAATAAATTTTGAAAATTTTTATGTGCAAAATTGTTAATTTACAATAGGGTTTTGTAAAAAATTTATCAAATTCGTTAGAACCGTTTTTGAAAAAATTTGTTTTGTCCTTTCATAGAACCGATAGGGTTCGGGCCTTGTGGGGAAAGTTCCAAGTTTTAAGAAATTCCCTTTGTTAGTTTAGGCTGAAGGTCCAAGAACAGACTGACAGCAGACCAGACAGACAGAATTCCGGGACCCACTTTTTCCGGTGCTCTATAATCGTAATGTAGGTAATATCTCGATTTTTTTTACATATTCAAAACTTTCCCTTTATAGTATAGGTACCAAGTAAAAAGCATATTGTTTTATTGAAGTTAAATCAAGTCATTGAAAATAAATAGGTACGTCAAATAATAGTTCAATCAAAAAAATTGGCAGTACATTATTTTTAACAATTCAAAAAATAAGTTGTGAAAAAAGTTTTGTCCAAGAAATATTGGTCCTCAAAAACAAATTCCGAAAATTCACAAAAATAGTTAAAAAATAATTTGTAAAATATTCCTCGAAAAAAGTTAAAGAAAAAATTAAAAAAAAAAAAAAAATTTGAAAAAATATGTTTGGTCAAAAAATAAAAAACATTTGTGAAAACGGGGAGAGTACGATAACTTGGGCGCCAAGAATTGATAACGGTTTTTGGTAGAAGGGTCCAAAACAAGTATTTTTTACTATGGGAGGGGGGGGTCTATCTTGCCCCGTTTAGGCGGGAGGGGCAATTTAAAAAATACGTACATCAAATGGAAAAAAAATAATTAAAAAATAACGGTAATACTTACAATTGAATTTAATACTTTTTTTTACAGCCAGTATTTTGTTCTATAAGCCAGTTTTTAAATCAGGCAAAATGTATGCACAGTTTTCGAAAAAATGAGTTTCAAACTCAAAATTCGAGAAAAAAAAACACAAAAAAAAGTTTAAAGTGTAATTTCTCAAAACCATTAAATTTATTATAATTTTTTGTTATAGAATTTGATGCTCTTATTAATTTCTAATCACAAACTGAAAACTAGATGATTTTATGTCTTCTAGTTCTTGAGAAAATTAAATATTAATTAAATTATTTTTTCCTTGCTTGAGTATTTACGTAGTCTTATTTTGATAGTAATAATCGAATATGGATTAAGATATACCTGGGATGAATTAGTTTTTATTAAATTCAGCTTATTTAAATGCCAAAGAAACTTTGCATGCACCCCACCTTGCACCCCGCCCACCTTGCACGCCCCCAAATCCTATAGCGAGCCCAAGAAGGGGGGTTTCACCACCCACACACACCTCGGTGTGGCATACACCCACACGCACCTCATTGTTGCATACAACCAAACTCGCACACACCCCACTGTTGCATATACCCAAACTCGCATCTACCATTTTTACCATCAAAATAAGACCACTCAAACAAAAAAAAACATAAAAAATTGAAATATTAGTTGTGGTTATTTTCAATTTTCTCAAAAACTAGAAGTCATAAAATAATCTAGTTTTCAGGTTTTGATTAGGAATTAATAAGAGTATTGAATTCTATAAAAAAAAATTATATTAAATTTTATGGTTGTGAGAAATTACACTTCAAAGTTTTTTTTTGTGTGTTTTTTTTTCGAATTTTGAGTTTAAAACTCAGTTTTTCGAAAACTGTGCATTTTGCCTGATTTAAAAAGTGGCTTATAGTACAGAATACTGGCTGTAAAAAAAAGTATCAAATTTAATTGTTAATATTACCGTTATTTTTTAATGATTTTTTTTCCGATTTTTGTTCTTTTTTATAAAATTGCCCCTCCCGCCCAAACGGGGCAAGATAGACCCCCCCTCCCATAGTAAAAAATACTTGTTTTGGACCCTTCTACCAAAAACCGTTATCAATTCTTGGCGCCCAAGTTATCGTACTCGTGCCGTGAAAACAAATTGTTAAAAAAAAAATTTGTCGCAACAACCAAGATCTTACTATGGCGCAGCATATTACATATGTTCGTTAATCATGAGTGAGGACTTATATCAAAGGTATATGTGATTTAGTGGTTATTGGAGCTTTACAAATTTTTGTTCTCTGGTCGCCTTGCGTAAAAATAAAACTTCTCAGTACAAATGTAATGGCGGCTGTTTACCCATCTCCCATCTAAAAAAAAGTGACTTCTGCTGCCGGCCAAATTTTGGTAAACTTTTTTTTACCTCAAAGACTACTCTTAAGTAGAACTTAAAACCGTCAAAAACCTTTTTCTAAAATTTGTCGCATTGAAAGTAAATTGTTATATTATTTATTATAAAATATACATATACTAACATTATATTGAAATTAAGTTTTTCGATTGCTATTTCAGAATCCCTCAATCCCTATCTTTGTCTCTTCCAAGCTAACCTGCAGTTTATGTTATTCATGGACAATTTAGACCCGTGTCTAAAAGATAAACTGGAGCTCAATCCTTAAAAAACGGTTGACTGTTTGACTAAGTTGTTTTTTTTTCTATCCGTCATAAAATGGATTGGATTTCAATGGATTGACAGGCAATATTACTAAAAATAAGAGAACTTCGTTTTTTACTAAACAGAACTGTGAATTTCTTTATGAATAGCAGCTGTTTCTAACCTTTGTTTTTAACTTTGTTTGTTAACTTTAGACTCGAGGCCACTTGGACTCGGGTCTAAAGTTTGGCTATATGAATATGCCCCATTGCCGTTCAAGCATGCCATACAACTGAGTTTAAGAGTGGTATTTACCAACAAGTGCTCTTAAGCTTAAGAGACTCACAACTCAAATATAAATTTCTTTTTCATGAGCTCATGAGGGACGATTTTTTGAGTTATGAGAGTTCGAATACCGATCTAGTTGTTTTTTTTTTAAATCTTTTTCGCTTATAAGCACAACATATAAAATACGAGTACAAAACACCTGCTACGCCACTGCCTGGTGTACCATCATAACCAAAATGACGAGGGTAACCTAGATACTTTAGTTCAAATGGATTAAATCACCCAATTGCTTGTTCTTTCAATTGAACCTTCACTGCAAATAGATCTCTCTTCTAATAAATAATGCAAATTAATTGTAATGGTTCACTGAAGGCGTATACATTTATTTTCTTTTATAATAAGTGCACACTTTTCACAAACAGTTTGACAAACAGGCAGTTAAACAATTCGATTGCATTAATTTTATTAATAAACAAATGATTTTGAGCAGTTTATTTTTGTTTATAATAAATCGTTTGCCTGGTTGCTTGATTATATTGTGACCTTGAATTATTTTTTTTTTATTAAGTATCAAAGTTAACTAGTCCAACCTTAATTCTTAAATTAAATAAAAAATAA
Source organism: Syrphus vitripennis (assembly GCA_958431115.1). NCBI lineage: Eukaryota > Metazoa > Arthropoda > Insecta > Diptera > Syrphidae > Syrphus > Syrphus vitripennis. Next base: position 114,463,165 of record OY288108.1, read on the forward strand.
TAATTGGAACGAATTTTCGTGTCACATTGTTGGTTGATTTAAGGTGATAAAGACCACTATGCATATGAATGTGTTCTGTTAAAATTATAAAGAATATTATAATATCATTCTTGATTTGTAAGTGGTTCGGAAATGATTTTGTTTTTGGGTTCGTTATTAACAATTAATTTTTGAATCTTATACAACTGAATATTAATTTATTTTTCAACAAAAGGAATCTGTTGGATATTCCAAATTTTGGTGATTTGCAACGCACTGTTTGAAGGATGTAATCATAGATACTCACTTCAGCCGGATACGGTCGCATATGTAGAATCTCCCTTCTATCCTCAAAAGTATCCATCGGGATCTTCATGCAAGTACTCATTCGTTGCTCCACTTGACTACGAAATTTATGCCGAGTGTTCACTTGCTATAGATAAGGTGAGTTTTCAATAAACGAGTATTGTAAATAATGTACCTTTTGTATTTCATTATTACTTCAAATAGTATTTCGGTAAAATAAGAAAAACCTTAGCATTTTTCTATGTGACCATCGAAGTTATTAAAAAACAGTGAAATGTGACTGCGGCTTCAGTTTACCTTATTGTGATGTGCTGACATTTTTGTTTCAACTTTTTTATAGTTTATAGGTACCAGTGACAAGAAAATTAGATAAAACTTACTTTCAATAATTTTAATTTTTTTAAATGTCTCTATGAGCTAAAAAACAACTTCCCGGCTTGACCAATTACCAGGGACACTAAGCACAATTGCTTATCTTTACACTGAATTCTATGTTCATCCTTAAACGACCAATTGTTCTATAAATCGCTTTAAGATTCCAATGACGCTGATTGTTTGTCATTGGAGTTTTTCTGAAATTAGACAGTTCTTCATTTCACAATCCAATCGAGAGATTCTTCCTCTGTTTCAATTGCGAGTACAGAAACTCCGACTTTTTTTATTACACTTCAGATTCTTTGCTGTAGTGAGCTTAGAGCAAGCTTCAACTACAGTAAGAGGCTCATCATAAGTGCATGTGTTAGTGGTTAGTAAATGTAATGAAAACTAACACATGCAACACATAAAAATATCTACATAATTACAAAAATTAAAAAGTATAAAAATAAAACAAAATTAAACAAAAATATACAAAATACTAGACATTCACGATATCTATTGTTAAAAATAAAACAATATCACGACAGAGGAGCACTGGTTCGAAACGAAATTTTTAGTCTTAATTTACTCATGTTGAAGTCGATAGACAAATTGTTTAAATTAAAAAGCCTGCACATACGGTTCAAAGGTTCATGCAAGCCATAGTTGGTTCTATGGAAATCAACGTGTAAAAGTTCAAATCTTCGCAGGTGGTGAGATCCTCCGCGGTAGTTAATGCCGATGCAAGCTAACAAATCGGAAGCATCGTTTTGACCATTAATTAAATGAATAAATATAAGGTCATTATTGACACGTCTTTGATATAAAGTTTGGATTTGCAGAAGTTGGATTCTATGTTCATATGGTGGTAGATTGAACGGGTCAGTCCAAGGAAGGCCCTTCAGAGCAAAGCGAATGAATTTATGCTGAATTGATTCAATCCGACTTTTATGTGTTTCGTAGAAAGGGGACCATACTTGTGAGGCATATTCAAGATGAGGACGTACATAACAATTGTACAAAGAGAGAGTAACGTATGGATCGTTAAATTCCTTTGCCCAACGTTTAATAAAACCAAGCATAGAGCTGGCTTTCTTAACAATGAAATTTATATGTTCCGTGAACTCTAAATTAGAACTAAAATGAACACCCAAGTCCTTAAAGCTTGAGATACGACCTAGTTTATGCTGCGAAATATAATAATCAAAAGAATTTGGAAAACGTTTTCTTGAGAAAGTAATTGTTTGGCATTTAGCAGGGTTTAAAGTAAGACCATTTTTACTACACCAAACAGTAAAACTATCAATATCTGCCTGAAGAAGATGGTTGTCATGTTTGTCTTTAATTGTCTTGAAAATTTTCATATCATCTGCAAATATAAGAATCTCACTCGATTGTAGACATGACACGACATCATTTATAGCAAGAATGAACAGAAAAGGGCCAAGGTGGCTTCCCTGAGGTACGCCTGAATGGGCAATGAATGGACTAGAAAGACTATTGCGGAAACTATTGGGAAACCAAAAGCTCTTAGTTTGAACAAAATAATATTGTGGCTCAATTGATCAAATGCCTTAGAAAAATCGGTATATTTACAGTCAATTTCACTTCCACTTTCCAAGGCATTCGAGCATTTGTGCACGAAAGAAAGAAGATTTGTTACTGTTGATCTTTTTTGGACAAATCCGTGCTGTTTTTCACTAATTAAATTCCTGGTATGAAAGGATAGGCTTTCACAAACAACTTTTTCAAAGAGCTTTGGGATACAAGATAATTTCGATATAGGCCGATAATTTTTGATATCAATCTTTTCGCCTTTTTTAAAAACGGGAGTTAAAAATGATTTTTTTCAGAAGCAAGGAAATTTGCCTGATTTAATAGAGAGCTCAAACAAAAGTTTAAGGGGTTGAACTAGAATATGTCTACAATTTTTTATTACTATTGGGGGAACTCCATCAGGGCCAGAAGAATAGTCATCTTTCAATGAAGAAAGATATTCTAGAATAGTGTTTTCACGCAGAGAAATACTATTACAATTTGTTTGGGCATAGATATGGAAGTTTTTAAAATATTCTTCATCAACAACAACAGGTGCCTCAACGAAGGAGTTACGAAAATTATTCGCAAAAGCGTTGCAAATATCGGCGGTCTCACGTAACGAGCAGTTTTCATAAATAAAATTCGACGGATAGCCATCTGAATTTTTCTTTGAGTTAACGAGTCTCCAAAATGATTTAGGGTCCTGTTTTAAAGAATTTCCCGTTTCATTTACATAATTTGTATACAAAGTTTTTGAAAGGGCTTTAAATTCCTCGAAAAAAGAAATATAAGAAAAGTGGTCAACTGGTGAAAGAGTTTTTAAGTATAATTTCCATGCTTTATTTCTTTTGTTACGAAGTAATCTAAGCTCTTTCGTGTACCAAGCATGACGAAAATTCAAGTTTTTCGATAATTTTAATGGAACAGTATTTTCCACACAAGCGTTAAAAATATTATAGAAAATAGAAACGGCATCGTCAATATTAGAAGAAACGGATATCTGACCAACAATATCAGACCTAGTTAAATTTTCAGAGAGCAAACGAAAATCTGCCTTTTTGAAGTCAAAAATATACGAGCAATCGTAAGAGTTGCTATTTTCAGTTAGATGACTGCTCAAGTCAAGAAAAATATCCAGGGGAGGATGATAGTTATCTATATTAGTAATACCGGAACTAGATTCTAGAACAAGTGTACTAATAGCGTCAGAAGAAAATACTTAATCGAGAATTCGATTTTTTGAGTTTTTGATACAGCTTACTTGCTGTAAGTCAGTGCAACTAAATTTATCTAGCAAAAGCAGTTCAGATTGGGAAGAAGTTAATGAAGGTTCATAGAAGGTTTCATCTTCAGAGGGAACCCAGTCAATATGCGGTAAATTAAAATCTCCCAGCAGTAAGATTTCACTATTGGAGCAAGACACGTCAATTATAAAATCAATTGTAATAGAGAGTTCATCAAAAACTGACGCCGGACTTTTTGGAGGAATATAAGCATTTAATATATACACAACTTTGGACTCAACGGTCAACTTTATACAAATCAGTTCGATAGAGAACCTAATTGGAAATACAACAAGACAAGACAAAAATTTATTGCGAATGGCAATCAAAACTCCACCTCCTAATTCTTTAGGTTTGTCTTCATGACGATCATTTCTATAAACTAAGAACTCTTGACTAAAAAGTTCTGTGTCCAAAAAACTTGGATTAAGCCAAGTTTCAGTCAAAACAAAGACATCATGAGATAAAACTTCTCCTAACGATCTCTCGTATACGTTTTCAGTAGATGTATTTTAAATATTTCCAGGTTCAATGGTGCTGACTCCACTTCAACCCTTTATCTTATGTTAAAGTTTTTAAAGCTTGTATGGAACTTCGATTTAGTTGCTTGTAACCTCGTTTATCCGATTAAATTTTCAAATATGTTTGAGATCCATTACCCACGCCACAGTTATTTTACGTCCTTGATTTATTCTGACTCAGAAAAAACCTCAGACTATCTTAGGCATATTTCGAGCAGTTCATATTGATCTGAGCCCTCGCAGCGTGTTTTTAATTGCAAGGGGAAGGCCCTGCACAGCGAGGATCCAGGTCTGAATGTCCACTTCCGCTTCATTGATGACGTTGTCGGTTCCAACTTTCTCATCAACTTTGTCGAAATCTGATCCCTGATTCTGCAGAGCCTTAGTGTTAACACTTCAGTGACCTAGTGTAAATCACCAATCACGGCATCACTATTCACTGATCTTCAGAACATAAGATATCTACTCTGATCTTTTCTGGCTCCGCCGTGCCGCCGCCGCCGCGTTGGATATGAATCCCGTTTATCACCTCCTAATCTATTGGCTTAACCGCGCTTCGTCCTCAATAAACCGCAGATGTTAAAAAGTCTGTTAACAAAAATAAAAGGTCAGCCGTTTTTATAAATGTTAAAAAACTTCCCTAAAAAAATTCATTATTTTTAATGTTATAATTAAAATGTTAATATTATTAATGTTAATATTATTTATTTCCAGAATCCAAATGCTTGCAGTACTGAATACTTTTATTTTTCTCGAGACGGCGATCCAAATTTAATTGGAGCAGAACAGTTTTGTGGCATAGGGAATGTGACAAAAACCACATTATTTACAAGGCTTGTTTTAGCTTACGTGTCTGGTGATGCCACTAACTCTGGCGTTGGGGGTTCATTTAGATGCAAATTAATAACTCGACCTCAAGCCTGTGATTGTGGATGGTCCCAAAATACAAGAATAGTTGGTGGTGTTGAAACAGCTATTGGAGAATTTCCATCAATGGTAGCGCTTTATAATAAACCTTCCAGGTCAATTTTTTGTGGTGGATCAATAAGTGAGTCTTAGTTTTTGATTAATAGTCTAACCGATATTAAACGAAAGTTTCTTTGCAGTAAGCCATCGTGTAATTTTGACTGTTACACATTGTGTACGTCTTTTTCCTAATCCTGCTGAAAGCATTATAGTTGTTGGTGATCACGATTTATCCTCAAGTGAGTAGGTATAACTTTGCAAATATCTGTGCATCAATTAACATCATTTTACTATTTTATGCAAAAAAATGTTGAAGAAAACAATTTTTCAAACAAACTTTTTTAACGTTCATTTGATCTTCGATTTTTTTCCAAAACAGAAATCTAGAAAGATTCTTTAAATCTAATCAAAATTATTTTTCATACCAAAATTTGTGAAAAAAAAACTGTTTTAGATATTTGCAATTTTAAAGGTCGAGATATATTTTAACAGTCGTTTTCATTTTGATTAATGTCGTTTTCAATTGGAATTCTGGAAGCAGAAAAAAGCATTGGGCAAAAGTGACAGTTCTGATTCTAAAAAAAAGAGAATTTTTCTTCTGGATTTGAAATCAGAAGCAAAAACAGAATCACTCACACATTCAAAGATTTAAATGTCACACTTGATAAATGTTATATTTTTTAATTTAAAAATTATTTAATTACAATTACAAATACTAATACAGTAACACCAAACTTCAAAGTTTTCAGAATCGAAAAAAACTGTTCAATTGAGATTCCGAATCTAAACCCATTTCCGGATTGCCAATTGAAAACGACATAAATCTAAAGTATCCGTGTTTTTTTTTACCGTTATCTCATTTTGTGGGGCACTGGTCTGCCATTATAACCACTTTTTTTACTTTATTTTAATCTTTTAAAATATTCAATGATTAAGAACATAAAATTTTGTCATTACAAATTCTAGTGTATAAAATCGTCAAAAACCGTGGTTAAGAAACCGCAAAGAAAAAAAATGACAAACAAAATTTTTTTAAAGTGTATTTTAAGAAATATGTTTTGTGGAAAAAATGTCATTCCTCAACCAAACTGTTAAAGAAAATTTATTTGTTAAAACAAAATTTTCAAAAAAATATTCGGCAAAAAAAATTTCAAACTGTCAATTTTTTTGTTGCAACAACCAAATAGAAATTTTATCGCTTACCGTGTTCTTTAGCCCAGTCCATAGATATATATTAATTTAGGACATGATATAATCAAACATTACTTTTGTTAAATATTGAAAAATGCAAAACAATTTTTTTTACTTGCAAACATCATCACCATCATCGGCTCGACAACCGAGGTCCGGTCCTGGCCTCCTTCAACAAGTCTCTCTGCCTATCCCGGTCTCGAGCCGACGCCATTAAGTTGCGCACCCCAAGGCTTCGGGCGTCCTGGTCTACGCCATCTCTCCAGTGCAAACATGGTCTACCACGCTATCACCTAGAATGTACCACAAAGGGCTTTCCAAGCCAGTTCCTTTTCGCTCATGTGAGCTAGGTGCCCTGTCCACCGGAGTCTACCGAGCTTAATTTTTGTCACTATGTCTGCTTCAAGGTAGATTGCGTACAATTCATGATTGTACCGTCTCCGGAATCGTCCTTCCTCACATATGGGGCCAACAATTCTCCTTAAGACTTTTCTCTCGGCCGCGGCTAATAGGTCGGAGTATCTTTGGCTAAGCACCCAAGTCTCGGCTCCATACGTGAGTACTGGCAGGACCATGGTCCCGTACAGCAACAGTTTTGAAGTTATGATGAGATTTCTGGATTTAAAGAGCTTTAACAGACTATAGTAGGCTCTGTTGGAATTGAGTAGCCGCCCGCGATTTCTTTTTCTATATTGTTATCGGCTGCTACTATTGACCCAAGCTATTTAAAGGATTGCACCACTTCAAATTCGTGCTCCGCTACCTCGATTGTTTGACCAACTGTTCTTCTCGCATTCTACTTGCAAGCACAAAATTATGTTTTCTAACTGCACACCAAATAATTCCCTTTATGTATAAGATCCGTTTTTACCGATCGTATTTATATTTATTATTCTTGAAACTAAATTTATTTTAATATTTTATTAAAAAATATGATTTCTCGAATTCTTAAAACAATTATCTTGACTCATTAAAATTGAAATTTAAAAAAATTATATTTTTTAGGTACAGACTCCAAATATGCAGCTACGTACGAAATTGTTACTTTTATTGAACATCCAAACTATAATGCATCGAATAATCTAAACGACATATCATTGGTTGTTACCCGTGGCAACATAGAGTGGTCCTCAGGAGTAGGACCAATATGCTTACCGCTCGATCAATTGTAAGTATTTATTGCATACAAATTGTAGGTTAGAATCGCGCGTTTAGAAGAATAACATAGCAGTACAGAGTTATAGAATAAAAGTTACTTAAAGTATCGAGTCGTTTGATTCTCTGCTTGTGTATTCTGTCTACTGTAAAATTTAATTCTTGGTTTAAATTTCGTTTGAGGCAACGATAAAAAAAATAAGAGTCACATTTAAACGTTGTTTTTCAAAAATAAGAGCAGCTCCGAATTATTTTTTTTTTGCAAAACAAACATTGTTATTCAATTTATGCCTAAATCCTATTTAAATTTATTTCCATTATCAATCTCATTTCAGGTCTAATACATTCGATTATATAAATGTTGATGTTGTCGGTTGGGGAACTACTGCATTCGCTGGCCCAAAATCAAATACCCTTCAGAAAGCTGGTGTTAATGTTTTACCAAACTCCGTTTGTCAAGATGTATACCCAAAATTGCAATCAACGCAAGTTTGTACATTTTTTCAAGACAGAGATGCCTGTCAATTTGACTCTGGAGGCCCAGTTGTTTACAAGGGAAATTCTAGACAATTTTTGATTGGATCTATCAGCTATGGTTTCCAGTGCGGTAGAAATCCAGGTGTTAATACTAGAATAACTTCTTACATACCATGGATAAGAAGTTTTCCTGTAGGAAAATTATGTCCAAAGCCATACAACTAAAATTGAATAAAATGCACGACTTAATTGCAACTTGTATACCTAAATATTTGTATTTTTAAAATGATGGCTTTTGTCTTCTTGTCTTCAAGTATGTCTTCTGATCAGCCTTGAGCAAAACAGAGGTTGCCAAAGCATGGATGAAAGGTAAGCTATGCGTAAATAAAGTACCACGATTTTAGAAGTAAAAACAAAAGGAGTTGCCATTTGAAGTTTGCTTTTTTTTCAAAAAAATTTACAAATAAAGGTTAACATGTTTTCGGTCCAAAACCTAAAAAACACTGAGTCCTCTGGGCTCAATTTCCTAGTAATTTAAAGAAGAATAGGAGTAAACTTCTTTTTGATTAGGAATCAGGGATGTCAAAAGGCTAAATCTTGTAGGCTGGGTCATAAAAAAGGACAAAAAAAAATGTATGAGAGCCATTTTTCTAAATAAAATACTTTATTAAGAAAACAATTATTAACAACAACGGCAACACTTACAATGTCAAGTTATCCTTTTTGCAAACCCAGAAGCTCATTCTTTTTTTTTTTATTGTGTGAAAGGGTGTGTTAATATGTATTTAAATTGAAATAGTATTTCCTTTAATGTAAGAGGATCCGCAAAACTTGGACCAGTAAGACCTAGAGTCTTATAAATTAGGCAATGTTAGAAGGAATAGAAGGATGAGACAGATTTTTGTTGGCCCACTGGTTTGAGAAATTAGGTTTTAACTATCTCATTAAATCCCAGGAGTGGCATTCAGTTGAGGGAATATAGAATAAATTGCTGCCTAGACTGGGGTTCGAACCCACACATCCAGTGTAGCTGTCGAGTACTACTTCCACTGCGCCGGGGCCACCCCTGTCTGATTTATATACGATTGGGAACATGCCATAATACTAGTTAATTTTGATAGACGAATGACCTAAGAATGTTCATTCGTGCTGACATTTATCTGTCACAATTTTACAGTCAAATCGCAATTTATTATTATCAATCAATACTGGAAGAGTCAAAAATGCATTGCAGACCCAATAGCATTTCCACCGGAGTGTGATTCGTGAATACTCCCATAACTTTTATAACACAAGAGAAAGCTTTACTAACTAACCAAATTAAATTTATAATAATTTCATATTTCAAGTCACTGGATGCGAACTTAAAATATGCATTTTCATCTGTTCAACAATCAACTACCTTAGCAAAAGTACACAAGGCCTAAGTATTGTGTTTTTATTTTAATTAAATTAAAAAGTTACGATGTAAAAATATATTTTTTAAAAGCCATAAGTGCACTTGGGACAGAAAAAATGTACCAATATAAAAAAAAGACATAACAAAAGAAAGAAAAAAGTCTCTTTAAAGGAATAAAACACTGCAAAGTGAGTCCAATAGAAGGACAACCAGTATAGGTATAACAATAATGAAAACCCCTTTCATTATGAGACATTTTTTTTTTTATATCTCACTTGAAAAGAATGTAGATGTGCCTCACTTGAGGACATCCTTTGCAAAAATTATCATTATTTTGGGGAAAAAATTGCTGCAATGAAGCATCAAATGGATTCGTCCTTGGAGGATTTCTACTTTTAGCTTCAAGTTTTTTTTGCAGGTAAATTGGCACTGGCTCGGTAAAGAAATTTAATTAAATAATTTGTTAATTATTCTGTTGGTTTGAAGTTCTTTTTTTTCTGGCGGATAAGGTGAATTAAAATTTAATCATTCAGTGAAGGCAAAATATTGTATATAGAATACGATGCTGAATAGTATTTCTATTTACCTACAAGTGTTAACTAAATCAATCTAATATGAAACAACTTTTCAAATGCTATCAATTTGTTTGAAACTTTCAATTCACTTTTTTTATTAGTATCAATTTTTCTATCTATCTGATAAATCGGCTTCAATTTTAGAAATGCTGCTTCGTTTTGAAAAACTTCAAATTTACAGCCCGAGCTAACCACAGTACGACTAATGGTATAGTGGAACAAACTCAGATTATAGGCCTTACTAATACCAGTACAAACATTTTTCAAAATTCTACAAAGCGTTTTCAAAAAATTTGATATTCTTGAGAACGTCTTTTTTTTCTTCAAAATTAATACGAACCGTCAATAATATTTGAATTTTAAAATTTTAACTATCTTCTGGTAAAAGGGTGGTTCTTTCAGAGGTATAGAACTTTGAAATAAAATAAAACAAAGATGAATTTTCAAAATTGACTTGAAATTGACTTTATTCGAAAGATAATCTTTTAGCATTATAGTTTAAATATGATCTCTGCCAAATGACCACCACGGCCAGCTTGGACGTAATTTAATTTGGAGGTACAATTTTTGATCACTTTTTCCAACATTTGTCTCAGTATATGTTGTCCTCCAAGTGGTCGATCGTTTCGGGCTTAGAGTAGAGTATAGCAATTTCAAATATCCCCATAGAAAAACAATCCGTCGGCGTTAAATCACACGATCTTGGAGGCCAATTCACGTATCCGGAACGTGAAATGCGGTTACCAAACGTTTCCGTCAATTATTCAACTCTGGCGTATCAGCATATTATGGGTGTTCAATTGAGGAACGAAAAGTCAGTAGTCATGGCTTTATAGCAGTCGCCATTGACTGTAACCTTCTTTCCAGCATCGTGATTCCACCAGCCCATAAAGCATACCAAACAGTCAGTTTTTCTGGATGTAACTGTGTCAACCCACACTTAAGGATTATCTAAACTCCAAATACCGCAGTTTTGTTTATTGACGCAACTATTCAACCAAAAGTGAACTTCTTCTCTAAACAAAATTATCGCATGAAAATCGGGAACGGGATATCCACAATTTGGAAGCGTTGTTCAGGCGTCAGTCTATTCATGTTGAAATAGCAAACCAAACTAAACACAAATCACAAGTGTTGCCAACTTAAAGTTCTATACCTTTAAAAAAGACACGCGACTTTTTTTTTGGTAAACCAGAGATCATAAAACTTTTTAAAAATAATTTTGCTTCGCATTTTGTATTAAAGAACAAGTTCCAGTGTTTTTGCCTTAGAGTCCCATAGTTATTCAAATTTTCCACCTTCTTTGTTTGACACAAATGTTGAAGAATATTGCTAATTAAAAATAAACAACGACAAAAACAAAATATTCTATTCAAAATCTTCATAATCATTAAATCGCTTGTAGTCGTGGTAAACCAACTCAACAAAAAAAAAGCACATATCGCTTTGTTCTACTAAAAATGTATAATATTATATTTGTGTTTGTTTGAAATTATGAATATATTTCTTTAAAAATAATTGTACCAACATGAGTAAATAATTTAGTCTCTAAGAGTCTTATGAAATTGGCTTAGGACATATAAGTCCCTCAGAATTCTGTGTAATAAATTGAATAAAAAACGTAATTCTTGTATTTACTCCCGGGCTATCACCACCGCATTCACGACCATAGCTTATAATTCCCAACAAATACTGTCTAATACTTCCAATGTAAATAACAGGACCGCCAGAATCGAATTGGCAAGCATCTCGCCCATTTCCGTATGTGCATAATTGCGATGATTGAATAGCAGGAAACTTTTGTTGACAATCTGCGTTCGTAATAACCGTTACAGATGCTTCTAGCAGATCTTTTGATACAGGACCAGCAAAATACTTTGATCCCCAGCCTATTATTATAGAACTGTAATACTCAAACGCCGATCTGTAAAAAAAAATTAATTTTTAAAAATACAATTTGGAAATAAGTCAATGATATTGTTTCCATTGTTTGGTATCTACATTATTTAATAAAATAGGAAACTAGGAAATAAAATTTTTTAAATTTATCCACCCGTTTATAAAAAGCTACTTACATAAATTTCTTTATGAAAATGAAACGTTATTTGATTTTTAAATAATTATTTTTGTCAAAAGTAATTTTTGACAAAAGAATATATAAATTTTGTCTGAACGGTTTTATGCTATTCTCTTTAGTTTAGTGAATCATCTAAGAAGATTAAGTTCAAAGTTTGAAGAAAACCACTTCAGTGGTTGAGTTTGTAGAGGTACATACAGACAGACAGACATTATATAGGAGCAAGTATACTTAGGTACATTATGAATAAATTGACTTATCTTGTGTGGATATTTGATTTGTTTTGCGTTTTGAATACCTTCAATTATTGTGCTGCACAAAGTGTTTTAATTTTGGTAAACCATTTTTGGCCACCAAAAAAATAATAGATTGATTTTTTAGGAATATTAAATTTGAAATTTAAAGTTGACATTCAGTGTTGTATAACAACTAATCAAACTTATTCGAAAGAATGAAATGAAACGAATTGGAAATGCAGTTAGCACTTTGTTCACTTTGTAGAGTATAAAAAAAGAATGGCAGTATTTTTTTTTTTTAGAAATAAAATCGAGTTCTAGACGAACAAAACCTTTTTAGCGTAACTAGCTACACGGCAACATTCTCTTACTAATTTTTTTTTTATCGAAGCAGTGAACATTATTCAAAATAGTCAACAAAGGACAAAAAAAGGAAGGTTTTTGAATTTTTAGAGATAAGAAAAGATCTGCCGCCATCTTAAGAATATTTTGATTTTGGATTCGGAATAAATATCGAACTCGAGATATTAATAAGTTATTAGGAAGTCCGGAAATTCTTTCTGTCGCTCTGTCTGAAAGTTCCCCGATCAACAGCCTAAACTTCAAGCTTGCACGAACGGGATGTTCGTGCGATCCAGTCTTGCATTTTTTCAAGACATACACGAATTATGGCCAAATTGATTTTCTTAACAGGAAGAATCTGGTAAAATGACAATTTCATCAACCAACCATCGACTCTGTTATCAGCTTTACTTGTCTCCCCATTATTATAGGACAGAACACACAAAATTATTAAAAATCTGAAAAAGTCTTACGTCGTATCCAATGGGAGACACATAGGCCCAACTCCTCGAGAAAATTGGATATTTGTGGCTGTTATCAGCAGCGCAATATCAAAAACTTGAGTGTTTTGATTGTAATTTGGATGTATTTTAATGCTGGATACTAAATATGTGCCAGCATATGCTGAATAAGTTGCTAAAATTACAAATATTTTATTTTTTAAGCTTAGATGATAGTAAGTATTTTGAAATTATATAAAGTACAACTTACATGAAGACAGATAAGTATACCCAACCAATATCATAAAAGTATCTTTATTTTCACGAAGTACGCAATGCGCTGCTGTTATAACAGTTTTCTCACTGACTGTGAAGATTGTAAATAACATGTTAATTAAAAGAAAAATTATAATGATTCTTACTAATTGTTCCATCGCAGAAAGCTGTGCTATCAGATTTGTGAACTAAAGCTACCGCACTGGGATATTTAGTTGCTTGAGCAGCTGTTCCTCCAACGATCCTGCCTCGTAGAGACCAACCACAATCACAGGCTCTCGGTACGGCAGACACTGTGCAAGTGAATCTGCCTCCAACTCCTGACCCTTGTGCTGCTGTTGAAACATAGGCGAAGGAAAGCGAGCTGTATTCGGACTCTGCTTGAATATCTCCTGATCCACAATATTGTTTTGCACCTCTTAATTTTGGATCGGCATCTGAAGAGACATACATGTTTTCACTGGAGCACCCTGTATTAGACTGAAAAGTAAAATAAAAAAAAATAATAGGTTAATTAAGTGCACCGTACTGTAACACCACAAGTCTAGAGAATACCACAACCTGAACCACCTAAAAAGTAAAAATATCAATTGAAAGAAGTAAAAAATTCTTAAATAATATTTTGTCGTGTAAGAGTTGTGGTCCCTGTCTTCCAGTCACGTAAATCGGGATAAAAATATCGATTATTAAAAAATCCGCTTAAAAAACATCGATCGTGATCTAGATTTTAAAAATCGATATTTTAAAAAGTCGGTTAAATATTTGTCGATATTTTGATCAGTAAATTTTTAACCAATCGACTTTTTGATTTATTCTAATTTTATTTATAAAAACCACCATGGAGATAATCCAGTGACTTTAATTTCACAGAAAATTGTTTGCTCAGTTGTTCGAAGTCCCATGTTTTATTTGTTATTAAATAGCGCAACTTTATTATTTATATATGGAAGATGTGTTATGGCTATGTTTGTGCAGTAAATTTTATTTAATATAAAAAATCGTCCTCTACTCTATATCTTTATGTAACATCATACCTAACCGTACCAATGCCGAAATTAACTTTTCGTTCCAATATAACTTTTTTTAATGAGGAAAATTAAATTTGTTGTCGTGGCTTAGTTTTGATAAATCCGCTTATGATTTCTTCGCAGAAACAAAAACAATTTACACAGGGTCTATGTAAAATAAAAAAAACTTACTTTATCCATATTTATACTGCATTTTACTCTCACTGAACAATCAGCGGTTGTTCTAACTGTTGTTAGGCAATTCGAACCCGAGGGATATTTGTTTGGATAGCCTGGCGAGTTAATTATCAAATCTTGATTTTTGGAAACCGTATAAGTAGGATTACATACTTCAAAGAGACCACTGGCGAACATCGCTGACTGCAGCAGCAGGACCAAACCTAAAAAAAAAACAATATTTTATTTCTATTTTTGATACATTTCTTTAAGGAAAAAAAAAAAACACAACCAACCTAAAGAAGTAACCCACATCTTAGCTAAAACACTGACAGCTTGCAAATACTATCTGCTTGGCATCTTCCATAGAGCTTTATTTGATTCATTTGGGTACATATAATTTTAAAATTCTTCAAAACAGATATGATTGTATTTACACAAAAACGTTTTTACTTTTTTTAAGTGACGCAGTAAAAAAGCTAACAGATTTTTATCTAGTAGATACTGTTATCAGCATCTCAATTCAAATGAATATTGTTATTTATAAACGATAGATACGATTCAATATGTTTACAGCTTGATATAATTGTGAAGTCATCGTATTTAAAAAAAAAATAGTTTTTGAATGAATATCTAACGTTATAATGCAAAGTTGTTAACCAAAAGAAACAGCCGTAAGCTTTATTTTAGTTTTTAGGTATTGGTTTCCTCTAGATAAGAATATTGAGTTTTCAAGCAAACCTAACATAAGGCTTTTTAAATATTCTTCTCTGTTACCCAGTTAAGTGTTTTTTGTATTCAATTGAAACGTCAGATTTTGTTCAAACTTGACATGAATATAATGGGAAATCAAAAAAAAAGTGTCTCGCAGTTCTTTCTGTCTGTTTCCTGAGCTACAGCTACTTTTCTAAGGCCAACAAAATCAGAATTTCTCCGATTTATTTTTTTTTTTTGAGAAAAATTCAAAACAACCACTTTATTTTCAGGATGTCGAATATTTCCATTGAAAGCTAATAAATGGAGTTGAGACATTACTTGTTGTTTCCCTGTAATTAAAAAAAAATATTCTTCAAATACATTCTTAGATGTCATGAACTGGTCTTTTGATCTATTGGCACGTGCTCAATTAAAAGTTAAACCACATTTAGTTAATCCTGCAAATTAAATGATCGATACCTTAGGGTAAGTTAGCCAGGGTTAACTTAACATAACTCAGGAATAACTTTAATTTAGCACTGAAAGACTGGGGTCTTGAGAACAAAATCTTGCCAAAAACCACAAATATTACTATTACCTTTAAAGACCTAATTTATTATTCTGTTAAAAATGATTCTTTATTTTTTTATTAAGTGAATTATTGTAGAATATTTGAACAAGTGTCGAATGAAATGTTGCTGTCTTATCAAATTTAATTATTAAACCAAATTTATTAAAGACGTTCAGAAAAGCAACAAGCTTAATACAACATAATAAAACTTCTTCCGATAGTAAAAATAAGAGCGTGTCTATCTATCAGTGGCGTAGCGTCCATATAACACGACTCCTACCGTCCACCCGATCCTTTTTGAAAAATCCACCAAAAGCACCCTAAATACTTTATAAATAAATAATGTAGTTTTAAAGCTCAACTCCTGAAATTAATTAAACGTAAATGTCAAATATTCAGAATACGTACATATGATTTTGTTAAAAATGAAAAACTTATTTAAAAAAAAAATTCAATGCTTTGCTTAACGAATTCAAACTTTTTGTAAACAGTCAAGATCGACTTAAGCTCATCATTGATTGATATATTAATGAAAAATGTTATTAGAATTTCTCTTCCTCAATGATTCAAATAAGATATGTATGTATGTATGTATGTAGGTACCCTACATCAACCTCAAATGGTTTTTTTGAAGGTGCAATGTTTAAGTTTTTATTTCTGCAGGTGCTACGTTTTCCCATTTGAAATTATTTACGTCATGCCACTGTTATTTATTATAATTTTTGAAAAAAGCTATGTTTATGTTTATTTGCTGAATAAAAAGAGATAAAACAAATGTATTTTAGATCTGTCAATGCTGTCTAGATTTTTTTTTGTATATATTTGTATTACGCTCAACCTTACAAAATTTTGCCAAATATAAACATTAACATTTATGTTTGATTTCCGCAAGGTTTCTCTTTTAAATTTTTAAAAGGCATTTCACGGAATTAAACTACAACCTACATAGATAGTGGACCAATTGTTTTCATTAAGGGTAAGGGCAAGGCGGAAAATTATCCCTTTGTATGGATACCCTTATTAAATAAAAATTATCTGTCAAAAACTCCATTTTTTTGCATCAAAAAAATGGCAGTGATATTGTATTGCACGAAAGAAGTCGTGGTGAATATTTTTTTTTACTTTAGGTTGGTTCCACAGTTCAATAAAAAAAATTTAACGTCAAACATTTTTTTTTGCACAAAAATCACTCGAACCAAAATGTAAAATAAACGTACTAAATTCACTTTATTCCAGTTAATTTTTCTTCAATATATAAATAAATACTCGTAAATACTCAGAGTTAAAATAATAATGTATCTAAAATGGCGTTTTTTAACTTGAAATATTGTTGAAGAACAACCCTCCCCATACTTGATTAAATAAGTTAAAAATACTCAATGCTTCTTTAATATTATTGAAAGAAACATTCCAAAAAAATATAAGAGAAAAGCGATATATCAGCGTTCATTCCAATAAAGTTATGTGAGGAATGATTATCTTAGGGTTTACTCCAGTAACGATATTTGAGGAAAGTGTTATATAAAACAACTTTTTAGTTTGTAAATCAAAAGCAAAATTGTTAGTTGGTTAAATAAAATGAATAAGATACCTATAAATTTTGCTTATTTTTGCAATCTACTTAGTAGCTTGAACTCGTGATACATTTCAACGAAATCAGCAGTTACGTAGTAAGTTTAGAGTAGTGTCGAAATACACGTCCTTAGACAACTGATAGTCTCGGGTCCTAAAGAATTTTGGTGCGGTATACCTGCTTTTTTTATTGCAAATCCTCTAAATTTGTTTGTTTAGGGGCCGGAGGTAAATTAAATTAATAAACAAACAAAAAAAGATTGCGCACTGTACCTACATATGTATGTTCTGTAACTCAGGCGATTACTTTTCGCATCGTTAAAAAAATGAAACAACTCATTCCTCACTTATCGCCTCTGGAAGAAATCGGGTTTCTGTACCTAAACGCTATAAACTCAATTCCCGAACTATTCTAATTGGAATATCCAGTGGAAGGCGATAAGTCGAACTGTCACATAGCATATTTTTTTTTTTTTTTTTTTTTTTATTGTATATTTTATTGTAGCAGTAATTATTTACATTTTTTCTTATAACTATATTGCACAATTTACAGAGATTTAGTATAACTCTACTTTACTTCTGAAAAATATAACATTTTTATATAAATTATCACAGTTTAAAAAAATGAAAAATAGAAGGAAAAAGCTACAAAAAAAAATCTTCTTCAAATTGTCAGAAACATGTTATCCAAGATTGGAGAGAATAGGAGGCTAGAAAATTGCGCCAATCTCAAAAATGCTTTACAAGCAATAGCTAAATAAATATATCTTACTAAAGTAAGTAATTTCAATAATTAAATAAATAAATAAGTTAATAAATATAAATAAATAAATAAGTAATTATAAAAAGTAAATAGATAAATAAATCAGTTAATAAATAAATATACATATAAATAAATAACCAGATTAATAAATAAATAAACAAACAAATAAATAAATATCAAATAAATAAATAAATAATTGAATATATAACTATGTTAACAAACAGATGAATAAATAAATAAACAAACAAATAAATAAATAAATAATTGAATATATAACTATGTTAACAAACAGACGAATAAATAAATAAACAAATAAATAAATAAATAAATAAATAAATAAAAATAAATAAATTAATAATTGAATAAACAAACAGATAAATAAATAAATAAATAATTAAATAAATAACAAATAAATAACAAATATAAAGCTTTAACCATTTTTTTTTGAATTTTATTTTTAATGTTTTTTTTTTTTTTTTTTTTTTTTTTTTTCTTACATAGCCAAATTTGAGATAAGGTAGTTATCGGAAAGACTGCAAGATGTATTATATCGCTCAAATAAATTAGTTATTCTAAATGAAACTTTTTCGATGTTGGCCAATGCGTGGAGATTTTCCGTTGAATAGTGCCATGGTAAATTTAGTATCATTTTGAGAACTTTGTTTTGGGTTCTTTGCAACCGAAGTATATGGCTGTTAGCACATTTACCCCAAACAGGCGATCCATAAAGCATAATGCTTTGAAAGATAACCTTAAAAATGATGAGCTTATTTTCAACACTGAGTTTCGATTTTCGGTTAATAAATGGATATAAGATTTTTATAACCAAGTTGACCTTGTTGATTGTTTCTTGTATATGAAGCCCAAAAGTAAGTGTTTTGTCTAGGTGAACTCCTAAATACTTAGCACTGGACTTCCACTCTGTTGGAATGCCATTAATTTGAAGCATGTTGCTGGGCAAGAAACAAGCTTTCCTTTTTCTAGTGAAAAAGACAGCTTGAGTCTTCCCAGCATTTATTTTAATTTTCCAATCATTGAAGTACGTTTGCACAGTATTCAACGCACATTGCAAGTTGGTTTCGATATTAAAACCAACTGAATCTGATGAATACAAACAAGTATCATCTGCAAAAATAGCTGATTTGCATTTTGTTAGCCTTGGGAAATCATATGTGAATATGGTATATAAAAATGGACCAAGAACTGATCCTTGTGGTACGCCAGCAAGGACTTCATATAGATCAGAAAAGCAATTATTTACTGAAACTTTAAAAAGTCTTTCACATAAAAAGGAGTGGATAATTTTAACAATGAAAATTGGAAAATTTAAAACTAAAAGTTTATGTATTAGGCCACACTGTGTCAAAGGCCTTTTCAACATCTAGTAAAACCATACCAGTGCTTTTACCTAGTGCAAGATCATTTTTTATATCTTTGGTTATCCGAACTGTCACATCTTCTGTGAAAAAAAAAACAAATACATAGAGTAATTTAGAATATTTAAAATAAAAGAAAAACTTAAGTAAATAATAATTGCCTGGTTATGAGACAGCGACAGAGGACGACCTTTATCCCTTTATGGAGGATCTTCAAAAGATTCATTCATTTGGGATGGATCTCAATTAAAATCTTTTCTTGAACGAGCGTACTAATAATACATTATTAATATTACTAATTGAAAAAAAAAAAAACAAAACAATTTGGTATATAAAAATTTTGTTTCAATTTTTGATTTTCTCTTTGAATTCTTTGTCCATCTCGAACAAATTCGGCCATATTTTAATTTTCTGAAACATATCCGAATAACTTTTTGTATTGCAATTTTTCTCATTTTTTGTGCAAAATTCAAAATGGCTTTCAGAACTGTCGAGAGGACCTTAATTAAGACTTGGAGTCCCAAAGAAGCAAGAAATGTGGAATTGAAAACAACCAATTTACTTCAACTGACTAGGGAAAAACCCCAAATGTTCGACTAATCTACTTAAAATTATGTTTTGTTGTAATCAGCCAGGATCATTCCATAGCTTTTGAAACGATTATTGCTTAAAAGTGTGTGTTTGGTAGGAGTAATTTCAATATTGAAGACTGAATTAGATATTTTAAATTTAAATTTAATAGACTATCACAATAAAATTAAAAAAAATTATCGTTGATGACTTAAGCTTTTTCGAACTTTCGTTCAATTAATGTGACGAAACATTTTAACTTATTTTGTATGAACAAACATAAGAAATCATATTGCCAGCATGTATTTAATGTATTATTTTATTACATACTCTTATTACGTATATGCGGCTAGGTAACCTTCAATATCTCATACAAACTAATATACCACTAAATTTTAAAGGTTATCATTTCGACTTTGAGGTAATTTCATACTTCCTGAATTAGCTTTTCCTTATAGTTCTGTTAATACTGTAAATGTCATCGGAATATTCCACCTGTTTTAAACTCCGCATGAATATATTTATATAGTATAAAAGATTCAAGGTTCACTAAAGTCTTAATTTTTTGAAGAAAACAAATTTGTATACATGTACATTGTACATAACATTATCAAATCTCTTATATTATTGTTGTCATCAGATCATTACCAAAATAGATTTATTTTTGTCAAGTAAATTTTGTTTGATTTATTTTTATTGTTTTATGAGACAACAGATAAAAAATTAGGTTATTTCGTTGAAGGTTTTTTTTTTAATTTGTACCTATCGCTTTTTTTTTGAAACATTTAGATCTAATGAAACAAAATTATACAAATAATAGGCATGTATCAGGGTGTTTCATTTTCAACATAAGTTTAGATAAAAAGATATAAAATTATTTAAATAATTTTTAATTCGGCAAATCTTTGCAGATATACATATCTCATTGGCATATAATTTATGTCTCATCCGTTTTTGTGAGTAGTTTAAATTGTTGGACAAAAACAATCCTGGTTAAATTGAAAAATGAAACAGTTTTAGATTCAATATCAGAACCACAAGGCCAATAACACCAGAATTCAGAATTGCCTTTCAAAATCATATACCAAAAATATACGACTGATAAATCTATAGATGAAAAAATAAAAAGCAACGGGTTTTTTTAGCACATTCTTTGCGTTTGAAAAAACCGTAAATTACAGAAAAAATACCATGAGCTAGAAGAACTACAAAATAATACAGTTTGTTAAAAAAAAGAAATTTTTTCTGGTCCATATGCAGGAAAAACAACAAAAACCACTCTTGTTTTCGGGATAGATTTGACTTTCCTAAACCAATGCAAAACATTTGTTGACACTGACGAAATAGCAGTAACAACAAGTTGCCATGATCGTTAACAACACGTTGTTGTTATTGTTTCTTCGTCGTCAACGGCAACGAATGTTTCTCATTGAATTCGAATGAAAAGCTTTAAAGCTAGTTTTCAGCACATTATTAAATTAATCCAAAAGTATATCAATAACTTAATAAGGTAATATCAGAAGTTTTCCATGAAAATCGTTCATCAAGAATAGATTCCGTTCGGACTTGGCAACAAATTGTACCTACATATATACTTTCCGTCTGAAATACACATATGTAGGAATTTTTGAGAATCGTTATTCATTCAGAACGGATTCTCCACGAAACTTAATGCCATTAAATTTGATTTGTAAAACATACTGCATTTAATTTATTTAATAAAATGGTTTATAACACAAAGATCCATTAGTTGTTTGATATATCCATTTAATATAAGAGGTTACTCTTGTGTTGATTGCTGCGCTAGTGCTACACTCCAAACCTCTGCTTATAATACCAACCAAATACTCCCTAACGGATCCTTTTAAAACAACTGGTCCACCAGAATCTCGTTGGCAAGCATCTTTGCCTTCATTAAAAGTACATAGTTCCGAAGGTTGTAGACCATATGTTTGGCATTGGGAGTTAGGTAAAACATAAACATCGGCTGTTTGAAGAGTTTTTGAAAGAGGACCGGCAAACGAAGTTGTGCCCCATCCAACGACATAAACACGAGCATAATCAGCAATGTCATTGTGTCTAAAAAGAAATGCGATTAGTTTCAATTTAAAATCAGCAGGAAAGTCTTAAATGTCACTTAACAGAAATATATACAAATCTTCTTTCAACCAAAATAATTAAATTTAGTATTGAAACCGTAAAACTATGTCTATCTTCTGTTTTTGAAATCCGAAAGGCTGGGCGAACGTTTTTCACCTAGAACAAAGGGAAACCAGCAGGAATTTACAGTTTTTTTTTAATTTTTGTCTGCATACGTACATGCTCTTTTCTCACCAACTAGGCTGCAAATTTGCAGTTTTTTTTACAGTACAAAAAAAAACAGTCCAAAATTTGAAGTGTTGATTTAAAAATAAGTTCATAATGCAACGCTTAAGCTGTAGGAACTTTAAATAAAGGTCAAATAATTTTGTAAAGTATACATTTAAGAAACTCCAAAAAATCATGTATTGGTCTCGCGGTTCAAAAAAATATACCTAAAGCAATTTCATTGTGAAGTTTCCAGGACAAACCCTTTTTTTAGTATTTCTAGTGAGCTAAGAACTTGAAGTAAAGCTCCAAATTTCATGTTTTCTATGAACTTCTTTAACGCGCACCGCACCTTCAAATCTTGGGCATGCAGATGGCATACATATACCTGGTATGACAGCACCATCTACAATTGTGAGGCATATTAATAGTAGTTTGACAAGTTGTTTCTTCTAAGCTAACCTGGAGTTTATGTTATTCATAGACAATTAAGGTCCAAAATTGGACCTCAATCCTTAAAAAAACGGTTGACTGTTTGACTAAGTTGTTTTTTTCTATCTGTCAAAAAATGGATTGGATTTCAATGGATTGACAGGCAATAGTACTAAAATTGTAGTAGAATTCTGTTTTTTACTAAACAGAGCTGCCAAATTCCTTATGAATAGCAGTTGTTTCTAACCTGTGTGTTAACTTTAGACTCAAGGCCAGTTGGACTCGGTTCTAAGGTTTGACTATGAATATCACCAGTGTGAATATAGGGTGATTCACATACGGCCTGATTAAAGCTAGGGCGTGAAAATTAAACTGAGACAAGAAAAAACAAATCGTATATAAGTGGTGTTCAATTTCCTCAATGTTCCAAAAAAATGACTTAAACCAAAAAAAAAAAAAAATAGAATAAAAAAACTATGGTAACACTTTCAATGTCGTCAAACTTCCTTAGGGCAACATTTCGTTCACTTTTTAAATCAAGTTGTTTCATCAAACTGTTTTTCAAGCACAAATTTCAAAAAAAAAACATTTTTTGTTAAAACCGGTTTTTTTCAAAAATTCCCGTTATCAAGTATTATTTTTGTTTTCAAAATTCAACGCTCTTATCAGTTTAAAGTAAAACACTTAAAAGCAGATGATCTGATATGAGACATAGCAAGTATACATATACATCCTTAGGCCACCTGGTTTGTTTTTGATTGATAATTACATTCAATATTGAAAACAAAACAGGGTTGAACAACTTAAAATTAAAAAAAGGGTTTTAACTAAAAAAATTAAATTTTAAAAGTTTTATAAAATCGCAACTTTTAAATATTACCTGTCCAATCTTCTTGAAATTTGTTATACAGTGCTTATGCATGAATATCACAAGAACTTGGGCGTGAGCGAATAGATATGAAAATCATATCTTCAAAAAAATGAAACACCCTAACATAAACTTTATATTGGATTCCAATTTGGTACTTTTTTCAGCTTAAGAAAATACGTACTGGGTACTGTTAACTTCACAATCAACTCGGTGGATTAGTTTATTCTGCATACAAATTGTGGGTTAACTTTATCAGGCGCATTTGTCCTTAATTTTCAAAAAAATTGTATCTTGTATAAAATGTGTACGAAAAATCTAGATCGCCGAGCCATTTTCAAATCCTCAAGAAATTCAATTTCGAAGACAAATTATTCCATTAGGAATTGTAAAAGTAAAGTCAGTTTTCGTTTGGGGGTGCTGGATTGATTCCTGTCGAAAAAATTTGTTATAGCCGAATGATTAAAAAAAACACAAAGATAGGTCAAAGGTCTTATAAATCTGACAATGCCCACCAGCACATTTGAAAAGAATCTGGTAAGACCTAATAAAAATTTTGAATTTGGGTTTCTGGCTCCAAACACATTAAATGCTGTATTGGTTTTAATATACGAGTATTTATGTCAAAGACTGCTTTCGATATTTATATGATTGCTTGAATTATGTACTTTACTTACACAAAGTCAAAGGGCAGACACATCGGTCCAATAAATCGGGACCATTCCATGGCAGTCTCAGTTTTGATGAGAGCTATGTCATTTGTACTGTCTATGTATTCGGGGTGATTAATAAATTTTTGAGCTTCATAGATCCTTGCAAATTGAGAAGTGCCATTTGTGCTGTAATACCCAGCAAGAATCAGAACGTTTTCAGGTTCTCCAAAGAACAGCGTACAATGGGCTGCAGTAGCAATGTATCGATGGTTGACTGAAAAAAATAACAGAATGATAAAGCGATATCAAGACTTTTTATCGCAGACACTTCTAACTTATAGTTCCCCCACAAATTTGTTCATTTGTTCGTTTGAGACGAAGACTAACTACAGATGGGTATTCAAACTGTGTAGCTGGCTCGCCTCCGACAATTCTCGTTTGAGAGTACCAACCACAGTTACAGGCTTGGGGTCGAGTAGATAATTTGCAAAAGATGCGACCACCAGGACTTCTATATGATGAAGTGTAAGCTAGAACCATTTTGTTAAATAATGAAGTTCGTGTTAGATTTCCAGAGCCACAAATTTGCTCAGCTCCATTTAATTTTTCATCGCCATCTAGTGAGATGAAAAAGAAGTCTGTTGTACATGAAGTTTCTCCCTGAAAAAAAAAAATTTCAATAATGCATGTAGATAGATTCCTCGAACTACAGATCAAACAACTATCGAACGATAGTTTGATCGGATTGGATGTTTTTCAAGCAAATTGCTTCAATTAAACTGTAAGTCCACATTTTCTATGGCAAATGATTGGTTTCTTTTGTGAATGAGCCTCATGCGACCGGTGGTACGTTGGAAATCTCTACGAACCTTGCGACCGTCCGTGCGACTGTTTCAATATAAAGAATCTCCATTTAAAGAATATCCCAACGAAGCGAAAAAGTCGCTGGCGACGGTGACATTACAAAAAAGACATTGTAGTCAATGAAAACATGTTGTTATTTTTGTTTTTCGTGGTCGCTAGCGGTTCGTGTTGACACACTTCTCAACAATTTCTCCAAATCTCGGACGTTCACCTAAGCTATTTAAGGTTTGAAAAGGTGATAAACTGATGTTACAAAAGGTGACAGTTTGTCTCAGTTGTGCTCAGTAGACAAGGGTAGAAGGAAGAGCTTTGTGAAGTGGGAACACCGAACTTCAAAATTTAGTTGGGTTTTTTTATGAGAAGCTCTAATAAATAAAAAAGTGCTTTAGCGCCCTCAAATGAACCCCTAGCAGGATGGGACGATATCATACGTTTACATTTTTCAAGTTTTGAATAATTTTGTTCCTGGGGATGGACAAACGATTTTTTGTAGGGATTCGCTACTCTGGCAGGTGAGCAAACGTACAAATTTCACATCAGTGTACATTTCGGGTTTTAAACGACTTTTTGTTTTTACGACAAACGAATTTGATAAGCTTCATTCAAAAATTTTGAGTTCAGGATCCCATCTCAAACAGCTTGAAGGAAAAGAAAATAAATGTTTATTGTTTGTCTTTGGTGAATAGTGCCTGATTTAACTATTCTGAATGAATGTTCAAAATCATGCTCCAGAAATGAACATTCCGTGAACTAAATGTATATCAAAAATTACAAAAACAAAGTACAAGAGTATTAATGTGATATGGATATGGATCAAAATGACAAAATTGACAATAAGAATATTCTAGGTTTGTTTTTGTAAATTTTGAAATTTGGGTCTCGAAAACATTTTTTCTGAAGCATGACTTTGAAAACGTTTCGGAAGATATGGCCTTGAATATGTGTACTTTGAGCTGTGGGAGTAATACAGCAAAATTAAAATTAAATTGTCAAAAGGGTCAAAGCCCTTTGAATCTTATGAGGAGGGTGGCGCAGTAGTGATTTTTTTTAAAGATCGTAATACCGAATAAAGTTTTTCTATAAAAAAAACTACAGGACGAGGGAGTTAATCGCGTCTATTGTCTCGTTGCTTCCAAAATACTCGTAGATAAAAATAAAATTTTGGAGCCTTCTGTACGCGATGTTATCGTTTTAAGGGAGCAGAAATTTATAGCTCTGGCCGTAATGCTCAGTTTTTTTTGGACCGTTAAAAAAAATTACAAATACCTTGGGTAGTGCCAAAGTGCAATCGGCAACGATTTCGTAATCTTGTGGAACAGTGAACTTAAAGAAGCATGATGTATTCGGCTGATATAGATCAGGATAAGACGGTGAAGTTAAAATATGCACTTTATTAGGATCGCTATTATAAACTGAATACTTGCAATGTTCAAAAAATGCACTTGAGACCTTCACATTATAAAGTAACACTAATGCACCTGAAATTAAAATAGTTTTATTTCCATTTCAGTTTTTTTTTAAATAATTTTTTAACTAACAAATTTTGATCCATGGAAACATTTTCACTTTTTGATTTTGAATTGGATTATGTAAAGTTTATTATTATCCGGCACACATGCGATTTATTAAATGCGAAGGAAATATGACTGTGGCTTAAACTTGACTTTAGTTTTTAACTTTAGACCTGGCAAGCTCTAAATATAATATTAATTTATCTTTCCAAACTTTCTATGAGGGTACCTACTTAATTTTGCTATTTGTAAAAAACATCCTCACATGTTATAATACTATTAAAATAAATTATATATAAATTCATGTAATTATATCTAGTATATAAATAATTTCTTGACGTAACAAATTTCGGCAATTAAAAATTTAACTAGTTTTTTAATTAACCTGCTATAAGTTTTCATATTTAATTATAAATTTAACTATTATACTAGACCAATTTTTGATATTTATAGCGTGTGTAATGTTCTTTATCGATTTCAGTAATTTTTATTTTGCAGGTATATTACTACTTTATATTTTCTATAATTGTGTATGGTTTCTAGAAAAACTTTACATTGAAGTAATTTCCTCTTCCACTTCCTCTTTTCCACCTCTTTTTTTTCTTCATCTTCTACTTTTTCTTCTTCACCTCCTTCTTCTTCCTTCTTCTTGTTCACACGGTTCTGACATTTCCAACAATGAAAATACTGTCGATTGTCACATACCTGTCAACTTTATTTTCAGTTGGTTGTCTGGCGATGCGCTCTCTCAAAGACGATTCAGAAACACTTTTATTAAGCTTGGCTGTGTCTCGACCAAATTCAACTCCATTTTCCATATTCCTCTGTAATCTTAAATTCGAAATTTCTCCCTTCTTTGAAAGTTGAAAGCGCCCATACTTTTGAATATTTATTCCCGATACCATTAATTTACAAAATTCACTTTCGAACATGATTCAAGTTCCCAATTTTGAAAAATAGTCAAACTGACGTGTCACATTTTTTCACGATAGCCCTAAGCGTAAATTAGAATAAGTGGAATTCCTTTCAATCTCGAAAGTGTTTAGAAAATTTTCAAATTTTTCATTTATAACAAAATCTACTTGGACTTACAAATATACTTTAAAAATTTGACATTTGACTTTTAAAAAAATTGATTTCAAATACATACATAGTTGAAAGGTCCATCATATTAAAAAATGTTTTTGGGTCGTGCATTTGCTTCAAAGAAATTTAGTCACTTTGCTTGTATGTACGTTAAAATCGGCGGTAATATAGCCTTATCAATTCTGCAAGTGTTTTCGAACTATGAACTACGCGTCGTCCTCGTAAACAAACTAAATTTTTTAAATATTTTGTGTACCAAAAGCCCTTTATTACTTTAGAGTGCAAATATACTTTTTCAGTGGTACATTTTAAGTCAAGATGACTGTGGAGATCTTAAAAGAGTACTTAACAGGGGGTTCTAGAATTTTATTGTAAATACATTTTTATATCCAAAGGGCGTCAAAATAGGATTTACTTTCAAATAAAATTAAAATGTGAATGTTTGTAGTAGCTTTTGTGTTACAAAGAAAATCAAGCAAAACAGTGGAAAAAAAGAACCATATCAAATAAAATCATACAATTTTTAACACAATGAATTCTGTTTAACCTGTAATGTTAAGTTTGATATTTGATATTTACTTTATAAGCTTAAATTTTAACGTCAGTTATCAATATATTTGATTTTTCTGTTTATAAAGTAAGAATATTATATTTTTCTGTAAGATTTTGTTTTACCTAACTTGATGGAACGTTTAACATGCATAATGAATTTATTGAGCATCTTTTATAATAACATAAACACTAAAACTCAATTACAATAACGCGTTAGTTTCTCTCAAATGTCACGTGCGTGAAATGGAATTACGCAGATTGTTTTAAAAGGAATTATTGAATATCTTTTCATAATATCTTTCTATTCACATAAAGAAGAATTGATACGAGCACAAATCGTATGTTTACTTTCAAAAAATTTAATTGTGCGAAGTAGGTAGTTTGGACCAAAAAGCTAAAATTAATATATGTAATGGTGAATCATAGAATTCTCGAAATAAAAAAAAAGCTCGTAGGTACTACTCAATGTAGTGATATTTATATCTTATAGATACGGTTAAATGCCTGCTGAAAATGAAAACCTTTTGTAACACAAAATATGTTAAAATTATGAAATGCGGATGTAGGTAGGGTCTTACTAGTTAGGAACTATAATAAATTTATAAATTACTAACAGTAACCAGTCCATAATCAACTTAATTACCTCACAGATGAGAATTAATAAGCAAACCAAATAAAAGAGTAACCCATTTTACAGAGTCAATTATAGCAAAACAATAAACATTGACCTAAATAAAAATCAAACGATTCTTTTCTATTCGATATGAGCAACTTATTTTCTAAATAAACGAACAAAAAAAAAAATACCTACAAATCCACACAAAACACAGCAACAGAAATAAAACAATAAAAAAAACGACATTAACTAGAACAGCCCCTAAATATGTAGTTACAACTACCTGCTGACTAACCCCAACCACTTTTCTCATGACAAAAATGCGCACACTAACCAACCCGAACTAAATTACAAATTCTCTCCTACAATCATGAAAATGATGTCAACCAATCAACGTAACGCATTTTTCAGGATTTTTTTTTAAATAATAGACATACGAACACGCATACATGTAAGGAGCAAAAATATAAGAGAAAACCTAGGCTAAGAAAAATTTTCTCCGCATCCCCCAACATCATACACATCCATCGCCATCCCCATAGCATCACATTAAGTGAAGAAGAAAAGCAATTCTCTCACGGTGAGAAAAAAATAAGTATAAAATAGTATAGTAGCATGTACCATACCATTGCCTCGAAATACACAATAGCTTCATTTGGCATTATAAGAATAAAAGAGGTTGGGGATGAAGGTTGATATTTAAACACACCCCTAAAATCTCACTATACCACTATCACACAACTGCAAAGGTATTTCCAAGCCTAAAAATATGCAATTAATCACTTTTTTTCTGGAAAACAAAACCAAAAAGTATGCAAGAGTATTTTGAAAATTATGTTTCTTTTCTTTTGAACAACAAAACAAATCTTCAACCCATCAGACAACGCGCTCTATGCGGGTCAGGTGCTTTCTAACCCCCAGGGGAATGCGCAAGTGTATAGGAGTTGAGTTCCTTATACCATAATCGCATCATTTGTGAATTATACCTCATTTCGGGTAGAACATATAATAATAATTGTCTACGCATAATCAGTGGCGGAAATGTGTTAAAAAAAAAACAACTTGGCAACACAATGAAAACCCCAAAACTTATTTAGCTTTTTTATTTAAAATAATTTGCTATTTAGTGCTACTGCAGGTTTGTGGCTGATTTTTAAATTAAACTACAGATTCGAACCAATCAGAAAGACTGTTTACAATATCGTCATCGTTATCAACACAGCGCACATACAGCATCGCGCTCGCTGTAGAAAAATATCCACCACTATGATGAGGTTGCGTGGAGTGGAAATGTTAAAAAAAACTCCCACGGAAATGTGAGTAAGAAAAATAGCTTCCCATCCTACATCGCCACTCTCATTTCCCAAGCTTTGGGGAAAAGTCCGCCACTATTTTTTCCTAATTAAATTTTAAGAATGAAAGAGTGGGATGAACATATCGGGCTCTTTATGTCTATAATAATATCTCATTCGCACTCTCAAATTTTTCTAATGAGGAGGAATGTTGTTTTCTCCCACCCTCCGGCCCCACCACACATACTTAGCACCAAAAACTTTTTTTTTTCTTGTCCTTTGAAGAGTATCGCTTTGATAGAAATCAAAGTACAAAAAGCTCACAATTTCGCGCAGTCTCTTTGAAATTTTATATTTTCTAAAGTTTTTCTCTTTTATTTTTCCCTTCCGGATTGAAAACTTCCCAACCCCTACTAAAGGCACATTTCGAATTTATTTTCTCTCTTTAAACGGGGAAAAAGTATTTTTCTTTTCTTTGTTTTTATCGTGAAATTCGGTTTTTTTCATTTGTTGGGGATTTTCCACCATGCCGTTCAATATAGCGTTATATAATTGTGTATAACGATAAATGTATGTATATGTACATGAGGATTAAGAAAAAGGGAATAAAAACAAAACAGAGAAAAATATTCACGCGCTGAGTGGACTGGACGAATATCTGTCTTTTGCTATAGCTATCATCATACATACTCGTACTGTTGCCTCTGCCATAAAACAGGTGACTGCAGTTTGTTACCAGAGGTGATGACGACGATGATGGTTGAGTTGATACGATGATGATGATGATGATCTTCGTGGTAATGACGATGACGAATGAAAAACACGTGTAAGCATTTGTGCAATATGTTAGTAGGTAGCAACGTATGGAAACTTAACTTTTCCAAAGTGGCATTCATTGTAATTTTTTTTTTGTTATCATTTTGTTTGATCTGTTTCGTTCTTCTAAAGTTTTATATCACGCCATGTGCTTTTCCTTTGTGTACGGGTCAGGAGTAAAAGTTTGATTGATGGAGAAAGAAGCATGCAAGGTTATATCTATGTATCTCACTATGTATGTATCTTCAAATGAAGGGAAAATACCTTATATCTATACGCAAAAAAAAGTCTGTTCGCATTATTTAGGTACATACTTTTAAAAGTTAAAATGCTGTTTTCCTTTTTTTTACAATTTTTTTTCTGGCTTTCAAGGTTAATAAGTATATAGCAGGTAGGTACATTGCGAACCCCAAAAATGTGTCAAAAAATTATAGTTTTTTAGTTTTATTAACGCTAACTACTAAATTAAACACAATTAAACAGAATATTAAAAAGTACGTATACGCCACAGTGTACCGCCTTGTTTCGAGAAGTAATTGTTTGATAGTTATTCAAAACATTGACGGATTTTTTGAATGATATGAAAAATGAAATCATACAAATGAAATACAAGCTATGTACATTATATGTAATGAAATAGCAGTGTTTCTTGGGGTAAGTAAAAATATATCGTATTCCTTCTCATGAGTTGCATATAATACAATTTAACTGCTGAATATGTGTAATTATTTGTGATTTTAAAATTCATGTTGACAACCAACTTTACTTAAGTGTGTAAAATAATAGTTCGCATTGTTTTCACAAACTGCATGGCTATATCTTTTAATATTAAAAATGAAATTCATACACCACGTGAACACTCCTGATTTTGCTCATTTTTGTTTGTAAATGTTCTGATTGTCAGATTGTATCTTACCAATTTACTCAATAGGCTCATTAAATTTTAACAAGTTCTATATTCATGCGAAGCGAATTGACTCAAATTCAAAATATATTTCGGTTTGGGGCAAAAGTAACCACAAAATATGACTCCGGTAGGGGGCGCTGTAGTTTTTTTTTTTGAAACTATGATTAGAAAATTATCCGAAATATGTCGTTTCCATTCCATTCGAGAATCGTAATAGCTGAAATGTAAAAGTCGTTACAATATTATAATCTAAAAGTGTTTTAGAATTCCTTAGAACATTTTTTGAAAGACCATTTCTAATATCAAGAAATGAAAACTTCCCATGGGTTGGTTTTGGAGCTGTAGATAGACTGCAAAATATTGAAATACGATTTCCAATATATTCACTGAAATGGTTTTAACAGCCAACTTCTAAATAGAAGTCTATCTAAGTTGGCGGGGATTACGTTCCGAGTTTTCCCTACGACTGATTAGAATCAAAATATTTCAGTAGTTAAAACATGAAAAAAATGTGTGGGAACTTTTACGTTTTACCTAAAAACATCCATTGAGTGTGAATTTCTTTAGTAGGCAAGATTACAAAAGTTCACAAAGTCTTTGCAACTTCTCGATTTCTGGTTTTAAAGTTCTAATATTATAGCTTGTAAAAAAAGAAATAACCAGCAAATAAAGAAGCTTCTTTAGATGAAAAAGTAATGCATAAGCTTCTTCAGAATTCAACACACAATTTGCACACAGAAACCCAACCCTGATTAAGATAAAGTGTGGGTGAATACGTTCCTAATGTGACAAGTACATTGCTTTCTTATTGTTGGTTGGTACTCCCAGAGCTCTTAACATCTTATTAAATCAATTTAAAAAGGAATAACGCATTTCCTGATAAATCGCTGTTTCATGTTTATCAAATATTGTAAACGCACCCTTTAATAGAGCCGAGAGTTACATACAAAAAGAAAAACAACCCTTTGTCCACCAAACAGCACACATTTACTCTAAAAAGTAATAGCATCATCGAGTGGAATGGTTTTTATTCGATTATCGTTTCCCAATTCTCAATTTTTGTTTTGCAAACGTTTTCGTTTTCAGTGCGTTATTAAAATTAGTGAAATCTCATTTTGTACATATACCTACATACATAGGTACGTTGATGTATTATAACAAAAAGTTCATCCCTTATTTCTATAATTTTGTTAAGGCTTTAATTATAGTTACAAGCAATATTTTAAGAAACACATTTCAATTCCCGGATATTAATATATTTAAATATTGATTTGGTGTAGCATAATGAGGTGGTACGGTATAAGGGTGTTTTGAAATAAAAGTTCTGAGTTTGAGATAAAGAATTTGGAAAATTAATTATTGTGAAAATAGGAATTGGAATCGAAAATTTGAAACCCTACCGCAAAAAATGTGCGCCGTTTATGTATATAGGTACACAAAATTTCAAGTTTTTTTGCAATTTCTGCAAGCATTTTTTACGTGAGGGTAATATGATGAGTGCAAGGTTAGCGAAATAACTGAAATATTGAAGTTTTTTTTACTTGTCATCAAGTTAGCAAAGCACAAGGTTTCCAATGAAAAAGGGGTAGGAAATGAGAATGTCTTAGAGTATAGTTTATGGCTTAGAAATTTGCTGTTAGCTGTTTTGCTAAATTAACGCAAGTTAACGAGCACATACTAAACAATTGGAACAACTTTTTTATTCACCCCGCTTACAAGATAGGATTAAAGGATCGGATCGGATCCAAATGATCCAAATCCAGGTATATGACCACGGCGCGGCAGATCGAAAGATTGAATTTGAATTGAATCGAAGTGACGTTTTGTTTTTAGTGTATGCGTGCGGAATTCAGGTCTTGTATAATCATTACGTGGAGGCATTGTTAAAAAAATAATTAAACTAGCAAAAACAACAAAAAAAAAAACAAAAATCAAAACCATCCTTGACACGAAAAGCACAGAGCTTGTGATTGAAATACACACACACTAACATACAGCTGTCATCTCGATTCTTATCAATCCGTCGATCTAGGTCAACATGGATATTTTAAATCCGATCCAGCTCGATCCTATTTCGATCCGATCCAGGTCTTAACAGAATCGAAACCTAATTCAATTCAGATTCAATTCCCCTTGTAAACTTAGTAATAGTGAAAAGTTGATTGCTAAGAAATTTGACGTAAACATTAAACAAGTCCCGAATTAGTTGTGACTGATTCGGGACTTAGTTCCATGAGTTAGTTAGTTAGTTAGTTAGTGAGTTAGTTCAATGTCCGAGGACCTAAGTAAGTAAAGAGTGTACCTACAACAAATGTAAGCACAAGCTAATTATTCAGCCATACATATTCAACATAAGAAGTTTGTACCCTTTTCAAAAGGGCTGCAACTTCAAATGAATTACAAAAACTATAACAAAACATGGTACAAATATATAGAAATTGTTACAACTAATTCACGATTAACTAACGGCAAGTTTTTCAAGCCATGAACTTTCCTCTATGAAAAGAGCTTACCTCTTTTTCAAGTGGTGCTTAATAGGAAACATAGAGTAGGCTGATATTTGATTTGGTTAAGGTCACACTTTGGTCAATGTAGACCCATTAGCTGTGTTTGATTATCTGTTATGGGGATCTGGATTATCTGGATCTAGATTATCTTTCACATGCAATACAAAAACAATTTGTGATCCGCCTTTCTATGTGGATCTATTTCAAGATCCAAAATTTAGTTTGTGGGATCTCGATCGTTTTATTATCGCAGGATGATTCATGTGGATCTTGGTGGATAATAAAACGCGGCTATTGTGATGCCCAGGGATTTGGTCCCAAGCAGAGAAACCTATGATGTGGTCGTCTTTTACCAAATTTACCATCAATAACAACTCAAAAACAACAACAAACATTTAATAAGCTAATAAACGCGCTAAGTTAACACCAAGAAGTAAACGCCATCGACCTTAGAAAGCCCATTGTCAATGTATCAAACATTAACTTGATTGCAGAAGCCAAGAAAATTCTTAGCTAAATTGTATGGGCTGCCAAAAATTAATAATAATAGAGTATCCGGTGCTACCATTTTTGTGTCAAATAAACGCTACTTATCATCTTTGGATCTAGAAAACATCATCCCACTTTCTATCAATTGTAGTAGCTTAAAACTCGAAGAGGATGAAGTTATGGTAAGTGTTGACGTTAAGTCACTCTTTACCCGTTCAAAAGGTTTTGATTGTTATCAGTGAGAGTGTCTCAAAGCAAGAATGAATGGGGTTGTTATGCGTTTACCTTTATTTCCAGTGGTTGCATATTTGTGGATGAAGTTTTTCGGAGGAAAAGCTTTGAGCCAATTTTTTCTAATATGTGATTGGATGGATGTAGCTAGCGCGTTTTGCATCCTTAAAAGATAAACATCTTAACTCACAACATCCAAAAATTAGGCTAACGTTGTAAAAGTGACATGCCGTGCTAAAACATTTCAATTCATACGCCATTACCTAGAGATTGGGATCGGAGTGCGTGGATAGGCTTAACAAACGGCATTGAAGAGGCTGGCTTCCAAGCAAAAATAGAAGAAGTGACACCCCTAACTGGGCCAGATCCCTTTAAGCCTAAATTGTAGTATTGGGGAGAGTATGATAAAATAAATTAGATTAGAAGAGGAGGCTTAAAGACCTAAAATCTGGAAAGACCTCCCCAATCTGAAGCAGGCCAAACTCTTACTCGGAAACTATAAGCGAGAGCGTTTCCTTTTCTGCATCAGCTTAAATAGGAAAAATCTCAGGAGAATAACGTTACTCTTTACAGGCTATTGTTAACTGAGAAGACACCTCAACATCCTTGGCTTAGTGAGCAGTACGTGTCTGGAGATGCCGATATCATAAGACATCGGATTACATAATAGGTTTATATGGAGTGGATGCACCAGTGCACTGAGCAGCCACATTATAGATATCTAAGAGTAAAATACACTCTCTAAAAATGCTCCAAATTCTAAAAATACCCAGAAGAACAATTTTGGAAGACGAACTATAGTATGAGGAACCTCATCCAGCTCAAAATGGAGACACAAACCACAAACCGGAATAAAAAACGCTTTGACTTCCTTCCACGCCTTAGGCGCATAGGAGTGACTTTGAATTGAATATTTATTATTTAATAGAAAAATAATACTTAAAAATACAAGATGGGTGGGTGGATTAACAAAAATAATGGTAAATGTCAAACATATGTATTTTGGCCTTTCTGGAAAATACTATTTTGCTCCAAAATGGCTAACATGGCTTAAAAAAAATTATAAATTTAAATAGATGTTGGCTTACTTTAATTGAAAAAAAAAATTCTAACTGAAGAATCATTTTCTTGATTTTCGATTTTCTGAAAAACAATTGATCTGATAGTAGTAAGGATTTTTTATCAAAAGCCTCTAAATTTTATAAAATGTATTCAATAGCTAAATTAAAAAAAAAAGTATGTACATGTTGAAAAAATAATTATCTGAAAATTAAATATTTTAAATACTGTGAGTAATATTTACATTTTTGGAATTCGGTAAATAGCAATTTTTTAATACTATCTTTAATGATTTGCACAATAATAAATTTTGAGCCCAAAAATAAAGATACCCCCAAACAAATGTTTAAAAAACCACTTCAAAAAATTTCAAATTTTTCGAAAACGGCTCTGAAAACTCATTCCAAAAAATTCTCTGAAAAGTGGCTATCCTGGTACAATTGCATCAGCGATAGTAGTTATCCTAAGGCCCCGCTGAAGGAGCAAGATTAAATAAATAAATGAAATATATTAATTTTTGAGAAATTTAAAATTTTTGAAAATAGATTCCTTACATCTGTATGGGAGGGAGGTACCGTTATTTTGAAAGTAGAATTAATTCTTTTTTATTAGATTTCATTGAAAACCGTTCAATGCCAAATTTCCAATAATGTATCGATCCCTTTTTCGAAAAATTATTTTTTTTTTTGAAAAGTAAAAACAAGAAATATAGATAATTTAAATAGGTATTAAGAACTTGTTATAAATTTGAGATGGTTTTCCATAAAAACTTTGATTACAATCGGAAGAACCGTTTTAGGGAAAATAAGAAATAAACGATATAAGTGAGGTTACGGTCTCTCACTTTGGGAAAAAATTAATGGCAGGTACAGTTATGGTCTTTAAAAAAAAAAACAAAAACAAACGTGTGGAGCCAAAAAACACTATGCACCAAGTTTCAAGTAAATCCACCCACCCGTTTAGAACGCAGCTCAACAGACAGACAGGCTGAATTGCGAGACCTACTTTTTTCTTAGTAATGTCAAGTTTGATCAAAATCTCGAGTTCGAATTTTTTCACGAATGCAAAACTTGCCCTAAGTAACTAGAGTCACAAGTAAAAAGTATTGAGTTGCTCACCATGTGCAAATAACAAAACCCACATGTATGTACAGTAGGTACATATATCTTTCTAAGGCAGGGGTGTAAATCTCAACCCCAGAA
Organism: Syrphus vitripennis; assembly: GCA_958431115.1. Classification (NCBI taxonomy): domain Eukaryota; kingdom Metazoa; phylum Arthropoda; class Insecta; order Diptera; family Syrphidae; genus Syrphus; species Syrphus vitripennis. Next base: position 114,500,408 of record OY288108.1, read on the forward strand.
AAAAAGCAAAATGCGAATAATCAAATGTGCCTGCTTCCCACAGCTAAATAGAAGGTACCTACCTTGCTCTCCTTTTATACCTACACCATAAAAAGTCAACGTCGACGAAAATGACAATTTTCCATGGATGACATCAATGACGTTAGTCAGGTGTAGGAAGGCAAAAGAAAAACTCTCTATCAATACAACACACACTCTCCACTTAAATTTATAAAAAAAGAAAGAAGAAAACCCACCACCCAGAGTTCTCCTCCCGCCAAAATTAAGCATCGCGCTTAAGTTTCCGGCAGCAGGCTGACTGGCTGAGTATGGTTATGGCTCTCTGGCTCCACAACCAGCAGCAGCAACATCAATTCAGCTTATGCTGCGGCCATCGGCATCGGTGGACCTCATCAAGCATAAAACAGAGGCAAACATTCATACAAAAACAAAAAAGAAAAGAAAGGAAATTACAGAAAAAAGAAAAGATACATCACAGCATAAAGACTACAAAAAGCCGCTACCACCATCACCATCACCATCACCACCACTGTATACCTACACCATGATTGCTGATCCTGGTGCTACTACGCGATGGATATTCTGTTCTGACCTGGCTCCAAACAGAAGCAAACGGAACTGGACCCGAGAGTGTGACGCTCAGAAAATCAGCATCAAGAGCAACATCGACAAACAGCAGCAGCGGCAGCGGCAGCGGCAGCGGCAGCTATAGCAGCACAGCAAAGCATCAGCGGCCGTGGTGTCCAGCTGCGATTGGCTTAGAATCGAAAGAAAGCCAGGCCTCCCTGGTCCCGGTTTTCCTTTTTTTAGCCGTATTCTTTATTTTTCGTTTTTATGGCCAGCAGTTTTCGTATCACATGTGTCACTTGTATGACTCGAACTCGACTTCGGCCCTGGTGGTGGCCGGGCCGAGGGAAGCACACATTTTTTTATGAGTGTGTGAGAATAAAAATGGGTGCACAGAGTGTTGTGGGGTTTTCTGTTTTTTCTCGAAGCCGAATTTTGTTACTCATTTTCTTTTTACCGGTATTTTTGCCGTCGCTTGTTCCTACTTACTGGTATGGTAATATGGCTGTGGCGGTGCGAGTAGAAGCCCGGGACCAGAGGCCAGGGACCAGGTTTCTCTTATGCGCTAGGCATCAGAAAGAAATTTCCTTTCTTTTTCGTGATCCTTTTTGGGAAATGCGTTTAGTGCGCGGTGCGAAATAAGGAAAACAAAAAGGAACAAACAGAAAAGAGTGAGAAACAAATTGGAAAACTTGATCGTTAAGGTTTTTTTGTTTATGTTTTTGCTTTTCTATTTTATTTATTTTTTTGTTTTCATAAAATGGTCCTGGCCTGGTACTGGTACTGGTACTGGGTGGTTGGGTATTTTGGCGTGAGTAAGTTTATGTGGAGGACATGCAAGCCGTTATATTTACACATGTACGCGGATAGGGTAAAATAACAGTTCCATCAGTGTTCCTGTGCACATGTGTATAGATTTGGTGGGAATGGTTTTCTTCTTCATTTTTTTTGGGCTGAATAGGTACGTATCTATATACAGCTTTTATTTTGTAGTGTTTTTATGACTTTTTTTTTCGAGCGGTTTTCAGTTAAGCTTCTACCCTACTTTGCTCCATTGGAGGATTCTTTCTGTGGGGACCAAAACCATTCTCATCGCACATATATTCTTATGTATAGATAAATGAGTTAGAGAGGGCGCGGCGCTAGATGGTTTGGTGGCTGCCCTAGTCATAAAGGGGTTGAATGTGAACACTATGCCGTTATAGTCGTTATGGTTGATTTGACCACGTTTGATTGCGTAAAATCGAATCGATTTAATGGTGTTGTAATAATGGTGTGTTCTTTTTTACTTTTTTGTTTTTGATTGATTTGACTAAAGAAAGATGTCAGTATGGAGTAAAAACAAGTAAAAGTGTAAAAGTCGTAGGAATTGAGAGTTTGAAAGATTGTGGTAACTACCAGCTCGTTTTTTTATAAATAAATAAATAAATAGTTGAAGAAACGGCTCATAATTTTAGTTACTCTCTATCGCGTGGAGGGAAAAAGAAACTAAAATTTTGACGTCTACGAAGAATTTATTTTTAATGAAAATACTTTTTTTTCATTGCCATCCAAACCTTACATCCAATTTTAGTACCTAGGTAATGCAAAATTATCTTTCTAATAACATCGAAAGATTTTCAATTAAAGAGTGCAGAGTACAAGAAATTTTTCTGCAGAAAGCGGAATCACTGGCAAGAAGATCCTACCAACGCAACATGAAGCTAAATCAGTGATGCTGATGACTAGGAAAGAACGGTTTTCAAAGCTTTGTCAATGTGCCCCTCTCCAAAAATATAGATGAAAAAACACGCCCCGAAATGGTTTACAGATGTTGCAAAAACAACCAGCGAGTACGAACAGCAAGTATCAGGAGTTGGAGGCAATATCTGCACCAGGTGCCGATGCAAATCATGCTATTCAGGAACTGCGACATGCCAACATGAACAAGGGCGCCATTATTTTAAAATCCATGGAACAGAATTGAAAAATGCTCGGGAAATTCGTTCACCAAAATTCATTAACAACGCTCAAGCTCAGCTGGCAACAGTATTATGAAGAAGTTTTAAATGAACAATTTCCAAGGCCAAATTTTACAATAGCTGCATCTAATAACGAAGGAGTCACCGTTATCACATACGAAGAAGTTAGTGTTGCAGTGACAAACTCCAGTTCTGGAAAAAGATGGGAGACATCGGGTCTAGATGGCTCATGGTCCTCATCTTCAAAACATATTTGCGGTGACCAAATCGCCAATCAGTTGAGGCAAAGTTACCTAATTCCTATCTACAAGGGGAAGGGTAATATATACGAAACTGCGAAAGCTACCGTTCAATCAAGCTAATGTCAGACATTGAACAATCATAAAACCAGGAGGCATCTCGATGTTTTCTGAGGTCAACCGGACGAAACAGTCGTTATCGTGACAATGAATTAAGAAGAAGATCCTTGAATATGAAGAATCTAAACCCCCTCAAATACCCTAAACCCGGGCCCTTCCAAGATAAGTGGGCCCACCAAGTTGTCTTGAAGTAGATCATGAAGCGCATAATAAAGAGCTCCCTGTAGTATGTAGGACATCATCATGTCTTTCCTTAAGCCTCAAAATCGCACTTCATGTTGCGCTTCATAATTCACTTCATTAAGCGCTTCCCGACGACCTTTATGAATGTAAAAAAAACTGGTTCAACAAATCTCAAATTTCTTGAAAACACCTCCAAGCATTTCAATAAAAATTTGTGTTCAAACCTACTAGTAAAGCATATTATTTAACACAAAACAACTTTAAATTAAGACGGCATTGACAGTACCTTCTACTCATAGAACAGTTTGTTTCATAAAAGTATTGTACAACATATCGAATTTGATGACAGAGTAATTTCGATAAATGTTATGTTAAGAAAGTGCATAACAAAGCTCCCACTAATGCTTCCTCTTCTTCTAAATAAATGTAGGTACTGGCTTTAATCTTTAACCTTTATGTTTTTTCTGGTGACTTTCCAGCTCCCCTTAAATGCACTGATGTTGCACTTTTTAAAAAGGTTCAGCTGGTGAATATGCAATTATAGACACTTCTATCAGTTTTCATCAATTTTTTTAAAAAACTTTGATTGTTCGTTTTCTAACAAAAACAAAGTTTTTTGATCGAACTCAAATCGGCTTTTAAAGACGAAAATCAATAGAAGATGCGCTGTGATGAAATAATGTCACATTTGGTGAAAAAGTATATAGCTAGTTTAGTTGCCGGCACAACCAAATCAATTGTTATTATTGTCAACCATTATTAAGTACTTAGAAAATGAAGAAAAGCTGGCTCTCGATTCTGAAAAAACCTACAACACTATTTGAAAAGAACAACTATATTTCGATGCAGAATTTATATCATGTGGAAATTGAATACACCAAACTATATGAGTGTGAAAAATTACAACCAAAAATTATTAAAATTCTGCTGCCGCCATCTTGGAAAATATAGCTGGAAAGAAAAGCCCAACAAACAAGTTTTCCACGATAAGTGCTGTTTAATCTTTATCCATAAATGTTGTAAGTGCAAATGTTGAAGAAGAAATTGAAAAATACATTCGTGACTTGTTGAAGGCAAAGAAGGAATAAGTAGTTTACCCAAAGAAAATATGCAATAGGATTAAGAAGCTGCATTAGATCCGGAATCATAGAACCTTATGTAACATATTACAGCATTGACATTGAAAGAATGAAAAAAGCGTATGAAGTGTAAAATATCAATATTTTTTACGCTAACGAACCAATTTTTTTTTTTTTTCAAACAAACTTCTAAATATTACCTACTTTACACACTCTACAGAAAATGAAATATTATTAACATTACTGGTGCATTTTTCTCATTGTTCTTTTGACTTGGTGCATTTCGCAATACAATTTCTCGGAACGATACAAATCCGTGAATATTTTACACAGTTTCCAATAATGAAGGTGAATATTTAGAATTATGTAAAGGATTCAAAATTCTTGGAGATACATTTTCCACCAGAAAATAAACAACGGTGTAAATTTTGATTCATTAATTTGTTAACGATTGAAAAAATAAACGTCGCGACGTCGCGTCGGTCGGCTTAAGTTATAACCAGAAAAATTTTTAAAGGGTACGGAACGTCGGTTTAATTTGTAAATTATGTTAGAGGACGTATATCGAGGAAGTCCCAAAAATACCTTTTCAAATATTTTGGTGCATTTTGAAATTTTGTGCTATTTTAACCCATTGGTACATGTTACGTTCTTGTCCAATAACCGCCTAATTTTTTCATTCTACATATATTCATCAGTGAAATAGCATTTTGATATTATATAGTAAATGCATGGATTAACAAATGTTTAATTGCATGAATACAAATACGAATACCAGTTAAGATACCCAACCCCAACCCAAAAATATTCCTCTGAAAATCAAGAGCTAATTTCAACGACCTTGGAAGCACACTCGACAATTCGTTCTTGTTTTGAGCTTTAAATTAAAAAAGAAAAAAAAACAAATATACTAAAAAAGTAACATTACTGTGGTCCAGAAAGAAAGACACAATGAGGATCTGTTTTCAAGTCTAAAGGCAGACAGACTCGTTCCTAGGTACAACCTACCTCGCAGTAGTCCGAAGGAATCTCTCTCATCGTAGCACCCTAGTGCAAGAGTAATTAAAATCCCTTGATTAATATGTAAATTTAATGAGATTACGAATTCAGCGAATAAGATTAGGATGCCCCTAACTCCTTGCCTGGCCTGGCATCCTTTCGAATGCAAAGAGGAATAAAATTCTCTCAAGCACATGCGAGCTGCAATGAGTTAAAAAAAATATATAAAGAAATTAATTGTTGGTACACCTCTGTTGCATGAACTTACTCAGAGTTTTTACTTTAGTTGCAATAGGAATTTTAGCGACCGTTGTCAATTCAATGTGTTAAATCAAATCAATGTATTAATTAAATGTCAGTCTAATAAAAAAATAAATAAGGTCTTGTAACGTTTAAGTAAAAATATTTTATTGATTTCAATAATTTTATCTTGTACAATAATTAAAAATATTCGCAATTTGTTTTCTTAAAATTTATATTTTGTATATTTAATTTTTTTTTGTCTTCTAAAGTCTAATTTTGACTCAACTCCAGTCATACATTAAAGCTTTTAAAAAGACGATTTTTTCTAACATCGTCAACAGCTTCAAGATAATTAAGTCAATCGAATTAATAATAGGATTTAATGAAATGACATACAAAATGAGTATTAAACTGGCAACAAGGGTTTTGATACAAAAACAATATTTTTTTTCGAAGTTTTTTTGGTGAGTGCTGAATTCGAAACCGAACACAAATTTGTGCCAAAGTATTTTTAATAAAAGTAAAAACAAACATTTGTTTCCATTTTTTTTTAGGCGGATGATTTGATGTTTGATATTCAACCAGAAAATGATTCCTTGTTGTTTAATACTTTATGAAAACACATGGGCTTAAATGCGCTTTCCTTAATTCATAAATTAATTAGAAAAAAAATCGTTCTCCAATTTTTTCCATTGGTTTTTGTCTGTTTAAAAATTATATTACTATACAATTGTACCTGATGCACAATATTATTTAATTTGAAGTAACCTCACGATATTTTGCAAACCATAATTTTTCAAAAAAAGTTTTCAGAATAAAAAACGAAAAAACTGTACGAGTGTACGGACAGTGACAAAGTGTAATACAGGGTTTTCCAAATCTTAATTAAATACAATGTCCATTATGATTTTTAGTGTTTTTTTTACTTTAACTGGATAAATATATTCGGCAATATATTATCAAACACATTGCCAAATCATTTTTCGGTTGTTTTTGACACGTTACTAAGTATAATTGTTTCTTTTTTGCTATGAAATTCCAATTTGTTGTCCGCAACTTTCATTTTTACCAAAATCGACATTTAAAATTATTAAAAAAAAGAAACAAAATATAAACCAAAAACAGAACTTTTTCTCGAAGCGTTTTTTACGGATAATTTTTAACTCTACCTAAAAGTGTTTATTTTTAACGATTCCTAAACTATATCCCTTATTTGCATCGCCAATAAAAAGCAGTTGTTCGACACAGTGGTAGCATAAATAAGTAGCATCGGACAAAAAAAAAACGCTAAAGGAGGTTAGGTAGGTATATAGTGAGCCACTAGTAGTCGTAAATCTGATATTTTGATGCCACCCATAAACGCGCATTCCTTACAAGAAGAAATATCTACAACATGTGACGAACTTACTTGAATTGCGGATCGGTGCGGTGGGTGGTGGCAGCGGACACGGACGCGAACACCAATAGATGGTGTGCGAAGTAATGAGGTTGATGTGCTCTCTTATTGACTTAAAATTTTGTTCTGTCAGAAAATGTCCGGTACAGTAGTGATGCTGGATTGTGGTGGAATCGGAATGAAGGTACCAAAGAAGGACTAACTAATCAAACAGCTATGCAAATGAGCTCTAGCGAGAACGGTGGCAACTACATTTAACAAGCTATATGAAAACATGTTGATAGTTGTGATTGGGATGAATGAATTCTGGAAGGGGTATGGTACAGGGTCATTTCTAGGTAATGTATAGTACTTATAGAATTCTATAAGCCGGTGGATGCCATCAAGAATAAATTTAAAAAGAAGGAAATTGAGACGGTAAAGATTAAGGGAATAATATACCAGCTTCCGTACTGAGTCTATCATCAAAAACACAGAATTGTCAACGAACATGTGGTATTTCAGATGACGGAGTTAATACCTATGATTAGGGTGAATTGAAAGCGATCGCTGATTAATTTTTCCTAAAAAAAAACATATTCCCAAGAATGGGATCGGAATTCCTTGAAACGGTGATGTGCTTGTAACTCTTTTTTTTATTTGTTCATTGTGAATGTTCGGATTTTCATTCTTTAAACAATATATACAGCGAACTAAAAATGATTCTGTTTTTCCTTTCCGGAATATTTGGATTGAATATTTTTTGTTCCTTGTCAAGAGTATTGTAAAATTAAAAATGATATGGTCAGCGCAATTCTAGTATCTTTTCTAATATTATTATGTAGGTATAGTTGTATGGGGAGAGCCTGCCTGAACGGCATGTTCAATTGCTGTGAATACCGGGAAATCGATAAATTCCGATCATCAGCAACACTTCCGCTTGCAGCATCATTATTTCGACTGATCGTGCATTGCGACATCAGTAAGGCTTCGCCCATATTCGAATTTCCTTACAATTTTATCGATTACTTGCGTAGGCGGTCCATTATGAAGATCAGAATCAGATCGTGCATTGCGACATCAGTAAGGCTTCACCCATATTCGAATTTCCTTACAATTTTATCGATTACTTGCGTAGGCGGTCCATTATGAAGATCAGAATCATAGCGTAATGCGCGAACACATTTGAATCACAACTTTTGTAGTAAGTTTCAACAATTTTAACGCTTTGTTCGATTGCTTAGCGTTCAGTATCGTAAATAGCAAACATTCAACTAATATAAAGACTCTTAAAGTGACAGCTGAGTTTGACAGGTGTCAAACACCAGCGCTACCAACTTGAAATTTAGGACACTTTTCCGTTTGAATTTCAAAAGAAAGAGCTGAAGCTGGACTTAATTTCAGTTTAAAAGTATTTCAAAAATTGCTATTTCAAAGTATTTCAAAACTCTGACCTAACGTGTGCGTAACTTTCAACTAACGTGTGCTTAACACTTACCTAAAGCTCACCTAACACTGGTCTAAAACTTGCGTAATGCTGACCTAACGTACGTGTAACGACGCTGAAAACACACGCATAAGTGAATCTGAACTAACGCACATGGTAACGCTGACCTTTGGCTCAATATTTGAATATATTTTTCACCCGTGAACGTGCTTGTATACGGAAACTCAATTAATTCATTTTCTACTAATTTTCAACATTTCGGTTTTAAAAGGTCAAACGTTCACAACGTAATCGTACCAGCGTCCAGCGAGCGATTAATGTCAATAAATCGCTTTTTACACTTCACCAGGAAGTATGTACTAGGCTCAAATTTGGCGTGGAGGCATGTCTTATAAAACGTCCTGTGGTCCTGTCCTTATCTATTAGCTAGTCTACGGTTGCAGCTTGTGAATTAAATAATTTGTAATTCAAAAATCTCAAATCAAGAAGAGCTTGTGGTTTCATATTTTTATAAATAAAAATTAAGCTTACGAATTATTTTTCTTTCAACCATAAACAAGCGTAGGTGTGCTTAAAAAAACTGAAATAATTGGTATACATTTTGTACCGCCGCCGCGTCGCGTCGGTGATTATTAATATCTCTTACATTAGGTATCACACAAAATGTTCAACTGTTGTTCTTCTTCTTCAACGTCAAGAAGTACAAGTTGACTGACCCAGTTAAACATACTCTAAGCCCATTAAATTTTCATTAAACTCCATTTATCGCAGAAATATTTTTTTGTTATTGATTAAAAAAGTGTTCGTGTAACACATTATACAAACATTAAAACCAATAATAAAACACAAAATTCATTAACTTATTACCAATTATTCTAATTACCAATCTATAAAACTGTTTAGTCACGAAACTATAATACACCTAACTGCAGCTAATACCTATAGATACGTCAATAGTCAATAATAAGAAATGCTCTATAGTTTGTAATTATGTAACATACATAATTAAGCAGACATCAATTGTGCGTTGGAATAAGACTGACTCGTGTAATTAAGTATCAATGGTTGTAGGTATTAAGTTTTTATTATTTACAAACAAAGAGTGTTTGTACTTCAATAAAAAGGTAAAGGTTATATAGGAAGGAAGAAGATACTGTCAATGTAGAAATGTTGGAAAATAATTTAAAAAGTTAAATACTGGTCTAAATTAATTTTTAAATGGAAATCCGTTCTTAAAACAGTTCTAAAAGTGGGCTCTGCCATTGGGCACCGAAAAAATATGAGAAATAATCAGCAGGATAAATCGAAATGAAGGTTTTTAAATGTATTTATTCTACATATAGATCGTTACTGTTTCATTACATGCCAACTCTTGAACTTCTAAGTTTTTATAAACTTATTTATTTACTTGCATTTTATATCACTTATTATATTGTCTACAACAAATTTGAACTTATTTTTGTCTATTCATTTAACTTATCCGCAGCAAAATATTGCAATATTTAATATTGTTTCAACTGCTTTCAGTCCTATTGCGAAAATTGATCAAGATGCAGCAGATGCAGAAGTTGTCAAAGAAATACATTTGTGTCCGCCTTCTCCTAGTCATAGCTTTTTATCATACAAAAGATCCGCTGCATTCAAAAATTATGCAGTTTCGAAAATATTTTCTAAAAAAAAGTATTGCATTTTAGCGCCTGTTATTATCAACAAAAACTAATTCGCTCCTGTGAAATGGATTTCTCACACTCGTATGATTCTGTAACAAAATGTTCTGAACTTGAATTTTTTCGGGCTAGAATTCATTGAAAGCCTGCAAATATATGAGTCAAACTGTTTCTGCGATTTATCTTGGTTCCAAACAAAATTGGTGCTTTTGAATAACTCAGTTTGTTATTTTTTCGGGTTGCTTAGTGATGACTCTGTTCAATTTCTACTAGGCTTTTGGTTTTGGTCTAGGGCTGCACAAATAATAAATCGAGTCACTGAATCGAAAACCCAGAAAATTAAACAGAGTCAAAACAAACGAGTTAAAACGATAAAAAATTGGAACTTTTCAGTTTTATTTTTAATTCTTTTAATTTCAAGTACAATATTTCCCCTAAAACATAGTTTGCTGACCATCTGTCAGGCTACAAACTGTCAAGGATGGCTTCGATGACGATGTATTATAAAAAACTCTGAATCTGAAAATTTCGCAATTTCTTCATTCCTCCACAAAAATATAACTTGAGGCCAATTGGCCGAAATTTGAAATAAAATACACTATTTCTCCCAAAATATAGTTCGTTAACTATCTGACAGTCTATAAACTGTCAAATTCCACTGAACGATGGCTTCGATGACGATCTGAAAACTTCGCAGATTTTTTATTGCTCGAAAAAAATGCCATTTAACACCCACTGGGTGGCATTTGGAATGAATTAAACTTTTTTTTCCCAAAATATAGTTCTTCAATCATCTGTCAGGCTATAACTTGTCACTCTCGGTTCAATTTTGCATTTAATTTTCTTTTACTTAGATATTCGTTTTGCTGGTTCTGTTTGTTTGTTGAGCACGATTTGATGCCAAACCAAAAAACCGAGTATTCACCCCAAACCGAATTCAGTTTTTCTTACAAATCGAATCGAGTTCTCTTTCGGTTCCGTTCAGGTAAAATCTAGATAATGTAAACCGAGTTAACACATCACTAGGAAGGACAGTAACTATTAATTAAGTTCTTTCATTATTCGTAAATATATGTATATGATAGTTTAGTTTAAAAAAATATAATGCGTCAAACTATATAAACCAAATTATTAACACAAAATTAACCCTTTCATTCACCCCTTGGAAAGAAAAATATACGAACTAAAACAATCCCCGACAAAAAAAAAAAAAATTAAAATACATAATACTGCACGCAGAGTTACACAAAAAGTGCTTAATGTAAGGAGAACGATACCTTAGTGCTTGTTCAAATGTGTTCACCACCTCATTGGCTTACTAATCGAACAACTCGCGGAACTTCAATTGTTTCCCGACACGCATTTCGAATTAACGTTGCCTTATTATTCTTTTGTTCGGACTTCTCATTATTACATAACTGACCCATTCAAATGGAGTTTCCATTGATATGTTCAATATGACGAGCCAGAAGAAAGGAGTTCCCTAGACATAACAGTGAATAAAAAAAAAATACTTTAAATATATCAAGCCATAGAGAAAGCTCTTATTATGTCTGACTCGCCCTTCAAATACTTCCAATAATAATAATAATAAATTAATCGAGTTAAATCCCATTGTTTGCGTTAAATGCCCTGATATTCATTCAGATATGTTAAACGATCATCCACTTCCACTTTATTTCCAGAAAGGAAGGAGGCTAACTATTAGACTTCAAAAATATCGGTTGATTGATCAAATTGAATGACAGAATTAATGCTTTTTATAATGTGCTTCGATTATTGCTAAGCGAACCATGGAAAGAACATTGAGAAACAACTGTGGTTGCGTTCAATATCCTTCAGATGGAATCATTATCCTTACTTATTAAAACATTTAAAATAATTTTAATGTTAAATATGACTTAGCAATGCAGTATGTTAAGGAAATTGCAGATTCGAAAGAAATGCTAGGTTTAATATTTCCAAAGATGTGGGCTTATATTAAGACATAAGGGCAGAGATTTTTTTTCTAAACATCTGGAAGAGCTCAATAATTAAACAGGAACGGCAGTTAAAGAAATAGTTTAAACATTTTTATTATTTAAGGCAAAAGTCCAGTACTTCTTCTATACCGGGTGGCAACGGCAACGCTGTTTTCCGTTAGTCTTGTGCTTAGTATCAGCTGCTGGTTCAAATCAGGGCAGAAGTAGTAAAATAGAAATACAAATTTCAGCAGGAGCGAAATAGTAGATTACTGCTACAGAGAGTAAAACTCTTATAAGCACGGGCCAAGAGGGGCCTGACCCAGTGGTGAAGGGGTTGTGGATATCGGCCCTGTCATAGCTGTTGTAGACTATCACTTCAAAATTAAGTACGAACCGTCAAATTTTCCCTACATCATAATGAGGCAATATAGTTGCTTTTCTAGATATAGAATTTACCTTTAACAATGTCGATGCACCTGCAATCGGAATTGCACTGCGATCTCTAAAAGTAAATACATACATATGTAGTTCGCTTGTAGAATTGATTGATCAAATACTGACTAGCTGAATTTTAAACTCAATACTGAGTGGGTTTCCTGCTAAAAGATCTGTGAGTAGAAAAACGTGACAAAGTAATATGTCTTAAGAAGGTCATACAATTTCTATGGAACTTGGTAGTTAATGAATTATTGACTTCCGTAGTGACAGAGAATTTCAGAGTAATGGCTTATGTGGATGACTATCAAAGACTTACTACAAATTGCATTAAGCACATTAATTTGATGGGCTGATTCTTTTGGATTGGGGGTGCAATCCCCAAAATAATGATCTTGTTCTCTTATTCAGGAATTATAAAATTCCGCATATTGACCCTCCTAAATGAACACCACAAATGAAGCTAAATATTTTGGTTTTATCCTAGACAAGAATTAAGATGGCTACAGTGACTTTTTCTCATGAAAGGGGTCTCTTCAAGTTATGTCTACCGCAGCGTATTCCTTCAAACTTGAAACTGAAAGAAAGAAAGTTTGGTATTTGGTATTTTTTCTAAATTTTGTTTTGAAATGCATAAATCACTATTAACCCTTTTTGACAATGTTGTTGTTATAACAAAATATTTTTTAAAAAGCATTTTTGTAAAAGTATAAATAAGGAGCTGGTTATAACATTGACACATTAACATTATTCATCCAACATATGAAGCTTGAGAACAAATCAAACTTCGTTGTCCATTCACATTCATCGTTTTTGCAGAATGAATTCCTTGAGTAAATTCAAATACAGACTGGTTGTTAACCTTTGCACTTTGCCTTCCCCAGCATTTAATTTTTCTGCGCTTTTAAAACTCCAATGACTTCATGAATGAACATTTTTAGTCAATGAATGCACATATCCGCTCTTCTTCCATAAACCAGGAAATCAGATATACCATTTACAATACATACACCATCTTGGGCTCGAATTGATACGTCAACAGAAAGAGAAACCTTTCAGAGAATCGTAGTAGATATAGTATATGGTTGCCTACAACTTGATTGAGTTACCCTTTTCGTCTAGCCTTATTCGCTTGCAATATGATTTCATTGTTGAGTTTGAACAAAAAAAAAAAAAAAAGATGATAGAAGTACGTCTTCTCAATATTTTTTTAACTTCGGCTAGAAAATCGACTTTGCTTTGACCGACATATGAGACTTTTTCGTGTTATTTGCCCAATGGCTAGACAAGCCAATATTTCATCACCTGATGGCAGTTAAGTCTTACTCGTCTAGGGTCTAGGCACACAAAATAAACCTTTCCAGTTTGAAAATAAAAAAACAAAAATCATTCGATCCCTTTTCTCATTAAATCCTTTCCTTAGCCATCTCCGTTGGAAGGATAAACCACCGATTATTTTTATCAAACGATTAAAATGAGAGTGCCAGTGTTAACTTTTTCTGTTTTTTTTACATTTTAATGCAGCAAAAAAATCTTCGGACGTATAGTATCTAGGAATTACAAAGTTAGCGGGATTTTGTGGTAAAATGTCGGTACGTCCACAACTGGTCCATGGGTTCAGCAATATCATGTTCTCGGTCCGCAATTACGCTAGGAGCAGACCCGAACAGGGTATTAGCACACAATTTTTATTTTGTTTGCGTTTTACATATAATTATCAATCGGCTGGAGTTTGGTCTTGGTCTATGTACCTATGTCGTTGCGAGGTGACTTGTTGAGACATTGTCGTTTGGCGGAATAGGCAAATGGTTTATTTTAATGAGGCAATCTAATAATCTTAAAAACCCCCATTGGAATGTCCTTGTTGGTAATTTGAAATTATAAAAGGTAGGAAGTGGGCAGATTAAGCACACCTTTTTTATTCGCATACAACCCAGCGTACTTAAGAGTACTTCCATGTCCCGTGTAGATATAAATAAATGTAAGTATATATGTACATATCTAGAGAAAAATGGCAAATGTTATATGTACGCATAAATATGTACATTTGTATTCATTAATTTGTGCAATAGAAAATCTTGATGAAAATATTCAACAAATGAACTAAGTCACACTATACGAATATCGTTGGTTTGAAAAGAATACATTTTATTTTAAGATTAATTATAGAATAGATAAAATTAGATAATTGGAGCAACACATTCAAATAATTCAAGAACGCCCCAGGCCGTTATTTCCGTTAACTTTTTTTTTCCACGAAGAACATCAAAAAACTTTTTCAGTATTTTAAACATTGTATTATAAGTATTAATTTTGAGTCGCACTGTCTTTTGAATTTGACATTTAAAACTAAAAGAGTTGATGCTATTTGAATAGAACAGTGCTTCCCAAGTGCGAAATGTTGGAATATCTTGGATCTTTGCTCAATAACGAAGAATCTTGTAATGGAGACATCAAACATCGCAAAACCATGGCCTGAAGTGGCGGGAAAACTCTGCCATCTTCTGTGATCGAAAAATATCCCCTTAGCTGAAAGCAAAGCTCTACACGGCAGT